>JBBCBC010000032.1:6398545-6998545 GCA_037126765.1 Stenogyne calaminthoides
ATAAAGGTTCCGAGCCCACCAAGGGGACCAATCATGCAAGACTTTGCAAGCACACGATTCTCTGTATTAATTTAGCAACTGTCGTATAATTAATATTATTGCCCAAGATATAGGGTATTGAAGTCGCAATGATTTTCTTCCCATTTATAAGTCAAAGAAATAACTACTAATCGCACACGGTCCTTAAGTGACAGAGATTAAGAAATCAACAACCACTGAGGTCTAACTCTTCATCTCTTAAGTCAATGCGAATGAGTTTATCCTCTCTGCAGGTCCGCTTCAGCGCATCGAATGCACTAGTGTAATCTCTTGGTCAAGACAAGTCAATCTAAGCCTTACACATCAACTTCTACCAATATATTGTTCGGGTCTATCTAAGTTGTGAAACACGCACTAGTTTACAAGGGACTGTTAACGTGATCTTCTGTGATCTGGTATCACTACGTTAACTACAATGTAACATGTGTTATTATATGAACGGTTTGCAATAAATATATATAACATTCAATCATATTTAAAGTAACAGTGATAAATAATTTATTTTAGTAAATAAGTGTTTAATACATAGGTTATACAAAGTAAAAGCATACTTTCACGTATAACCCCAACAATCTCCCACTTATACTCAAAGTCTGCTTTTAAGTATACCACAACACGTCTAATGTATTATACAGTGACATCTAATGTCACCTACATCAACCTAATAATATATCTCCCACTTATACTCAAAGCAGATTGGCAACGCTCTTGACACACATTCCTTCCACATGTCTCTCGAATGTTAACAGAGGCAGACCCTTTGTGAATGGATCAGCTAGGTTGTCCTCCGACGCGATCTTTGTCGCCTCTATATCTCCTCTCTTAATGATTTCTGTATAAGATGGTATTTTCTTTCAATGTGTTTGCTGGCCTTGTGGGCTCTCGGTTCCCTTGAATTTGCAACTGCTCTGGCATTATCACAGAAAACCGTGATGGTGCTGGGCAAATTGGGAACAACGTCCAAGTCCACTAAGAAGTTCTTGAGTCACACCGCTTCTTTCGCTGCTTCACAAGCAGCTACATATTCGTCTTCCATGGTAGAATCGGCGATGCATTTCTGCTTAACGCTTCTCCATGTTACAGCTCCTCCCCCCAGACAAAACAAACTACCTGAGGTAGATTTTCTAGAATCTATGTCTTATTGGAAATCCGAGTCCTTGTATCCCACTGGAAATAAATTGTCCGACTAGTAAACTAGTATTCTATCTCGAGTTCTTTTCAGATACTTTAGAATTTTCTTTACGGCAGTCCAGTGTTGATTTTCGGGATTACTTTGATATCTTGCTACCATGCCAACGGCGTAGCAAATATCCAGTCTAGTGCACAGCATTACATACATAAGGCTTCCTACTGCCGACGCATAAGGAATGCCTCTCATGTCATCTATCTCCCCTTGTGTCTTGGGACACATGTCTTTCGATAGATGGATTCCATGCCTAAAGGGTACAAAACCTTTCTTGGAATCTTGCATGCTGAATCGCTTCAAAACAGTGTCTATGTATGAAGTTGCGATAAGCCAAACATTCTTTTCTTTTAATCTCGAGTGATCTTGATCCTAAGAATATGACCGGCTTCCCCTAAGTCCTTCATATCAAACTGTTTTGACAGCCATACCCTTACGTCTGACAAAACATTTACATCATTTCCGATGAGCAGAATATTCTACGTATAGTACTAAGAATGCCAAGGCAGTTCTGTCACACTTCTTATACACACAACTTTCAAACTCGTTTTGATCAAACCCATAAAACTTGATTACATGATCAAAACATTGGTTCCAAGCTCGAGATGCTTGCTTTAGTCCATAAATAGACTTCCTCAGCTTGCAAACAAGGTGTTCTTGGCCTTTCGCGATGAAACCTTTGGGTTGTTGCATATAGATTTCCTCGTCAAGACTCTCGTTAAGGAAAGTTGTCTTGACATCCATTTGCCAGATCTCAAAATCTAGATGCGCAGCTATTGTCAAGAGAATACGGATGGACTTAAGCATGGCTAAAGGCGGAAAGGTTTCTTCATAATCGATACCCTCTTTCTGAGTGTATCCCTTTGCCACAAGCCTAGCTTTAAAGGTTTCGACCTTCCCGTCTAATCCTCTTTTTCTCTTGTAGATCTACTTGCATCCAATGGGTTTACCCCCACTGGGTGGCTCCACTAGCTCCCACACTTGATTATGATCCATTGAGCCAATTTCGGCATCCATCGCAGTTTGCCAGGCTTCAGAATCCTTATCTTGGACCGCCTCCTTGTAGGACCAGGGGTCTAATTCATTATCCCCGGGGACCAAATCTGAAGATTCTCCTATCCCCATGAATCTCTCAGGTTGTCGAACACCCTCCCACTATGATGAGGTTCCGGTTGTGTCGGTGTGACGCTTGGTATATCAACTTGTACAATTGGTATAGGAGTTTGCCCTCTTATTACGTCTAAGGTAATCTCACTTTTGGGCTTTCTATTGTTCGTAAAGTCTTCTTCCAAAAATCTAAAGTGCATACTTATTACCACCTTTTGATCTTCGGGACCATAGAACATACACCCTTTCGTTCCCATAGGATATCCTATAAACAGCCTTAGTTTTGAACGTGCATTCAACTTACCGGCTTCCTTATCTAGCACGTATGCCGGACACCCCCAAATTCTAAGATGTCTCAGACTGGGCTTGCGCCCAGTCCACAACTCTTTAGGGGTTTTGGGAACTGATTTGGATTGCACAAAATTCAGAACATAAGCCGTTATTTCCAAGGCATAACCCCAAAACTACTTGGGAAGATCTGAATAACTCATCATGGATCTGACCATTTATAAGAGTGTTCTGTTTCTTCGTTCTACAATCTCGTTTTGTTGAGGGGTTCAGGGTGCAGTCAACTGGGAAACAATGCCCTTGTCTAACAGGTAGTTCAAAAACTCATCACTGAGGTCTTCGCCTCCACGATAAGATCGTAGAAACTTGATACTCTTTTCCATGTGATTCTCCAATTCGGCTTTGAACTCTTTTGAATTTATCAAAGGTTTCCGATTTGTGTTTCATCAGGAAAATGTACCCGAACCTTGAGTAATTATCAGTGAACGTCACGAAATACTCATAGCCACCTCTAGCTTTGGTTGACATTGGACCACACACGTCAGTGTGAACGATTTGCAACACTTTTGTGGGTCTATTCCCCTTGGCTCCAAATGCCCTCTTGGTCATTTTACCCTCCAAACATGATTCGCAGGTTGGAAATGGTTCCATCTGTAGGTCCGACAATGAACCATCTTTCACCAACCTTTGGATCCTATTTAGATTAATATGATCCAACCTTAGATGTCAAAGAAGTGTCTCGTTCACCTTTTATGAATGTTTTCTCTTATTGCTTGAAACAGTCTATGTGTTAAAAGATGCATTTTGTGAGTGGTGTGCACAGTTAATAGTATAGAGATTGTTCCTTAAAGTTCCATGACAGATAAACACATCGTTACGAAAAATAGTAACTTGTTTAGAAAAATGAACAGAATATCCATCAACAAATAGTTTTGAAACTGAAATAAGGTTTTTACGAAAAACAGGAACGTAAAGAACATCTCTTAAAACTAAAGTCTTGTCTTCAAAAGACAGGTGCACGTCTCCCACTGCTTCAGCTACTACTCTCGTAGCATCGCCTAGTGTGATGAGGATCTCACTTCCACTAAGTTGTCGGGTCAATTTGAATCCCTGTAATGTGAAACAAACATGATCAGTGGATCCCGTATCCACTACCCACGAGTAGGTAGCATACGCCGCTAAGCAAGTTTCAACAACTAGTGCATGAGAATTACATTTCTTCCCATTCCTCTTAGGTTTGGGACAAGCAGACCTCCAATGTCCTTTCTCACCGCAGTTGAAGCACTTCCCCTTTGGCTCCTTCTTGATACCCCCAGCATCCCTCATTTTACTCTTGCCCTTGGCAACAGTTGAGTTTGACTGCTTTTCGCCTTTGACCTTCTTCTTCTTCTTGCCCTCCCTTGGCCTAGAAGATGAAGATGGTCCATTTGCCACTAAAGCTTGAGTCTGGTGTCCCATCAATGTCCCTGCTGAGACCAAAGCTTGTAACAAGTCAGCAAGGGAGAAATTCTGATTATTCATCTGATAGTTCAGTTGAAAGTGTTCAAACTTTTAGGAAGAGAGTGAAGCATCAAGTCTATCTGAGTCTCCAGATCGTAATCTGCACCCAGAACCTCAAGTTTGTTCAGATGAGTCATCATCTTGAGGACATGATCCCTTACGGATGTGCCCTCCACCATTTTCAACGAGAGCATCTCTTGCAAGGTGATCTGTCGAGCCGTGCGGTTCTGATGTTGGAACATCTTCAGATTTTCCATGATTTCCGCAGCAGTTGTAAATTCTTGGTGTTGGTGTTGCAACACATTTGACATAGATGTCAGAATAGTACACTTTGCCATGTCATTACAATGCTCCTAGTCATCATATTTTTTCTTTTTCGCCTTACTTGACTCGCCAGTTGGCTCATCAGGTTTTGGAGTATCAAGGACCCACTTGTGCTTTTGTGGGGTTAGGACAATCATTAGTTTACGTTTCCAATCAACATAATTCTCACCAGATAAATTAAAATTTTTAAGTATAGCAAACAGTGGATTAAAAGGTTGCGACATGCTGAACTGAAATAAACAACAATTTGTATAAGCACAAATTTATCACATGATTCAATCACACTATTCATATCAAAATCTCAAAACAATATGAATATGCATCAGCCGACATCTCAAAATAGTTTAAATAGGTCACGTTGGGTGATCTGTCTATTCAAACACATTCAAGCAGGTTACAAACAGGAACAATTACAAACCTTTAATTCAAAATTAATAGTCGGCTCCTACTTTACCAATATAAAATTAACAGGGACTTCGGAGAAGTATATGCATATCAATTTTATACCTAAGTAATAACCATGATTAAATACAGAATTATTAATTCGCTTTGAACGAGCCTCGTTGGGAGGGTCATCGTCGCCACTAATAATAATTCACAATCATCCTTTTGGGAATTTATTCATGTGAAAACCATCTTTTGGCCGTTCCGTTGAGGAAATTTCTCCAAAAGAATTCACAAATAAAGAAGCCATGGAGGTCAATATTGACGTAATTTTATTATCCGGAATAAAATTTGTAAATTAGAAACATACTTAGTAATTTTCGAAAGTGATATTTTCTTTAGACAATTTTAAATCATGCAAACACATTTAACAAATAAAATTGCACGAATTTAAAAGAAGCATCAAGATAAAATAAATCAAGTTGGGCACATATATCCAACTGTCATGGTTTAAATTCCAAATCTTGATCTTGAGAAATCGTCTCTTCTTTTGCCTTCATCGTTTGTCTCGAAAAGCTCCCACTGAATACGCAACAATTCTTTAATGAGTGTCCTCCGTTTTGGGTTAGGACGACGTCCAGAAAACGAGTAGCTCATGACCCGGGATGCGAGTCCGAGGTGCACGCCTTGGTCCGGCTCATCGCCCACGGCTTTGACATCTTGTGAGCATCGCCGGACGCCCAGCGTCCGGTCCTTCGCCTCACAACGGTAAATAAGCCCGGCCAAAGGCTCATACGGCGTCTGCCAAGACACAAATAGCCCATCGCCCCCTTAGCGCCTGGCCTTAGCGATCCCCGCCGCCCCATCAAGGTCTCTCGCGCTTGCCCCCAAGGCTTTCTCGCCTTGGCTCACACTACGTCCGCACTTAGACGACCGACTTTAATTCTTCGTCTCCGTCTTCGTTCTTGATCCGGTTACAATTTATTTACAAAATAAATAAACCTAGATCTAGACTTGTCTATTACATTGAACAAATCAAACAAATACTAATCTACTCGTGGATTTTCTCACGAGGCAAAACAAATCCGAACGAATTGAATATAAAACCACAATTTATTTGCATGTAAATAAGCACATTAAAATACCATGACAATTGGATACCTGCAAATCAGACTAACAGTTCTACTATCCAATTTCAAATTTTAATGAACAACAATTTAAATTACAGTTTAAAATATAAGAGTCCGAACCAGGGCTCTGATACCAGTTGTTGGAAAACATATGTCAGGATCTATCGGGATGACCTCATAAACACAAATTTAAATTAACAATTATTACTAGCATGAATTTACCTAAGTGAATTCAAATAATAATTACATCAACAACGACATGCAAATAAAATTCACGTAAAAGATCCTAGCATGTGGAATTTCTAGGAGTTTACGTAAACGTACCCGTTGGAGAGATAATCCGAGATGGACAGGATCAAGTAACTGGGTACCAACCAAAAGTCCTTCTCAAGTATTCCCAAGTCCTCGCTCAATAACCCGGTGGGAGGTTCTCCAATGAACGATTTATAAAAAAAAGGAAAATAAAATTGTTGCACCACCTTTGTGGATTTCTAATATTTACAATACATGTAATTTCTGCACGCAATTGAATTTTTTTGAAAAAATACAAATTGTCGACTTTTCAAAATATTTGATATTTTATCGACGCTGATATTTTTCAAAAAAAAAGATCAATTCCTGTGTCTTGGGATGAAACATTCATCCCCTATTTATAATAGAGAGAGGGGACGAAAATTAGGCTCAAAATAGGGTTAGGAAAGATCTTTTCTTGATCTCTAAGAAATCTTGAATATATCTCATATATTCTTCTTTCCATTTGTATTTTTCCACAAAAATCTCACACACTTATTTACTCTAATATTTCGAAAATAATAGGGGATCTTTCAAGATTGGATCTTTCTTGAATTTATGAGATATTCTTGTATTCCTAGAATACATATCTTTTTCTATAAAAATCTTTTCAAGAAAATCAAGAAAATCCTTCTTCCTATTATATCTTTATATTTTTCGAAAATTACTATTAAAGAAACCAGGTGGGAGATTTCTTGAATTTATGGGATAATCTTGTATTCCAAGAATACTTATCTCCTTTCCATAAAGATCTTTTCAAGAAAATATTTCTCCCCCTTTTTCTTCAATATTTTCGAAAAAACAAGGAAAAGTAATGCAACAATAATTTATTTTATTTTAAGCACCTTTCATTTATTTGACTTTAATTGGGGCTACTTGAGGGGCCTTTATGAGAATTAAGATGGACCTTCCAATGGACTTCTGAATTCCAATATTGAGCCACAATATAATTCAGCACATTAATATTAATTAATACCACTATATAATTAATATTGCACTATCCAACCTTAACCCATATTACGGTAATATGGATCCCGATTATTATTTCCCGTGTTTAAGATTATTTAGTCCATTAATTAATTAAGCCACTGAAAAGCTTTATATTAATTAATATCTTTATCCTTGGAGTAAGGACATCTCAGCTTTATTATCCATACCGGAAAATTAATTCCACTTGCAAGATTTGGTATGATAAAGGTTCCGAGCCCACCAAGGGGACCAATCACGCAAGACATTGCAAGCACACGATTCTCTGTATTAATCTTAGCAACTGCCGTACAATTAATATTATTGCCCAAGATATAGGGTATCGAAGTCGCAATGATTCTCTTCCCATTTATAAGTCAAAGCAATAACTACTAATCGCACACGGTCCTTATTAAGTGATAGAGATTAAGAAATCAACAACCACTGAGGTCTAACTCTTCATCCCTTAAGTCAGTGCGAATGAGTTTATCCTCTCTGCAGGTTCGCTTCAGCGCATCGAATGCACTAGTGTAATCTCTTGGTCAAGACAAGTCAATCTGAGCGTTACACATCAACTTCTACCAATAAACTGTTCGGGTCTATCTAAGTTGTGAAACACGCACTAGTTTACAATGGACTGTTAACGTGATCTTCTGTGATCTGGTATCACCACGTTAACTACAATGTAACATGTGTTATTATATGAACGGTTTACAATAAATATATATAACATTCAATCATATTTAAAGCAACAGTGATAAATAATTTATTTCAGTAATAAGTGTTTAATACATAGGTTATACAAAGTAAAAGCATACTTTCACGTATAACCCCAACAAAAGAAGCCTGAGCAGACGATCAAGTACACAAAGAAGCTTGGTCTGGTGGATGAGTCGACGGAAGAAGAGTCTTCTGAGGTGACTGAATCAGAAGAGGAGACAGAATCAACAGAGTTGGAGTCTGCTAAGGAATCAGAAGAGGCAGAGTCGTCTGAGGTACCTTCTAACAAAGCTCCTATCAGTGAGCTGAGTCGCAAGAAACTGTAGAATGTCCATATCAGGTTTCCTTCTACCTCCACTTCTCCTGAATCCCTTCCTAAATCCCCTCATAAATCTCATATCCCTTCACCTACTAAATCACCCCACCCAGAGAAGCAACGGATATCTGAATCTGTTTTTCGCCCATCTCCTACCCCATCCCCTGCTTGTTGGAATATGTTGTGTACTAAAATATATAGATTAAGGGTTAAGATGTGGCTCTTAAATCTTAGCAACACAAACAATAAATGAGATGGATGGATTGTATTAATATCTTATGATTGTTTGGAGAAAATAAGTGTTTGAGTAAGAAATTGACAAGAGTTTTGGTATTGTGTTGAATTCTCTAGTCTTCTTGGTCATAAATGACTCATATTTATAGGGTTTGGGAGAGTGGAGCTCACTCTCCCGAATTACAAGTACAAGGAGTCGAAAGTGACTCTGCAAAACATTAAATGCTACAAGACTGATTTGACTCAGGTCAGAGGTCGCCGGAAGGTCGCCCCAGGCAGGTCCGGATAATCAGGGATTTAGCCTTTGGAGTACACCTAGCCACTCATTACCATTGTCCTTTTCTGACATGTCTCTGATTACGGCCATACTTAGGTAAACCATTTGGCGTTGTTCGCCTGCAACGGGTTTAATCACATTTAATGCTCCGTACTTGTTGTCAGTCTGCGATCAGCGAAGTGTATCCATTTTACATTTCCGTGTACGATGGACGATTGTTCGGTCTATATCAGCGAGTTGTCGTACTTGTATAGAATTTGGTTTGGCCTCTTGGTCATTTCACAGGTCGGGCCCGACCTCGTGCTCCAGACACACAACAATAGCCCCTAGCTTGTTCGTCTATGCTCATCGAAGGGAAAAAACCATCTTTCTCGGTTGTCTGAAGCGAGGTGCGAAGTTAGGAAGCTTCTTTGATACGTTTGAGCGTTGTCTTGGAAATCACTGAGGTGATGGTTGTTCGCCTCGACTGCTGAGCCTACTCATAGTAGGCAATGATGGCGCGTGAACCTCATGCGCTAGACCCCAAAGGTCGCGGTCCAATCAAATCCGCCTCAATCCTCTATAAATACCCTTTTTCTTCCTCAGTCTTCATTTTTCGCTCTTTCAACACACCTGAATCCTTTGTTATTCCGACAATTTCTTCTTGTGCACGGATCCGACATTCGTTCCTTCATTCGCCAGGTAATCTCTTATTTCCTTCCTCTTTGTTTTATTCCCTTGTTCCATCTTCAATGGCCTCCAGAGATTCGAGTCTGCCGGGGAGTGCGGCGGGTAGTTCCGCCCCTTTAATAGGATCGTACCGGCGGCGCGGCTGCGGCAGGGGGGAACCCTCGGTGGTCAGTATTTCTTCTGAGACCGCCAGTGAAGTGCCTGTGCTGGCCCGTGGTGAAGTTACTTCTAAGCGGCAGCGCCGTTTGCGTCGTGCGGCGGAGGAGCCCCAACATCATGACCCCGAACCTGTTGAGCCTGAGGTTCAATTGTCAGAAGAGGCGGGAGAAGAAGGCCCCGAGCAAATTAACCCGACTGAGTTTAATTTTCTTTCGGACGAGGTGGTTCCCAAGATTCCAAGTGATGATGACGAAGTGGATAAGGTTGATCGTCAGTTGCGAATTAAAGAAAGCTTGGGCGGGTCTCGCGGTATGGTACCTCGGCCAACTCGGGTTCGGGAGGACAGCACATTTGCTGCGAAGGATGTGAATAGTACTGTGACCGAGGCGGAGCTATTCGTGTGGCGGGATAGGTTTCAGGTCCCGAGCGATGTGCATTTCTGGGTACCACATTATGGAGTTGATTTCGCCGATCAGGTCTCAGATGGCTGCGTAGCGATAAATTACGATACGATGAAGGTAGGACTTCGCTTTCCGCTTCACCCCATTATTACTTCATTGTTGTGGTTTTGGGATCTGACTCCGACTTAGATTGCTCCAAATGGGTGGAGTACAATATTGGGGCTTTTATCGTTGTTCGGTCGCGTCCAGCCCCAGGCATTTCCTTCTGTCAAGGAGATTAACTCTCTTATCTCGCTGGCGAAGTGGGGGAAGGGTCGGGGATACTATTATGTGAAGGCTCGCCCCCATATGAAGTTGGTCGAGGATCTCCCGAACAAGGTTCAAGATTGGAAGGAGAAGTGGTGGCTGGTAGGGGGTGCTTGGCAAAGCCCCGTCTTTGATCTCGGCGTGCTCGGATACCGCGAGATACCTCGTGATTACATGACCTTTAAACGAGAGTTTCTCGCACTTGCTTTCTTCTATTATAATGACTTAACTCTCTTTTCCTCATTGCAGCCCCCAAAAATTCCAAGACCTCCGAGCTCTTGCTTCCCTTCCTCGTTCGGTTGATCCAGGTGTGTCTGGTTGATCCCAGCTAGCAATCTTTGGCCTTCCTTCAAAGGTTGAAGTGTTTGGAGTTCGCTGGCTTGACTGTCCCTCCTCGCTCTTCGCTGGTCGGCAATCTCCCCAGTAAGTGATCTGGTTGTTTGCTCTACTTGTCTTGATTTCTCTTTCTTCTTCTAATGGTCTGTTATCTCTTATCTTCCAGTTTCTTTCATAGAGCCCATTCATTTCACTTCTGCCAAGGTTCTTGACGAAATGTAGAACTTAAACGCTGAGGATATGCGCGAGAAGGTTGCTCCGGCTTTGGCCTTGTCGAAATAGCAGTCCGAGCAAAAAAAGAAAAATGCTCAAAGTGGGGCAACTGAGACCCCGCCAACGACAACTAAACCTGCTGCTCAGGGGCGAGGTCAGAAACGGGTGACCTCTGAGGTGCGAAATTCTGGTGGGAGTACTCCTAAACAGATTCGGACTTCTATGGATCTGGATGCGCTCCGAAATTCTCTGAGCGGGAAACTAGTGACGTCGAGTTCTGTGGGCAATCCCGATACGATCATCGAGATCACCTAATGCCAGAATCGCGAGGCTGGAGACCGCACTTTCTTGGGCTGGAATCTGGACTTCCGTAGGAGGTGATTTTCTATTTTTCTGATTTTCTGTCTTTTGCTCGCCTTCGAAAAGTTCCTTTTCATATGTAACGTTATTTTTCAAGTATAAACCGGACGACGGGGTTTTTCAGGGAGAGGCAACTCGCGATTATCTGTGGTCGCGAGATCCTGCTGCCAATGATGCCCAACCTTCCTACCTCCGCCAGATAGCCATTGATGCCCCGAAGTCGTGGACTCTTGATTTGTACTAGGAAGCTCACTCGCAGCATTTCTATGAGAATTTGACTTTGGGGGTCACCCATATGTGCTGCTCCTTGGATTTTTTCAAAAGGAGCTGGGAGCAATACAGTCATGCGAGGTCCCAAGCACAAGTAGCGGAGGCCGCCTGCATAACCATGAGGTCAGATCTGGAGAGGACGGTGAAAGAGCGGGAGGCTGCTATAAATGTGAAAAATGTTGCCGAGGAGAAGATGAAGGAGGTAGTCCAGGAAAGGGATGATAAGGGAAAGAAGGTCGCGCAGTTGCAGAAGGGCATTGAGCTCCGTGATAAAAAGGTGAAGGAGGCCATGGACAAGATTGTCGATTTGGAAGATCGGTGTTTTCCGGCTGGATGTTGAGGTCCTTGGTCATCCTGCAGCTATCAAGCTCGAATGCCATCATGCCTCGAATATGGCGTATATCCATTCCTTTTCCAATGTTGTTCGCGCCTGTCACCGAGCTGGCGATCTTGAAGGGCCCGAGATGCCATGAAAGAGTTGCTTGTTGCTTATATGCGCAATAATCCGGTCTGGGAGAATGAAGATATTCCCATTAAGGACCTCACTGCTTTCGGTGTCGATTTCAGTTTCCTCCCTCCTAGTGCCAACCTTTATGATCCCGAAGAACTTCTAATGTTGAATGAAGAGATGGGGGGGGTCAAGATGGGGGCGCAGGCGAGGTCGCTGGTGGTGGCAATGGTACCAGTGGAGTAGGTGGGGAAGGTGTTGGGGATCAAGCTGGCGTTGAGATTCCCGAGGTCGGACAAACTGATCCTATCAACCCTAATGAGGGGACTTCGGACGCTCCGCCGAGTTGATTTCCTTAGTAATTTATCTGCGGCAGTATGTCATTGCCTTCGGGCACTTTTTATATAATCGCCCTTCGGGGTTTCTATCAAGTTGCCCTTCGGGGTTTGTTTGTGTTTGCCCTCGGGGCGTAAGTTTCTGTTGCCTTCGGGCGTTGTACTTTGGTTGCCTTCCGGCATTTATTAATGAATTTTCTGCCTCCTTTTGAAATCGATGTTGTCTTTCCTTATTTCTCGCTTCTTCTTTTGATGGCTTGCTTATTTTCGCTAACGCTTTGATGTCGGTGAACTCGTGTATCTTATCTTCTTGAGAACCTAGGTAATAACCATGACAAAAGATCTATTAATTGATAATGATTGCGACCTGGTTGCCTTCGAGATTTTTTTGGCTTTGTCGACTTAGATTGGGTATGAGACCTAGTAGTCGACTTAGACTGGGCATGTGACCGAGGTCGTCTTATAGATGGTATGCGACCTTTTTGCCTTTGAAGTTTTTGGCTTTGTCGACTTAGACTGGGTATGCGACCTAGTAGTCAACTTAGACTGGGCATGCGACCGAGGTCGTCTTATAGATGGTATGTGACCTTTTTGCCTTTGAAGTTTTTGGCTTTGTCGACTTAGACTGGGTATGCGACCTAGTAGTCGACTTAGACTGGGCATGCGACCGAGGTCGTCTTATAGATGGTATGCGACCTTTTTTCCTTTAAAGTTTTTAGCTTTGTCGACTTAGACTGGGTATGCAACCTAGGTCGTCTTATAGATGGTATGCATTTATGAAGACTCTCATTTTATTTCTTTTATTTACAAACCTCTTCATTGATCGAGCTCGTGAGAGGTCGGGGACCAGTCCCCCGAGTTCGTGAATGAAAGAGTTTTTATGAGAAGTCTCTTAGAGAAAAAGATTTTGCATGTTTGTTTTGTTTTTCATTTGCAAATCTTTTCATTGATCGAGCTCGCGAGAGGTCGGGGACCAGTCCCCCAAGTTCGTGAATGAAAAAACTTGTAATAGATTTTGGTAAAAAACACAACTCGTATAAATTATCGCACAAACACACGATGCATGTTTGAATTTGAAATGATCATTGATAAAATTTCTTTAAGTACATCGCATTCCATGGGTACATTGCGGGGATGCCCTCCATATCTTCGATCTCGTAAGCCCCATTTGGTAGGCATTTCGAGATTTTCAGTGGGCCTTCCCAGGCTGGGCCAAAAACTCCTTTCTGGATCCCGAGGATTTTCTTTAAGACGAGGTCGCCAACCTTGAATCTTTGAATTTTTGCTTTCGACTTGAAGTATTTTTTTGACATTTGCTTGTAAACTGCATTTTTCAAGGTGGCTTCTAATCTTTTTTCTTCGAGTAGGTCGAGGCTAAGAGAGATGGCTTGGTCGTTATCTTCTATGATAGTTTGCGATGTTCGGTGGTTTCTGACAATGACCTCGGCCGGTATGGCCGCTTCTGTTCTGAATGCTAATGCGAAAGGCTTCTCGCCCATTGAGTTTCGGAATGTGGTCCTGTATGACCATAGGATGCTCAGAAGTTTGAAAGCCCACAGTCCAGTTGACTCGATCGGTTGGGTTTTCAGAGTATGCTTGATTATTTTGTTTACCGCTTAGACTTGTCCATTAGACTGAGAGTGGTATGGGGTGGAGAACAACTTTGCGATTTCCATTTCGCGAAGAATGCGTCGATCTCGAGACCGTCGAACTGCTTTCCATTGTCTGTGACGATCACTTGTGGGAGTCCGAAATGACATATGATGTTTTTCCAGATGAATCGAATAATCTTCTCTTGTGTGATTGTTGCCAAGGGTTCTGCCTCCGCCCACTTGGTGAAATAGTCGACTGCGACCACGGCGAACTTCGAGCTTCCTGGGGCCTTTGGGAAAGGACCTATTAGGTCGATCCCCACTTTGCGAATGGCCATGGACTATATATCGAGGTGAGCTCTTCTGGGCCTCGCTTGATTGTTAGGGAGAAGAACTGGCATTGCTTGCACCTTTTTGCGTATGCGATTGCATCTTTCCTTAGAGTTAACCAATAGTAGCCCTACCTGATCATCTTGTAGAAGAGAGAATGACCTATAGTATGATTCCCACAATCTCCTTCGTGTATTTCCCTCAGAATTACTTGGCCCTCTTCAGGCGTGACGCACTTTAACAGTGGTAACGAGAAACTTCGTTTGTAAAGTTATTCGTTAACAATGGTGTATCTTGTCGCTTTCAGTTGCAACGGCGAGTTGCGACCTTATCTTCCGGTAGTGTCCCTTTTTCGATGTAGTCTCTGATCTCGATCATCCAATTTGCTTCGGGGGCCGCGATCTGAAAGACTTCCATTTGAGAATTTGATGGGCTTGCTTGATTCGCCCAAGTAACTTCCTTTATGTTGATGGTAATGCAACCTGAGGAGGGAATGTTGAGTCTTGCAACGGTGATATTATCCATGTCAGCAGTTCCCTCCGAGGTAGCTAGACGAGCCAAAGCGTCCGCCTGCGTGTTGTCTGCCCGTGGCACAAGCTCTATCTGTACTTCTTCAAATTTCTCCACGAGGCTTCTTGCTATTTGTTGGTATTTCATCATCTGTTCACCTCGCGTTTTGTATTCTCCCGACATCTGGCAGACGACCAGTTGAGAGTCACTGTAAACTTTCAATTTTCGTACTCCAATGGCCATGGCCATTTCCAGACCGTTTATTAATGCTCCATATTCTGCCTCGTTGTTGGTGGCGTGAAAATCAAAACTTCTAGCCGTCGTGAATGATTGTTGCTCGGGACTGATCAGGACTACCCCAGCCCCTGCTCGGGTGCTCGTCGAGGAGCCGTCGACGTGCAATTTCCAAGGGATGTCGATGGCCTCCGACGTCTTTTCTGGAAAAGTGAGCTCGGTGAGAAAATCGGCGAGTACCTGAGCTTTGATCGCAGTCCGAGGTGCGAATGTGATCCCGAACTGACCTAATTCGATGGAACATTTCAACAATTATCCTTCTTTATCGGGTCGATGCAAAACTTATCTCAGAGGCATGGTGGTTAAGACTTCGATTTGATGGTCGAAAAGTATTGCCTCAGCTTTCGGACACTCATGATCAAGGCGTATGCGAGTTTCTTAAGGGGCGGATATTTGAGTTCGGCATCATTGAGGGTTTGACTGACAAAGTATATGGGCAAATGAAACTGACCTTCTGCTCGGACTAACACCGCGCTGAGAGCGGACTCCGAGGCTGCTAGGTAGAGGAACAGTTTTTCACCGGGATGGGTTTTGCTAAGATCTGAGGATTGGAGAGATACACTTTGAGCTTTAAAAAGGCGGCCTTGCTTTTTTTTTCAAAGAAGAAAGGGGGACACTAATCTGTTCAGGGCTGCGAGACATCCAGTCAACCTCTGGACTTCTTTGATGTTGCGAGGTGGTTTCATATCCATGATGGCTTTGGTCTTTGAGGGATTTGCTTCTATTCCTCGCTGACTGATGACATGGCCTAAGAATTTTCCCGATCCCACTCCGAAGCTGCATTTCTTGGGGTTCAAAATCATATTGTATTTCCTCATAATGTCGAACGTTGTTGCGAGGTGCCCCAGGTGGTCTTCTTTCTTCTCGCTCTTGACCACGATGTCGTCGATATATACTTCTATGGTCTTTCCTATCTCGTCGGCGAACATCCGATTTACGAGACGTTGATAGGTTGCCCCCGCGTTCTTCAACCCAAATGGCATCCTTTTCCAACAATAGACGTTCTTCTCTGTTAGGAAAGATGTGTATTGCTGGTCGTCTTTGTTCATGGTGATCTAATGATATCCCGTGAAGGCATCCATGAAAGTCATTATCTCGTGCCCAGTCGTGCTGTCGACGAGGTGATCGATGTGCGGCATTGGGAAATAGTCCTTCGGGCTTGCTTCGTTGAGGTTAGTGAAATCGATGCATAGTCGCCAAGAGTCGTTCGCCTTTTTGACTAAAACCGCATTGGCTACCCACTGTGGTTGGTCGGCCTGCTCGATTAACTTATTATTCAATAGCTTTTTTACCTCCTCGGCCAAGGCTGCGTATTTCTCGGGGCTGAACTTCCTTCTTTTCTGAGATAACGGCCTCTTCGTCGGATCGATGTTTAGCTTGTGGCAGGCGACCTCGGGGTCGATGCCGATCATATCTTTGTGTGACCATGCGAACACATATAAAATTTTTTTGAGGAAATCTATCAACTGAGCTCGCAAATCGTTGGGTATCTGCATTCCAATGGTCACACTCAGCTCTGGTCTGTCGAGATCGACTGGGATGTTTCGAGCTCTTTGATGGGAGTTGCTCGTTGGTCATTTCTTTCTGTTCTTGGATCGAGGCTTGACTTTCGTTGCTCGATATCGATCTCCATCGGTTCGAAACCGAGGCGAGGCTCTAAATCTGGTAACTCTTTTGCGGGTTTCTCCTTAATCTCGACATCAATTTCCATAGGTGTTACACTTGTTTCCATTACATTGTCTATTTCCATTTCTTCACATTTTCTTTCTGCCCGGGGTGGAGTTCGGCCCCTACAACCTTGCTCCACCTCGGGTTTCCTACCTTAGTAAAAAGCAGAATTTAAATTGACACAAGAGTAAGTCAAACACTTTCTTGCTGCGATTTGGTCACCTTTAATGGTGCCGATCTTCCCGTCAGATCCGGGAAATTTGATACAATAGTAGTAAGATGAGGCGGCAGCCCCGAACTCATATTCAAAAGGCCTGCCAAAGGAAGCATTGAAATTGGAGGGAATGTCGATGATCACAAAATCCAGCTCTCTTGTTGCCTTTACCTCGGGGTCCAGAGTTGAGGTGATCTCCACTGATAGGTGAATCATTCCATAGGCGAATCATGACGCGATGGACTAGAAGCCCCCATTATTCGTGCTGAGATCACGAGTGGGTCCCAGTTCAGGAAGACCACTCCATCCTTATCTTCTTCCGTGAAGGTGATCTGCGTTTGGTTCGGGCCGATAGTGTTAACCGGGAGACATCATAGGACGACATTGTCAAGGGCTCGCATCTCGGCCTTCTGACGACGGTTTGACAAGGAGGTCGTTGGGAAAAAACCCCAAGGGTTCCCCCTGTCGGGCAGATCATATGGATTACTCTGTTTCCCGCTCCTTCCGGGATCTGTGGACCTCGCCTCCCCTGGTTGGGTTGGTTCCCAGGTGGAGGCACCCGTTGTTGGTTTTGTTGTTGCCTTGGCTTGACGAACCTCTCCAACTTCCCTTCTTCATACAGTTTCCAAAGTTCTCTCTAAGGTCGCGACAGTGCTCGGTGGTGTGTCCAATGGAATTGTGATAGTCACAAAACTTCCTCGGATTGAGCTTGGAAAGATCTTGGAACATTTCCCTTGGTGGTGGTATCTGTTGTCCGCCCTTAATCGCCTGAAAGATCTGGGCTGCGTTCATGGTCAAGTTTTCAAGGAGTTTTACCTCGAGAGTGTCATCAATTGGTTTGAACGTTCCAGGAGCTCAGAAATTTGCGGGTCCAGGCCTGCTAAAAGGTCTCTCGGGTTTCGGCTCTAGCTTCTTGACTTTGGCCTTCTCGTTGTTAGGTCATTGTTCGCCCAGCCTTGAGGCTAGAATTTCAGTGTTGGTGATCATGACACCTGCTCTGTATCTGAAATCGGCATAACTTGTGGGGTATTCTTTGTTCATCATTTTCCAGAGTTTGGTTCCTTTCTTTAAACCATGCATTATCCCCAGTACATTGGCTTCGTCTCCAAGTGGTTCACCCTCCATGATGAACTGGTCGATGCGATCGATATATGCTCGGTCTGACTCCTCCTCGAGCTGGTCGATGTTTGTGAGGCGTTCCTTGGTTCCCTTGTGCGGGGTCAGAGACACGAAGTGAGTGAGGAACAGCTAAGCCATTTGATGGAAAGATTTGATAGACATCGGTGGTAGAGTGTTGAACCATCGGTAGGCCTGGTCGCCTAAGGTGAGCGGGAAAAGTCTGCACTGGGTGGCATCAGTCGCCTCCATTGAATTCATATAAGAAGTGTACTTGCTCACATGGTTGATTGGGTCGGTATTGTCGTTGTATTGCGTAACGGAGCTCGCATTGATCTTGATTTGCACGGGGGCGAGCATGATTGTGGGTGATAGTGGCGAGACGGGAATTCTGGTGGTGAGGGGGACTCCCCCTTTGTTCGCTAATTGTTCCTAGAGATCCTTGATGTTTTGGAGGATGGGGACCATCTGTGGCGAATTGTCTTATCCTGCGATCTCGTCACGTTGTGGGCGAGGTGGGGAAACCTCCTGTCGCCTGCGAGGTGATGGAGTTCTTTGATATCTGTACGGTGGCGGGGTCCTCTCCGTTCTGCGAGGTGAGGGACTTCGCTCGAGTCGATCCTTTGCTGATACTCGTTGCCTGCCGAGCCTGAATAGGACCCTTCAGGCCCGGCTTGGTCGCGTCGGTTCTGTCTGGGCTGATCTCGATGAGGCCTGCGAGGTGGATGTTGACCGCAACTGAAACTTCCCGAGAAAAGATGCCTGTGGATGGGATTTGGCCCCTCATTTAGGTTGCGTCAATAGGCCTGGGTAAATCGAGGCCCGTTAGAGTTGGCTTCCTGACTCCACTTGCGGTGGGGGCCCTCATAGCGAGGCTCGTCGTGATGGTGTTCTTGGCAGCGGGACTTTTCTTGGCGAGGTCCCTCAGGGCGAGGTTCCTCGTGCATCTGACCCTTGCCCTTGCTCTGAGCTTTCTAATTCAGGTTATGTCGCAGATCACCATCCGGTATCTTCATCTCAGCTTGTTTTCTGCATAGTTCGGCAATAGCCTCATCGATATCCTTTGGGGTGCGGATTTGCTCGAGTTTTTGAGCGACTGCGATGGTGGGTCCCCCAGCGTTACGGTTGCCAACGGCCGGGCCGCTAGCCCTCGCTCCGCCGGAGCGACATAAGATCAAGGCAGCCTTCCGTTTAGAGACGAAAGACGCTTGAGACATGGTAGAATGGTTTCTTAATGCTTCGGATACGTGATACGAGTTTGTATCGAAGATTCGTGAGGAATACTCCAATGAGAAAGTGTTAGGATCCTAGCTTGGTATTTCTTAAAGAGCACCCTCCTTCTAGCGTCAATTGTTGTGTACTAAAATATATGGATTAAGGGTTAAGATGTGGCTCTTAGATCTTAGCAACACAAACAATAAATGAGATGGATGGATTGTATTAATATCTTATGATTGTTTGGAGAGAATTAGTGTTTGAGTAATAAATTGACAAGAGTTTTGGTATTGTATTGAATTCTCTAGTCTTCTTGGTCATAAATGACCCATATTTATAGGGTTTGGGAGAGTGGAGCTCACTCTCCCGGATTACAAGTACAAGGAGCCGAAAGTGACTCTGCAAAACATTAAATGCTACAAGACTTATTTGACTCAGGTCGGAGGTAGCCGGAAGGTCGCCCCAGGCAGGTCCGGATAATCAGGGATTTAGCCTTTGGAGTACACCTAGCCACTCATTACCATTGTCCTTTGCTGACATGTCTCTGATTACGGCCATACTTAGGTAAACCCTTTGGCGTTGTTCGCCTGCAACGGGTTCAATCACATTTAATGCCCCGTACTTGTTGTCAGTCCGTGATCAGCGAGGTGTATCCATTTTACATTTTCGTGTACGATGGACGATTGTTCGGTCTATATTAGCGAGTTGTTGTACTTGTATAGAATTTGATTTGGCCTCTTGGTCATTTCACAGGTCGGGCCCGACCTCGCGCTCCAAACACACAACAAGGAATATAGAGGCACGTAAATACGTAATACATGCGCAACGGAATTAAACACTTCACCAACAAAGAATATATAATTGCATAATTAAATACGGATAATCATAAACATAATCCTTACAATAAATTGTACACAGATTCCTCCACTATGATATCCACGTAATTCCCGTTAGCAGATCCGCACAGATTTGCCAATGTTGAACCCCGTAAATTGTACTCATTGTTGGGATCCGGTGTTTGTGGATGGCTTTCTTGATAGATCTTGTTCTTGTTAGTTTTGGAACTTTTTTTGGTTTAAAAAAAGTATTAATTTTAGTAAAATTTATTAATTAGTGCAAACTAGCTCTTGAGTATTACGTATGTTGATTTTTTTAATTTTTTTTATAAATTTTTCATTAAATATTTGAATATTTATTCAATTATATCCATTCAATTTAATTATAGTTAGATTTTTAATTTCATAAAATTATATATGTACAATATATTTATCAAACTTATTTTTAAATATATAAATAACATGTGTTTTTGATATAAAGTACTTTCAGTTGTAAATATTGACTAAACTGAATAGTAAAATGATTTGATATAAATATATAATCTTTACTTGATTCTTTCCTTAATCACTTGATATAAATAGAAGATTTGAGTAGTGCATGTTCAGAGGATAGCCATATGGTAAAATTAGTGGTGATGTGGGGAGAAAACTTTCGCAATGCAGCCTCACGAACCCCACACATTTCTCAATTTGTAAATCATGCTACTAAGGAGCCAATAACATGGGTGGAGCAGTTTCTCGTTTCTATCTTGCTAATTTTTTCTTTTTTTTTAGTAGTGCACATATATTTGTATATAACTTAAAAAAATTTAGTGGGATTGAGATATTGCTGACTCACCCCATCCTATTTTTTATTGCTCAAATGAAACGGAACTGATTATAATAAGAGAAATGTTTATTACTTTTGGTGTTCCGTAATTACTTGCACACTTGTCTTATTTGGACGTCTCAACATTACTTACACACTCAAAAAGAGGAAAACCCTTCATAAACTCTATCCTCATAATATTCACAAAATTTACACAAAATATAATTACTTTTGGGCCCACACATACACACAATATAATTTTTTACTTTATTTTATATATAAAAATTTACAAAATTATCCCTTGTAAATCCACTTTTTTTAATATGTGTGTTATTGTACATGTGAAAGTATACTTTCATGGGACTGAGAAAGTAGTATTGAGAGGGATATTTTTTTTTTTAAGATAAAAATTAGATATTTTTATTTATATAATTAGCAATTTGAGAGCCGAATTAGAAAACTAAAATAGAACATAAGTTTACAAATTTGAGCAATAAAAATCAAGGCGAACGAGGGAGTGAAAATTAATGTTTTGCGATATTTCTACAGTTTGAGATATTCAACAATAGAGTTAAAACTTAAAAGTAAGGTTAAAGTGGAGAAATGGATTATAATTCACGATTATTTTTCGCATCACTCATTTTCAAACGAAAAATCACTACTAGATAGTCGTCGTTCGTAGACAAATGTGAAGTAAAACAAACCCTTGACAAATTTGTGAGCAAACTCAGTGGAATATGGCGAAAATTCCGTTGGGTTGCGAGCCGGTGGTGGGTTCCCTGACGCCGTCGAAGAAGCGGGAGTACAGGGTCACCAACAGACTCCAGGAAGGCAAACGCCCCATTTACGCCGTCGTTTTCAACTTCATCGATTCCCGTTATTTCAACGCCTTCGCCACTGCCGGTGGAAATCGCGTATGTTATCTCACTCTTCGTGCTATGAACATTCTCTACATTGTTGATTTCGTCCAATTGTTGATGGAACTATTATTACTTTTTGTTTGGTTTTTATTTTGAGTGTTTTGTTGAACTCGATTTGTATAATTGGTATGTATTAGCTGACTGTGTGTATGTTTCGTCTTAGCTGACTGTATATTTGTTCTCAATCGCGCACGTTTTCTCATTCTTCTTACTATGAAGATTCTCCGCATTGTTGATTTAGTCCAATTGTCGATGTAATTATTATTAGGTTTTCTTTGTTTTTTTGTTTTTAGTGTTTTGTTGAACTCGATTTGTATATTTGGTGCGTATTAGGTGAATGTATATTTGGTACGCCTTAGCTGACTGTATATTTGTTCTCAATCGCGCATGTTTTCTCACTCTTCTCACTATGAAGATTCTCCACATTGTTGATTTAGTCCAATTGTCGATGTAATTATTATTAGTTTTTCTTTGTTTTTTGTTTTAGTGTTTTGTTGAACTCGATTTGTATATTTGGTGCGTATTAGGTGACTGTATACCAGTGCTTAGAAGGTGGTGTTATAGCTGTTCTGCAATCCTACATTGATGAAGATGTAAGGAAATTTCGCTTCTCAGTTATTGAGATTGAGTTTTTAACTATGGCATGTTTCCTCAGACTGTATTTGGTATTCCCTTTGCTGCGTAGATCAGAAAGATGAATCTTTTTACACAGTCAGTTGGGCTTGCAATATTGATGGAACACCATTTTTTGTTGCTGGTGGTCTTAATGGAATCATTCGTGTTATTGATACTGGCAACGAGAAGATATACAAGGTACCTTTTGCCCAAAAGCTAAATATTGAGCATCCATAGTACTTCATAGACTACCATGTGAAATTCGGGCATAGAAGATAGGATTAGAAAATGGGATTTAACACTTTTGAGTGGATTTAATCTTTCTTCCTTTTGGTAATTCTAACATTATTGACCGCCTTAATTTGAACTTTGTTTTCTCCTAATGTTCATGTCTGCAGAGTTTTGTCGGTCATGGGGATTCAATTAATGAAATTCGAACTCAGCCACTGAAACCATCTCTTGTTGTGTCAGCGAGCAAAGTAAGTGCGCTGATTTTTGTTTTATGTATTCACTGGCTTGCTTATGTGAATATTGAATCTGTGAATCCATGTGACTTATTACCTGCACCGTCTCCCAGAATTGGAGGTTTAATGGTCACATATTGGTTATTAACGTGCATAAAACTTGTTTAACCAAAAAATAATAATAATTTTCCAGGATGAATCTGTTCGCTTGTGGAACATTCATACCGGGATATGCATTTTGGTATTTGCGGGTGCTGGTGGGCACCGAAATGAAGTTCTTAGTGTGGTATGTGGACCGCCTATCATCTGTCACTTTACTTCCCCATGTTTTTTCTTTCCTTTTCTTTTCTGGTTTTGGGTGGGGGAGTTTGGTTTGGATGGTCTAAAAGTCTTTTGAATATGAGGCTTCTATGTTTAACTGTTACTTTGAGCATCATACATTCTTACTTCATGGGCTATGACCACAAAAGGACTTCCATCCCTCGGACATTTATCGCATTGCAAGCTGTGGAATGGATAATACAGTCAAAATCTGGTCGATGAAAGGTAGAGTAGTTCTATCTCCTTTTACCTGGGGTTTTAAGGTTTTCTTTTTTTAAGGGTCTCTTTTTATAGTTTACTTTGATTTTTCAGTTTTTTTTTTTTTTTCAAAAGTCATGGTCTCACAAGAAACTTAACTGAACGATGAATGCTATGTGTTTCAGAGATGTTGGTGTGATGTTGCTTCTTTATTAATTGCTAACTATGCCAGATTGTTTTGGCTTCTTGATCATTTTTCCTATTTTTAATGCAATTTTCTCACACTAGTCTAATTTGATCAATCTTCAATGGCACGCAATTGATTAGTTGAAACTTGTGTCTGTTTGTAATTGAATAATCACATCCTTGCTTTTCTAACCATCAGATTATGTGCTGTCAGAATTCTTTTTACTGTCTGCATATCTAGCAAACCAATATGCAATCTTTAATATGGTTAGTTCCAATCAGTTTTTTTTTTAAAATAATGATAAGTTGCAAGTGTGGAATCTGCAGTGTTGTTGGTTACTGCTCGATATTTTGTTCAACTATAAGCTGCTTTATTTTCGCTCCTAGATTGCAATATATAAAGAAAGCCTTGTTGTCAACTTGTCATTAAAAAATGATTTTGTTGATGTTTGCTGATATGCAGAATTCTGGACGTATGTAGAGAAATCATTTACGTGGACAGATCTTCCTTCCAAGTTCCCTACAAAATACGTTCAATTCCCAGTTAGTGATCATATACTGTTCTTTCCTCCATTTCCCTTACTTTACAGGCTAGGGATCAATTATGCCACCGTTTTGATTAATTTATCTGCCTTTTAATTTGTCCAGGTATTTATTGCATCAGTTCATACAAATTACGTTGACTGCAACCGTTGGATTGGGGATTTCATGCTCTCTAAGGTAAATTTCTGAAACCTGTTGGAAAATTAATAACTAGAATGGGCTTCTCTTTGTAATGACATTATCTTTCAATGGGATAAAAACAAGAAAGATTTTCTCTTTCTATGTTCTATCTAATCAGGGATATCTGTTCGCTTTACCTGTTGTTCTAAAAAAATCTCCAAATACTGAATTTAAATGGGACATTCACATGTATTTCTGGGGATATTATACTCCGAAAAATATACAACAAGAAACTGCAAGGAACTACTGTTATCAGAGATTTTGATGGGTATAAACAGAATTATGATATGATTACTTTCTCCGGAATATTAGAGTATGTTTGATTTGGGATTTCGAAATCTAAATATTTTTCTACTTTGTTATATTAGAATCCGGTTTTTGAAAACCTACTATATCACCCCTACAAATACCTGTAGTTGCAGGGATCTTCATTCTACCTTACACATGCTCTCTATGACTCTATTTCTCTTTCTTGAGTTAGTAACATCATGCTCCGATGGAATAATTTGATCTATGTTTGCAGAGTGTTGATAATGAACTTGTACTATGGGAACCAAAAATGAAAGAACAATCTCCTGGGGAGGTACACTGAATTCCTTCAACCTTAACTAATGCTGTACATAATTGTGTATATTTGGTAAAGAAAGTTGTTTTACCTAGATAGCTTGATTGCTTACACGAAGCATAATGATTTTTATTCAGGGTACAGTTGACATCCTTCAAAAGTATCCTGTTCCTGAATGTGATATTTGGTTTATCAAGTTTTCCTGTGATTTCCATTACAAAACAGTGGCAGTAGGTAATCACCCGTCTTTATGCTGTGTACATATATGGTATTTCCATTGGTGGCATTATTTTTATTTTTATTTTCTTTTTTTATAAGAATTAAAAGTTTTATTTCTTGCTGAAAATATCTGTGGTCTGGAAATAAGCCATCCACTCTGTAGTCCAGACTCATCAAAATACTGAACTCATACCTTTAACCACATCAAGCTCATTAGTGTTGAATTTCTTTCAATGAACTTTTTGAGTACCAGTATGGAATAAACCACCAAAAATGAATAGAAAAGAAAAGAAAGGCAAAGCTACATTTATTCCCTATTTTTCATATTCATTGAATTTGATGTAATATAGGAAATAGGGAAGGGAAGATATATGTATGGGAGGTGCAATCCAACCCTCCGGTTCTCGTTACAAGGTCCATCTGTTTCCTTGATCTACCCCCTGTCACTTGCTTGAGGAGGTGCCCTGTGAACCCGGGTTCACGTGAACTCTCTTTTTCAAGTATTATTGTTTAGTAAATGAAGTGTCACTATTTAGCCTATGAAGTGTCACTGTTTAAAAAATGCTTGATTTTATGTATTTTTCTTCTCAAAATCACTAAACTGCGAATCGTCATATACTAAATAGTGATACTGTGAAGAAGAGAGTTCACGTGTACCTGGGTTCACACGAGTTTTTGTGCACTTTCTTTCTCTGGTTCTGTCTTTGCACTGCTTGTATGCACTTAATTATTTTGTTTGCATTCTCAGATTATGTCATGTTCAGTCGAAATCTCCAATTAGATTAACAGCCCTGTCTTTTGATGGAAGGTAAAAAAGCTCCCCATTTCTATATGTTCTCTATTATTCATATATGACTTTGGAGCATGTGATTAGTATTATCTATGGCCGCAGCACCATTCTCTGCTGTTGTGAAGATGGAACCATATGGAGATGGGATGTGGTAGCTAGCTCTTAAGCCTTCCCAAATGGTATTTACAAGTGGGATATACTTGACTAACAAAAAACAAGCCAGTCATTGCTGACCAATTACTGTGGTTGTAATACAAGCTGCAGCCAATAGCACTGGCTTTTCCACCTGGTTGATATTACCCAAATATCCAGGTAAGTTCCCATTTGATGGATTGATGGGTTAAAGAATCTATCAACTTATTTCAAGGTTATACCATATGGATGTACCCGATCATTTGTAACTGTCCACGGTGTTCTCACTTTGAATGTGTAGAATATCTAAAACTCTTCATTCTTGGTGTTGTTGTAGTAGTAGCTTCCATCCTTATCACTTGAAATATTTATGGACTTCTTGGTGAAAACTAAAGCTCTTGAATTTGCTTGTTTCTTACATCTTTTTCCTGCCTTTTGTATTATTAGTGCTTTCAGATTTTTCAGTTTCTAGTAGACAAATTGTTTGCTAATTTCAGTATTTGAATCTGTGTTGAGAGAATCCTTATGTTTGTTTTGGGCTTATAGTGGGCGGGGGAAATCCTGGACTTTGAAATCTAGGGATTTTAATTTCAGATGAATAGTTAAAATGTATTTTTGTTTTGAAATTTTATAGTGTAGGATGATGGAAAAGGTGATTGATGTGGTATTATTTTACTCCCTCCGTCCCATAGTTTATGTAACTCTCACTGTTCATGAGAATTTTGTGATAAAGTGATAAAGTGTAGGGGGTAGAAAGGGGAAATCAACTTTATTGAAGAGTAGAATAATGTTTATTAAAGGTGATAAAGTGATAGTGTTGAGGGTATGAGAGAGTGACATATGGTAAATGATGTTTGACGGGTGTGAGTTAGAGTGAATATTTTCATTTTAGGAAAGGTTACATAAACTATGAGACAAAAAAAAATGGAAAGAGTTACATAAACTATGGCAAGAAGGGAGTAGTAATGATTGTGTTGGAAAAATATAAATGTAGATGGTGTGGGTGTATTGAAAGAATATAAAAAATAGCAGTGGTAGGTGATAAAGTATAGTAGGATTAATGAGGATTTCAAAATACTTACTTTAAGCAAATAATCATGAATTGAGATTACAGAGTCCAAAATTTGTCTGAAATAGTCTCAAAACAAACATACCAGTTACACTTGGAAATCTCGGGCAAGAGCCACAATGTGATGGTAGGCCAATGGTCAAGAGTCAAGATTGTCTAATTGCAATTTTTTATTTGAAAATAAGTTTGAATTTTTAAGTGTGATCCATGAGATGGTTTTGTACAAGAAGTTAGCTCGTTTAAATTGGATATATGGAGATTGAAATCTTGGGATCTAATAATCTTGTTTTGTTAAAAGGTTGTCTAAATTGCTTTATGTAAAACGAAATAGTAAAATAAATTTATTTTGGAAATATTTGTTTGATTACTTTTTTATCTTGTTGTAATCAATATTAGTTACAGTTATTAGAGTTGTGGCATATAATGACTCTTTTCTTAGCCTGTCATTATTTATATATGACACGATGCTCCATTTAAGTAACATTCCACCTTAAAACATATGAATTGAAAAGTGGTTTATATTTTGATGAATAGAATATGTAATATTTTATAAGCTTTTATTTAAAATATTAAAATTCACATTATAACAACACAAATCTAACATTCCACCTTTCCTTTAATCTTGCAATTATCTTTGACTGAATAGCTTGGATAGTCCTAATAAGCCTAGTTCCTCCACTAGATTCATTTGTAGGAGAAGAATTTAGTCTATTACCATCGGCCGCACTTCTAAGAGACCACGACATTCTCCTATCAATCACATTTAAAATTTCAGCTGCGACTCTAACATAACAACGCTCTACGGTAAATGGCATAAAAACCCCCATGTATGATGTAATATGCACAAAGCCCCCCTTGTGTTTTATTAATTGCATACAACCCTCTGTTTTTGATAAAGTATGCACAAAATCCTCACTCACCAATCTCTTTCAAAGAATATTAACAACGTAAAATTGAAGCACGTACTTACATAAGTATCCTGAATATAAACAAAAACATCCACACAACATTCAGATGGACACACATAGATGCAAAATGTGTACATGTCAAGAAGTGGACGATGGGAATTTCGTGTATACTTTTATAGAACACGGGTTTTATGCATTTAATGGAAATGAGCGGTTTTCGTGCATATTTTTAACAAAACAAGGTGGTTCTGTGCATTTAATGAAACACAAGGGGGTATTGATCATATTTCGTCAAACACAGGGGTTTTTACACACACAAACATACATAAGATTTCAGTGCTTACTTGAATTTGCTGATAGTAAAAGGCCGATGCACATGAGAATATGTAAACTGAATTGGAATCAATTGGACAAATGAAAAGGCAGTAAGTAGCCTTGATTTAGAATATTTGGGTATGAAATGGAGGTTGAAACTGGTTAAATCAACGAGTGATGTACGCGTGACATTGGCTCCAACCATGGAGGAACCTGCGTGCAATCCAACACTGAAAATGTCACATTAAAGAACCCTTCGACATAGTTACATTAATATTTAGATGAACAATCAAGAAAATCGTAAGCCCATTTGTTAAGTTCTTCAATTAATTGAATATCGGATTTATAAAAAAAAGGGACAACCCCCAAGTTAGGTAATCTATGCAGCAATTGAAATTTACCAAGAAATTAAAGAATAAGAAGCGTGCATTCGAGGAAGAGATTTTAAAATGAAGCTTACTTGATAAAAAAGAAGAAATCGTCCGAATTTTCGCCGGAGATATACGCCGAATGCTAGCTGCGTCTGTGGAATAATAAAAAAAAAAGTAATAAAAAAGAAGCTTATTTAATAATTATTTTTGCAAATGCTCCAGTGAGTGATAGGCCACCACATGTGTATTTTCCGTCCAATGCTGCTTAAAAAACATTTTTGCATACTATTTTTCCAATATAAACCAAAAAATAGAAAAAATAAAATAAATCTTATTTGTCGAATTTGACTCCGGAAAACACGTTCACGCAGTTTAAAATCCGGCCTTTTCTTTGAAAAATAACTTTTGTAAAATTGATGGTAATAGTGCAATTTACATTCTCACCATCCATATTAATAAACTTTTGAAACATTGATGGTAAATGGTGCAAGACATGTCATAAATTTTACTCTATGAAGCTCCCAACATTAAATTTCTTATCTACTAATTATAAGAAGTGAGCACCACTACCTATGCCCGTGAAGTCATGGGTTCAAGTCACCATTTATCCGACAAAAAAAAAAAGTGAGGACGAGAAAGTTGAATGGCAATGAAGAGAGTCTGCTTCAACTGTGTATGTATACTACTACTGTGTGTGTATATACAGAGATAAATGTACATAATTGTCCCTCCAACAACCCTTTAACTCATGCTGTCCAGATTTCAATCATATAAGCTAGAAGCAACTTACAGAAATAATTTTGCATAAATTACACATACTCTAATTAGATCATCTATGACAAAGCCACTATAGTAACGATAAACTTGAAACTACCATTTCTAGACATCCATGCTGAAAACCACCTGATAAATGTTACATACATACAATGGAAATGATACAGAGACATCACAAAATGAACGGAAGCTGATATAGCAAGCAAGATTATGCTTGCAAAGCGTTCATTGGCCATTCGGATCTCAGAAGAATTTTAATGGGGCAAGAAATGTCTGTCTTCTTTCCTTTGATTCAGAATCACCAGTGGGAGTTCCACTTGGCCCAAAATATCTGCAAGTTAACGACACGAGGCTGCCTCACCGTATATACTCGCTCAATTTGGATACGCATCAGCGATGTACGTCACTCACTGATGGCTCTTTGCCGACTTCAGGAATATCCTCCTTTTCGACATCTTTCGAAATCTTCATCTGCATTTCTTGCTCCAGAGCAAACACCTTGTCATTCATACCTTCCTTTTTATACGCATCCATCATTATCGAGTAAGTCGTGGAATCTGGTTTGCATAACTTATCCTTCATTCTCTTAAAAACTCGCTCCATCTCCATTAAGTCATCCGCCTTTGAGCAAGCGTATATGACTGCATTAAAGAAAGAGGTGTTCTCAGGTATCTCCAATTTCCCAGCCAACTGAACTGTGCTGATAACTTTATGAAAGAGGCCAGCATTGGCGTAACCTCGTATCAGACAGCACAAGGTCTTCGTGTCCACCTTAATTCCTTCCCCACGCATCTGATCAAACGTTTCCTCCATGTGCTTCGCGTCGCCAACATCTGAAAAAACCTCGATTACATTGTTATACGTTGAAGTCGTCCACGGAAACGAAAGCTTACGCATGTACTCCATCACAGCTGACATCTTATCGTACAGCTTTTTTTTACCATAAGCACCAATCAGAATGTTGAAAGTGCGTGTTTCTGGCTCGATTCCATAGTTCCGAAATTTTTCATACCATCTCTCCATCATTTCGATCTGACCATCGTTTCCAAACAAGCCAATAATCGTGTTCATAGTCCACACATCGGGAGGGCTATTCGTGCTGTCAAGCATCCCCAAAAAGACCTTCTCCATCTCCGCGTATCTCCCTGCCCTTCCATAACCACTCAGCACTATATTTTGAGTGACAGTATTAGGAGTAATTAACCGTTCAGCCATTTGATCATAGAGGTACTCAACCAGTTCGAAACGAGAAGCATCGATGCTAGCCTTAATCAATATACTATAGGTGTAGACATCAGGCTGGCAAAGAGGGAGATCCTTCATTTGTTCAAGAATCGAAAAGGCTCTATCAATCAGGTTGCTCCTGCAACACGCGTCAAGCAACGCCGTGTACAGCTCCGGGGTGGGTTCCAACCCTTCTTCAAGCATTTCATCGAACAGCTTGCAGGCTTGCCCAGGCTGCCCAGACCTCCCAAGAAGAACGAGGAGACTCATATATGTCCCTTCTTTTGGTTGGTAAAATGGCTGCTGCTTTAGCATCTCAAATACCTAATAATTGAAATTGTTCGATTTATGACCAGCTGAATAATTTGTGATCAAATAGAGCTCAGGCACCCAAATTAAACCTTACTAAAAACTAAGTAGTAGCGCAAGTAAGAGTTGAATTCCACATAGAGAATATAATTTTATATCTAAAGTCTAAGCGATGCGATTTAAAGGGGGTTGAATGAGGGGTTTTCCCAGTAATCTAATAAAAGAAAAGTCGCCTTAGAAAGCAAAATTAAATATAAGATGATTGAAATAATAGAGAAAACCTTGGTTGAGTCGATTTCCAGCTCGGAGATGCTGATCCTTGATGCAAAGATAACAATCTAATTCCTAAATTATTGTCGTTCGAATTTAGATATCCATATCTCCTATTTTAGTCACACAAATTGACTCCATCTATTAAACCCTTATTACTAAAGAATTCACAACATTGTAATAGCATTAGAGAATAGGAGATCAACTATCCAAGTAATAAAGTTAATTACTAACTTGCCTAAGAGTGATAATGCTTAATCCAGATAATTATCCCATTTAGTTGCTTATAATAATCAACATTCAACCTAAATCCAATTCAAACATCAATCAAGCAATAAACTGCATCCGTAGAACAATAGGTATTAACTCATCTTCTTTTCCTTGAGCAATTAAACATGTATGGAAAGCGGGAATTGAGAAACATCAAAATTAAGATAAGAATTGAGGAATTAAACCTCAAGGGCGCGGAGCCATTGCTTTCTGTCAATTGCTTCTGAGAGGGCTTCGGTTACTGTGTTAACCCAGGCACTGGCATTGTTCTTCTTATCCAGCTTTTTCTTGATTCTCTTAATAGGGGTCCTCTTTTTGTTATTGGTGGAGAATTGTGGAAAGGAAGTTTCGGGGAGGCCGGGGTATTCCCCAATTTTCCAGTGCTTTTTCTTGGATGCGGCGGCGGTGGTGGAGGAGATAAGGAGTCGGCGGCGCGGCGGTGGTGCGGTGGTTTTGGTGGTGGCGGGGAGTGGAGATGGGAGGAAGGAGGAGGAAAGAGAGAGGTGAAAGGGGGACGCCATTGTTGGGGTGTTGATCTGTATGTATGTATGGTGTAGTGTTGGTAATTCAATTCAAGAGTCGAATTGGAATGGATGAAGCTGCAAATTCAAGAAATTGGGAAATTTCCGGGTCTAAATTGAGATCCGGGCCCATTCAACATACTTCTTCTTTTTGGTTTTGGTTTTGGATCTCTTTTTGGCCCACTTCTCTGGCCCAATCTAATTAAGATTCTTGTTTTTTTTCCTTCCCCTAAAACCAGGGGAATACACCGTAAGTTTCGTTATTATCGGGCCGTATTTTTAATATCAATAAAGGTGAAGACTTTCAAATATTTCGGTAAAAAAATGTATATCAAGATTGTGGTTGGTTAAAGATGGCGGTGGATGTATTTGAGATTGAAATTGAGATGGAGATGGAGATGGAGATTAAAAAGAAGGATAAAACAATCAAATAAATAATATTTTGTATTTGGTTAGAGACGGAAATAAAATTGTATATATCAAATGAAAAATAAAACTACTACAGTATTTATTATCATTCATTAGTAAATTAATGATTGAGTGATTAAAAAGTGTGAGATAGGAAGAGAATAAGTGTGTAAGAAAAGTAGAAATGCAGCGAAAAGGTGAAGAAAAATAGAAGAGAGAAGGTAATGTGTATTCATTCAGATAACACCATCCATTTCCAAACACAGCCAAGTAAATGTAGGTATTCTGAAATTTCGATATAACATACTTCATTCGTTCCATATGTTGGGAAATGAATTTAAAAAAAGAGGATTTTGATTAGATCCCAAAACCCCTGAGTATGACATGTTCAGGATAATCTTGATAGATGGGTCAGGATTCAGTTTTAGAATGTTCAGGATATTATCTGCACCGTGTATAGTCGGCAGATATAGAACATGTTAGTTTTCAAGACTTCGATGAAAGAAGAAATCGAGATATCAAGACTCAAGAGGACCGAGAACCAATCGAGAAACTCAAGGCTCAGAGAAAGAAACTCAAGAACTCAAGAGAGAACTCAAGACTCAGAGAAAACAAGACTCAGAGAACCCGAAGACCCAGAGAACTCAAGACTCAGAGAACTCAAGACTCAGAGAGAAATATCAAGGCACAAGAATTACTAAAGACTCAGTAATGTACTGAATGCTCAGTATATCCTGAATGTTCGGAGGCACTGAAGCTGAGGAATATAGCCGTTGGAATCCAGCAGACGTGGACCAACAAAGAGGAAGACAACCAGCCTGAAAAAGCTGCAGAACTTACAAAGAATAGTATGGATTTGAATGTGATTCTCTCCAACGGTAACATTCAAATCCACACTATAAATACAAGTTCTTCCTTCATTATCGTGTGTGGATGCGTGGAGATTATGCACAAAATGCTACAAAGCCAAGAGCGTTATAGTCAAGCATTCCCACCCTAGAACACAAGTCTGCAGATATACAAATACATTCCAAGAAGTGTTCTAGAACCCAACCTAAGCAACCCACGATGTATCATAAGCTTAGAGAGATTTTTCTCAACCTTAGCATTGAGGCTAAACCATTGTAAGGGAAAATCTCACCATAGTTGGAGACAACACCAAACCCAAACCCAGTGGTGAAGTGAGGTAGTTGTTAGGCAAGCCCGAGTGAGGGTGATAAGTCCCGAGTGGAGTGTGAACTCGTTAAACATCTAGAGGCGAGCCCGAGTGAGGGTGATAAGTCCAGAGGCTTTGAGTTAGTAAACTACAGAGGTAGTCAGAAAGCTCAAAGTAGAAAGGTTAGTAAACTACAGAGGTAGTCAGAAAGCCTTGGAAGTGTTTGAAGCAATTTCCCTAGGAACAGGAAGAGTGGATGTAGGAGCTTGAGTCTCTGAACCACTATACATTGTTGTGTTGTTTACTGCTTTACGTTCTTATACTGTCGTACGCATTCGATCATAAGCAAAATACAACACATGAGCTTAAAACGCAAAAAATTGGAATCACCATTCCTTCACCCCTGTTTTTATATGCATCGCACGAAATGTTTGCTTTCCGCACGCGCAAAATGGGTTTTCCCACCGGGACTATCAAGTGGTATCAAAGCGGGAGTTCAAAAGGTTCACTAATTTCAGAGTGACCACATGAACAGATCTTTTTAAAGAAAAGCCCGATTCTTTAAAAATGCATATATTATGATGTTTTGGCATCTTTATCAATTGAGAAATTGTTGGGATATTTTAGTTCTATGCCAAAACATTATCAACTTGTGTTATTCAAGAAAATTTACAGATAACAAGTTGAGGGGGAACGAAATTGAGGGGGAACTCACTGAATCAAAAGTAGATGATCGAGATCAGACGCGGATACAGACGAGACTGATCGAGATCAGATGAGTTAGATGAGTTCGGAGTTAAACTGATAAGCTGTGCAAAATCAGAAGTAAAGAAAAGTTAAAGCCAGCAAATCAGAAGAGATGGTTGCAGATCAGAAGATGAGCGAAAGAGACTGATCAAGATCAGACGTGATCGAGATTAGATATGATAAACCTGATATGCAAAACCTGATATGATGTACTTACCAGATGCTATTCTCATATGTTGATCTGAAGATGTGTTGATCTGACCAGTCGCGCTGATCAGATCAGGCAAAGAAGAAATCAGATAGCCTGTGTAAAAGTGATCTGAGACTCAGTAAAATCTGAGACTCAGTAAGTAAAACTGATCTGAGATTCAGTAAAGAAAACTGATCTGAGACTCAGTAAGTAAGAGAGACCTGAGGGTCAGGATATCTGAAGTCAGAAGAAACTGAACTCAGTCAGCATGAGTGTCAGTATGCCTGATCAGACAAGGTCCGTAGAAGAAGAGGAATGAGGAGCCGAGCTGAAGATCAAGAAGACTGAAGACCAAGACTGAAGACTTGTAATTCTTTATGTTTTTGTCTTTATTTTCTGATAAGTTCATTGTAAACTGTAATAGTCTATCATACATCAATGAAACTTTATCTTTATGCTCAAAGATAATACCTCATTATCTTTTTACATGTCTTTATATTTGATATGCCTGATTATTGTTGTTTGGTGATGAAATTGTTAAGAGATTCATTGCTGAATTAATTGTTAAGAGATATACCATTCTTGTAATAGGAAAAACTGAAACCTGAGTATAGGTTAAGTGTTTTGTAACAAGATGGTTTTGGCATCATCAAAAAGGGGGGAATTGTTGGGAAATGAATTTAAAAAAAGAGGATTTTGATTAGATCCCAAAACCCCTGAGTATGACATGTTCAGGATAATCTTGATAGATGGGTCAGGATTCAGTTTTAGAATGTTCAGGATATTATCTGCACCGTGTATAGTCGGTAGATATAGAACAGGTTAGTTTCTGAAGACTCAGTAAGAAACTGAGATACTGAAGACTCAGTAGGATACTGAGAACTGAAGGCTCAGAGAAACCTGAAGACTCAGAGAAACCTGAAGACTCAGAGAACCTGAAGACTCAGAGAACCTGAAGACTCAGAGAAATACTGAAGGCACAGTAATTACTAAAGACTCAGTAATGTACTGAATGCTCAGTATATCCTGAATGTTCCGAGGCACTGAAGCTGAGGAATATAGCCGTTGGAATCCAGTTGACGTGGACCAACAAAGAGGAAGACAACCAGCCTGAAAAAGCTGCAGAACTTACAAAGAATAGTATGGATTTGAATGTGATTCTCTCCAACGGTAACATTCAAATCCACACTATAAATACAAGTTCTTCCTTCATTATCGTGTGTGGATGCGTGGAGATTATGCACAAAATGCTACAGAGCCAAGAGCGTTATAGTCAAGCATTCCCACCCTAGAACACAAGTCTGCAGATATACAAATACATTCCAAGAAGTGTTCTAGAACCCAACCTAAGCAACCCACGATGTATCATAAGGTTAGAGAGATTTTTCCCAACCTTAGCATTGAGGCTAAACCATTGTAAGGGAAAATCTCACCATAGTTGGAGACAACACCAAACCCAAACCCAGTGGTGAAGTGAGGTAGTTGTTAGGCAAGCCCGAGTGAGGGTGATAAGTCCCGAGTGGAGTGTGAACTCGTTAAACATCTAGAGGCGAGCCCGAGTGAGGGTGATAAGTCCAGAGGCTTTGAGTTAGTAAACTACAGAGGTAGTCAGAAAGCTCAAAGTAGAAAGGTTAGTAAACTACAGAGGTAGTCAGAAAGCCTTGGAAGTGTTTGAAGGAATTTCCCTAGGAACAGGGAGAGTGGATGTAGGAGCTTGAGTCTCTGAACCACTATACATTGTTGTGTTGTTTACTACTTTACGTTCTTATATTGTCGTACGCATTCGATCATAAGCAAAATACAACACATGAGCTTAAAACGCAAAAAATTGGAATCACCATTCCTTCACCCCTGTTTTTATATGCATCGCACGAAATGTTTGCTTCCGCACGCGCAAAATGGGTTTTCCCACCGGGACTATCACCATACTTGTTTGAACATTTTTTTATTTTGGTTCGCTCCACACTTGTTTTCTCTTTTCGTAAATGACAATAAACAACATTACTTTTTATAACTATATTCTCACAACATTTTTAAAATTACATTTTATATCATTACTTTATACAGATTAAAATTCACTTAATTTTCTCATCTACTTATAAAGTAGAAATGTCTATAATATCATAAACTAAAAATTATTTAATCTTCTCAAATACTAATAAATAATTTATACACTAAATATCGTATATACAGTAAATGTACAAAAGAGTGCAGGATGAGGAGAGTAATTATAACTTTGGTTATTATGGTATAGTATGTATGATAAATCAATACTTTTCATACCAAAATTTCAATATACCAATATATCAAAAGATTTTGGCGGTGTCAAATAGTCAATATGAAATCAAATCGCAAATTTGATAATATGGAACGGAAATATATTTGGTATACTGTACCAAACCAGACTATTACAACCATCTAATTCATATGATTTCGTAGCGGAAATAGTATAATCTTAATAAAAGTGAGTGGGATTATAAAAATGAGAAGAAAACTACAATGATTGGGACAGAGAAAATAAAACCCATAAGCCAGCCAGTTCCACGACTCAATCAAGTTTTAAACACAATTAAAAGGAGAATTAAACTAAACTTAGCCAGGTCAAAAGCCATTATTATAAAAAATAGATAAAGGTCAAACGCCATTTTCAATCGGACGATTATTACTTTTGTATTACAAAAAATGATTTAAATAGCACTTTAAACATTATTTTTCCATAACACGTCCATTAATTTAACTGACATCCATGTGACGCTAAACTAAATTAATGTATCAGATAGATACAATAGTATATATTTTAATCTGTTCGTTCGCCCAAATGCTGAGTTGTGTGTTTGTGGATACAAATATGCGTGATAAAGTGATATACTATATGAATTGATTGGCTAATTGATTTCCTTTTTGCAATTTTATCTTCTAATATATTATTTCGATATATATGTTTCTATAATATCATTTTATATACCGATGAATCATTTTGCATGTACAATACGGACTATAAACTATACATTTTACATTTATTTCTAACATTATGTAAGAGTTTGGTAATGGTGGCAAATCTTGTACGATATGTAATTTAGGAATTAGGAGTTTTATCAATTCAACATCTAAAAGATATTAAACTTTTAATTTAGGGGCTTAAGAGATTTTTAGTATCGATCAAGAGTGGGTCTCCTGTGCACCGTGCACTTGAGTATATGAGTGATCCATTAAAAAATGAGACTTACAGGGTCAAAATGAGTGCACGAATCTAGAGTATGTGCACCAAGTGCATATGAGACCTTGCCACCGATCAAGGGTTTAAAAAAAAAACTTCAATTTGGGATTGAAAATATTGACAATATCAATTTAAGACTCAAATATTTTTAAACCACAAATTATAATTGTGGGTGGAAAATTAAGAAAAAAAATGATAAAAATAATAAATATACAAATAAATAAGGATATAAATTATAAGATATCAAATACTACCTCCGTCTCATTCTTTAATGAACTCTTACTGTTCATAAGGATTTATGGGAATAGTGATAAAGTGTTGGGGGTAAAAAGAATTGTTTATTAGTATTTTATGTAATAAAATGATAAAGTGATGGGTAGTTGGGGGTAGAAAAAGTTATTTATTAGTATTTTATGTGATAAATTGATAAAGTGAGTATGTCCATTTTAGAAAATATTTTCTAAAGATTGGGACGGAGAGAGTATAATTTTACTATTTATTGAGTTTTGAATCGATTGTTTTTATCTTAATCAGATTGATAATTTTCTATTTTGAGTGGGTCGCATGTACACCCAGGGCACCGTACGCTTATAGTGTATTTTAAATCGTGCAACTTGTTATACTAAAAAGTGTTGCTTGTTTATACTGAATCGTGTAACTATTTTTTAATAATAATAGTTGCACGATTTTGTATAAATAAGCTGTATTTTTTAATATAATAAATTTTACAATCTTAAAATATATTATGAGTGTACGGTGCATTTGGAGTCATAAAAGGTCTTCCCCTGAATTGATAGAATTAAAAGGAAAATTATCTATTCCATAAAGAGATGTGGATTGAGCAAGGAATCTCTGTCAAGTATAATTACAAGAAAAACTTGGTCTTATTATAGTAGCATTTGGTTCCTTTTCGTTATTGTACAGCTGCAAACTAGTCAAAGAATGAGACACCCCAACTTGGAAAGGCAGTAACTGCTAATTTCTCTCCTGCATTTTCATGAATATGAATTAAGTTTCTCTAGGAAAAACCATTTCCATAAATATTTTACAGCAATTACCAGTAACCGTAATCAACGCGCTTTCCCCTTTCTTCAGGTCTTAAACTTTTAAAACTCATTTCCTGCTTTAATTTTTCATTTCAAGCATCTAATCTGATCACCAACAGTTACTCTCTTTTTCTTCTTGCCCAAAACCAAAAGGTGAGACTTCTTTCAGAATTTAGGTCAGGCTTATTGATTTCTTTGATCATTATTATTATTTGTGTTCTGGGTTTCTCGATTCTGTCCCAAAAGTATAATTGACCCATAAAGGTTCGAGCTTTTCATCTCTACTGAAGAAATTCATTGAATTTTCTAATTGTTATGTGTTTTGTGTGGATTTATTTTTGGCATCCACCGTTATTTAACTTTGAAAGTGGTGGATCAAATAATTGTTACTTGTTTCTTGGTTTGGTTGGACTTGCTTTTGACCGTTGAAAACATGAAAGAAACTTTGGTTGCAAAGAAACGAACTTTGCTTGTAATAGGAAATGCTTTACTGTTATATCTGAATTTTATGTCAAATGTGAATGATGATTTGAGAAACTTTGCAGTTTGGAGTTTTGCTCAATTTTGATTTGATGACACCCTGTTTAATGGGCTTGAGTAAATTGATTCAGGATCTTAATTAGGCTTTATAAGTATATGCTTCCTAAATCTGAAGCAAGTTTCTGGAAATAAATGAAGCATTAGAGTTTATATAATTATATATGTACTCTCCCAATTTGGTTCGGTTTCGGTTATCAATTTTAGGAATTTCGTTATTTCGGTTTGGTTAAAATATGAATTGAAAAGTGGTTTATATTTTGATGAATAGAATATGTAATATTTTATAAATTTTTATTTAAAATATTATAATTCACATAATAACAACACAAATCTCAGTTATGAGTGGCTTCTTATGAATTAAGTTCATGTGAATTTTGATTTATTTTCAAAGTAATACTCTCTTCGTCTCGTATTTAACAATTTTTTTAAATTATTATTTTAAGGTATAGATCTTTTTTACTATTACTTTAAGGTACAATTGCATTTGCATATATGTAGTCAAATTTGCACATTCGACGACATAATTTGAAAATTTGACTATGAATGTGCAAGTACAAAAAAAATTGTACCTTATAATAATAAGTCTCTCAACTTTGTAACTTAATATTGATTGTCCCAAAAGAAAATAGATAGTGATAGCAGATCCATTTCGACACACTAAACTTGATGTCATCAATAATCTATTCAAGATGTACTCACTCTCTTTGAAGATAATATCATTCCTAAGCTTCTATATTTTTCAAATTGTGGATTGTCAGATCAAACTCATAATTTTCCAGTTCACTTTACACATCACAAATTTGTAAAATTTTGAAAAATGGTCATCATATTAGAAGAATACAGAGAAGGTTTCCCCGGCCAATGTGAAATAATAGTCCAAATTAATAATGCATTGCGACAAGAAATGAGAAGCTAATTAGATGGTTCCAAAGCTATCGAGCAAAGCGAACGCGTACCATTACCAACACTATTTAAAATGTCTCATCTCAAGAGCTTATTTTTTATCGGGATTCTATAAAGAACTGCTTTTCAGGAGACGGCAGAAACTTAAGATGCAATAGCTTTCCACCAAATCGGAGTCCACAAGAACACGACCCCACCCTCCAAAGAGGAAGCACTTGCTAGTTTGAAGTATATTTCTTTCGTTTTGAAACTTCCATCAATTGAACCTTTCCATTTCCACAAATCCAGAGATGACTGATCAAGACTAAACCTTCAAGTACACCTACAAAAATTCACAAAATCAAGTAATTATATTCTTAATGACCAGTTTAGGCTTTTGGATCAATTTATTAAGTTTGGGAAGTTTTCGAGCAAAATTGGGAGTTTAAGCAAGCTTTTGAGGTCAAGTATGTTTTGGAAATATATCGCCTACTCATCATTCTTGTTGTGTTCCATCCATGCTAAAAAGATTAATTTTTTACAGTTGGTTTGTCAAGTATATTATCAATGTAGGGGCAATTACTTTAAGGTGTCATTTATAAATCACTTTTACTCTAAGGTCCACTACTTATTAGTTATTACTCTAAGGTACTAAAATTGGGTCAAAATATCTAAATTACCCTTATGCATAAAATAATATGCAAATTTTATATTTTAAATTTTACTAAAAAAATTTATTTAACTGTCATTTTATTTAATTAATTTTTTTTCAAAAATAATTTTCTTGCATATTTCGGATTTAAATTTTTAATAATTTTTTTTAATTATCTGTAATTTTATTTCATTGATTTTTTTTAATATTAGTCAAAAAATTATGCACACCCCAATTTTTTTTAATCATCTGTCCTTTTATTTAAAAAATCTTCATACCCCAAAATTCTGAACACCCATAAAAAAAAAATTGCACACGTATAAAAAAAATTCTGCACACTCGTAAAAAATTCTGCACACCCATTTTCTTTTTTAATCATCTATCATTTTATTTAAATTTCTGCACACCCCACAATTCTGCACACTCATAAAATAAATCTGCACACCCAAAATTTTGTTTAGTCATCTGTCCTTTTATTTAAAAATTTTGCACACCACAAAATTCTACACACTAGTAAAAAAAATTCCACACCCATAGCAAATTCTGCACACCCCAAATTTTAATTTAATCATCTGTTCTTTTATTTAAAAATTCTACACACCGTAAAAAAATAAAAAATTCTGCACACCCGTAAATCTAAATTTGCACACTTATTTGAAAATTTGCAACAATTCACATCTGCACTATTATTATACATGCCCGTCTCACAAAATAATTAATCTGGGTTTGTAAAGCATATATCGTGTCCATCTCATAAAATAATTGATCTGGGTTCATAAAGTATAAAATGGTATATTACCAATTCCTGAAGTGCTTAGAAGAAATTACTTCATTCACTTGAGTACTTAAATGTGAATGTTCGTGTTCCCAATGATGATCTCCTCGATTTATATATTTTACTCAAACTGCTTTTTTTCTTTTAGTTTAATTTAGTACAACTTTTCCTCTATCTATATGTAAGATATGTAGGAAATATCAATTTACTTGGAGCAAGTTATAATTTTAAAAAAAATTAATTAATAATTAAGAAGAAAAAAAGTCTAACAATTTGAGTTCATTTTATACTTTGAGATAATGACGTAGTAGATGTAACATTTAGACGCACAACTCGATACTGGTTAAATATTGTTATTGATTATAAGACAAAAAAATTTAAATAGTTAATTAGCATAATTATTAATTATTCATTGAATTATGATATAGTAGTTGAGTACTTACTATTCTTTAAGTTAGATAATGACAACGGCATATCTATATAACAATTTGAGGTCATTGTTATACTCTGAGATAATGACGTATTAGATTTAACCTTTGAACGCACAACTCGATACTGGTTAAATATTGCTATTGATTATAAGATAAAAATAAATAAATAGTTAATTAGCTTAATTATTAATTATCTGTTGAATTGTGATAGTATTTGAGTACTTACTATTCGTTAAGTCGGATAATGGCAATGACATGAGAAGAATGAGCTTCTGTAAAAAATAAAATTAAACCATTTAATTTTTTAGGTTATTTATAGTGATTTTTTCTCACACTCCGCGTCATCATTCTTCTTTGCACAAATACATAATATTAAATGTATACTCCATAATTTATAATTTAGAATAATGAATAAATTTAAATGTTCACATATAATGTTATAAAATAAAAATGACATCTACAATTAAATTAATCAAACTAATTTAATGTTTGAAATATTTAATCTAAAACTAATAATATAAAATTATTTTTAATCTCGTGTAGTACGCGGTGTTACGTCTAGTGAAATATATTACATAATTTTTTTGTAAAAAAAAAATCTTACCAATATTAAATGTATTTAAAGGATATCCTCTATTTAATGGAGTCGGAATATTTGCATCTTCTTCAAATGTTAATATTTGTTTGTAAAAATAGACTTGTGTGTATCTGATTTCAATTGTTTAAAAAAAATATTTAATATAACTTATTATACCTAATCAATTTTTAAAGTAATTAATAAATTATAAAATAAATAAATGACCGACCTTTTGCATTGATATTGATGTATGGGGATGAAAAGACATTCGACATAGTTTTTTCATGTAATGTGAAATGTGGATTTAATTGTCCCAAAATATTTGTAGATTCAAATACTTTATCCAAAAAATAATTCATTTATTAGTCTAATAATCAGATGATTTACATTTACAAATATTTTGACACACGTACATTATTTAAAATATTTAAATAAATTAGACCAAGAAAATTATGTTTAATTAATTATTACATATCTTCCATTAAAAAAATATTGTATCTAATTATATATAATTTGACTTTGTATAATTTAGTAATTATTTATAATCAATTATCATTAATTGGACATTAAATATAAATTAACTTATATAAAGAAATAAAATTCAAAATAATATTCATCTGTGCAAATAAATTTAGAAATAATATTTGATTAATATTTCTTTTTAATGATATGAAAACTAAAATCTTAAAATTTGATTAAATATACATTTATAGGTTTAGTTGTTATTATAATTTTTAAGTCTGGATATGCTTGGAAGTTGCAAGAATTTATTTGTCCATATAAAAAAAAAAACCGAGTTACACATATTTATTTAATTTTAAATTATTTTGAAATGTAGAAAGTTTGGATTAAAGTTATAAATTTAAATTCATCCTATAATATTATCTTGGAAATAATAAAGTGTGAGTCTTTGTATAAATTCATATTTTCAATTCTCTGGTATTAGATAGCTGGGGATTTTTTTTTTCAAAAAGAAAAACTTTCAAATCATAGAATATTAGTTTAGTGATAATATAGTATGTTGATCAATTTTTAGTTTATACTTTTATTTTAAATAATTTTCCTAAAAAATTAAATGAGTAAATATTTAATCGAAAATGTAGAATTTTTGTAACAATTCAAATTGAATACAATATCTCCTAAAATAACTAAATCGCGATAAGAATAAAAAATATTAGATCAAAAAAATTGATTAATTTTTAATTTAGACTTTATTTTAAATAATTATTCTATAAAAATTAGAAGATTAAAATTAATAATAAATGTTGAATAGGTAAGTTAAACACTATTTGTTATCGTGAAATATTTCGGGTCCGTAGATATCAGTCCATATTTTTTTTTTAAATCATAATTTCGCTATCTTGAAGATATATTTAAAATTTAATTTTGAACATATTGTAATTCAACTATTAATATTATTTTAATTTAAGTATTAATTATTACAATAACAAAAAAAATTTATATTACACTTTTACATTTATTAATTATATCTTGGCAATCACTTGGAAATTTGGTCAACTAAATCAATTTTCGCAAATTTTGTTATATATTGAGTATATCTTTGGTCAACTAATCAATTTTGAAATTTGGACTCCTATATATTGTTAACTAATCTGTAATTATTAATTATTAATTATTAATTACATAAGATCTTTCTTAATTATTGAATATTTTTTAATTAAGATAAAAAATTGTTCAATTAATCAATTTGGAAATTTGGATTGTTTTTTTTATCGGGAATTACATAAGATCTTTCTTAATTATTGAATAATTTTTAATTAACATAAAAAATTGTTCAATTAATCAATTTGGATTGTTTTTTTTTTTTATCGGACAAAATTAGTTGTTAGTAGTTAGTACACCAAACACCCAAATACTCTAAGAAATCGTCAATCCACCTTATAACTCTCATAACTCCAATTCATTCCCAAAGGGAATCGAAATCCACCTTATAACTCCCATAACTCCAATTTTCGAATGAAGAGGTCTCCCACTCAAATGAGGAGCCCAAATTTAAATTGGGCTAAACCACCTGGTTTGGAAATTTGGATTGTTAATATAGTATTTTCAATTAATTATTAATGGTACCTTGTCAATCACTTTTGAAAATTTGTTTAGCATTGCATAACATTAATTATTTTAAGTACACGATTTATATATGTTAATTAAGCATACATATATGAATTATCGATTAACTATGAATTTAGAAAAAAAAATTGAATCAAATAATTAAAAAAAATATTTGTCATATAACATATATAAGTGATAAGTTATATATATATATATATATTAATTGTTAAGTCAACGAAATAAATTAACCATAATATTGCAATTTTTTTCTTTTTATAGATATGTTTATAATATTTGAGAAAGAAATAAAGAAATAATAAAATTCATAGTTTATCAAAAATAAGATAACCATGTATATAGATATTAGTCAAATACTTTCTATAATTTTTGATCGAGTATAAAATCAATAATTTGAGATTGGATCTGTTATTTGAATTTGCAATATTAACTAATATTGTTAATTATATCTATTAATTATTGCATTGGTTTCAAAAAAATATACCTAAATCTTTTATTATAATAGGAGAATGTCTCTCTTCAAAAGCTGACAAGTGTCGCCCCTCACGTGATGACACATGTCATTTCTAATATTTAAAAATCTTACATATTTTTTTCCAAAAATATTGATTGTATAATTAGTTAATTAAAGAAAGCAAAGTAACTGATACTAAAGATTATCGCCCCTCACTCTCCATCTTCCCAATATTGCTCCATCTTCCAAAGTAACAGAGGTACATTCATTCCAAAATTTAATTAAATTTGATAGTTACAACTTACAATTCTCGGCAATAAGTTTTCAGTTCATTCTGACATAATTTTCTCTCCTAAATCTTAACAAAATTATGCCGCCGTATCCAGTTGATTGCTAATTCGATCGTCTTCTTTGTCTACATATGTCTAATTTCCTATTTTATTATATCTTATTGCTAATTCAGTTCTCTTTGTCTTCAATCCGTAAGCATCGTCGCTGCTTTAAATGAGTTTCTGAGTTCCAAATTTAGGGATTTCCATTTTGTCGTTCATTCTACTCTTCTTGAAGACGATATTCATATGAAAGTTTCGTTTATGTCACTACATTTTTGCGCGATTCCATATGTTAAATTTAATGGAAATGGAATATACCTTGAATTGCATTGATTAAAAATGTCTGATCCTTTTTCCTTTTGGCAGAAATATGCATATCGCTGATTGCATAATGTTGGGGCACACAAAGAAGATGTTGGTTGTGTATTTTAATTATGTGGAAGGAAATGAATGGAGGTTGGAAAAACAAAAAATATACACGCTAACTGAAAAGGTATGGGCTTCGAATCTATAATTGCAATTATTATTAAAGAATATCTTTCCTGATTTGATCGGTTTTGGTGTTCAAATTTATTGATGATTTTCGTCCATTGTTATTTCAAAACTTGGTATATTCCTATATATGTATGTTAATATTATCAAAAAATGAGAATATAACTTAGAGGTTGTGTGGCCTTCAGTTGTTGAGAGCTGATGAAAAGAGAGGAAAACTATTATCAAATGGTAACTACGTAGGATCATCAAATATTCTCGGACGGAATTTCATCTTCTTCTTTTGTTCTACTATCTATTTAATTGTTAAATATTGTCCTTCTTGGCACTTAAGTGTTGTTCCATTCATCTGGCAATGCCACGTGAATGAATTCATCATTCATTAATATAATATTGATGACAATATTGGAATACTCAAGATTATAACACTAGGTATTTGTGTATGTAGTCTACGTACATACATTGGGTATTTAAATTACAAGGGATTATTGGAATATTCTAAAGAATGTTTAGTATTTGAAAATAAAAATTTAAAGTATATGCTGATTCTTTTTATATGTGCAAAAAGGTGTTTCAAGGTTTATATTCTAATTTCAGGGCTATTACATGAGGAGGTCTGTGCTCTCTATAACTTAAATCATAGAATTTCTTCGCTTTCCTTGAATTTTGATTCTTATATTATCTCTCTCCACAGGCCCGTCAAGGGAAAAAGATATGTTATAGGTGTAGATAAATTTTATTTAATGTTGATATTAAAATTGCAAAAATAAAATAAAATAAGAGACTGAAGTACAATGAGTTGCATTATTTGAAATTAGAACAAGACAGCAGAGAGTCTTGATTCTTGATTATCATAATTATCCACAAGTTCTTGCTTTCCGATGACATTCTTAGTGTTTCTTGCTTTGAACTAGGTTAATGATTGTGACTAGCAACGAAGATACATAAATTTGACTGTTGATATTACTGTGTATATGTGTTTTTACGTCTGGAGAAAATAGATATGGATAATTTAGAAGATGAAAGAAAAAATAGGCTTGGGTCCTAAAGAAGAGGCAATTAGTGCCTCCAGTAGAAGCAACATAGTTATGTCTGTTGTTGAGGACGCGAAGATTGGATAATGTAATTCACGAAAAACCCTGATTAAGATGGACTATTGTTCAAGTACAGATTACTATTTACATTCATTTAAACACTTCTAAGCTCTTATTGCTTGTTATTCTTTCCTTCTTTTTACCGATTTTGTTTGGTGTAGATGATGATGAAAGCATTAGTAGACATTCCAAGTTGAAAAAAGAAATTTTGAGTAAGACATTAAATTTTTTAACTTGATACATAGTTATTTAGTTGTGTTATCTTTTATGTTTTCGCCTTTTCTACCTGAGAAGCACGGTGTTTTATATATTGTGAAGGGGTGTTTTATATATTTTTTGTTTGATCAATGCTCATTGCTCAGGAATATTTCAAGTTTGTGTTAGGTTAATATTTATCTAATTTATTTTGTGTGCAATAGAGTAACTTCAACTAATGTTGAGAAGTGTGAAGAATTAAAATTTATTGTTCATGAAATGTATCTTTGTTTTTATTATATTGTAATGCTTCTCAAACAATTTTAAAAAATTATTAAATTAGGGCTAGAAGAATTATTTTTAGGGTGCTTAAAAATGCGAAACAAATCTTAAGAGAGTTTTTTCCTTTATTTGATTAAATTTACTATTTTGCTTTAGTTACACAAATTTTCCAAAGCATTTCAGATACTATATGTATATACAATTATTTTTACAAACTCCAAAAAAAAAAAAAAAAAAAAATGGCAAAAAAACTAGTCTCCATAAAATTTTGGAATAAATCTATGACTGCGCCAATTAAAAATTAGATAGTCAAAGGGACTCTATAGAATAATGAACTTTATTGAAAAATAAAAATTCATGGACAAATGAATTGATTGTGCCAAAAATCTAATCATATGCGACGAAATTATAGTTGAAGTGAAGAACAGTCATTACTCATTAAAAAGAAAATTAGATCATCACTAATACAGATTTGGGCTTGGGACAGAGTTTGTAAAAAATGAACCTTGAGAAATTGTTATAACCGCTCTCCAAGAATAATTGTCCAAGCTTGGACTGGAGATGTCCAAAAAAACCGTTGTCCAAGAAAAGATAAGGACAATTCCGCCGCACTTTTTAACCGCATTGCAAATTAATTCTATATGGATAATTGATTTTTTTTCAATTTTTTTGTCCAAACATATATTTATTGGACACTTTTTTATATAATAATAACGGGACCTTAAATTAAATTATATTAAAGGGATCAATTTTTTAAAAAAGTACGGGCACTTTCTTTTAAGCTTTGTAATATTTTTTTTCTTAATCTTAAAATTAATTCTATATGTCCTAGAATTTCATTTTTTTTACAATTTTTTTTAAAATTCTTTATTTCAATTATATGTTTATATTTTTTAATCTATACCCTACATTACATGAGATATTATAAATTTTATGATAAAATGTGTTAATAATAAAAAATCTTAGAAGGTATGTTATCATTCTCTTCTTTTGTCGATTTAATTATTATTTTACAATTCTCAATTTTTTGCCCTACACTTTCTTGCATCTCTTTCTTCTTCTTATTCACATTATATTTTTTTTTCTTTTGATGTTCGATTTTTTATTTTGCAGGATTTTTATTTTTTACTTTATGATATTCGATTTTTTGCTTTGCGGGAATTTTTGTTTTGCGGTTTCTTATTTTAGATTTAATGATTTCGTTAGATAGTTTTTCATTATATATCAATCTTACCGTTCATGACGATTTATTTAATTGCTACACTTGTGTTGCTTTGAGGGTTCTTATTTTGCATATTCTTATTTTACATCTGATGATTAGGTAGATAATTCTTCATCGTATATCTTAAACTTAATCTCAAACCAACATCTAACTTTTTTTTAAAAAAAACATCTTCCACAATTAAGCACTAATGGATGAGACACACTTATGTGAGATGGGCTCACGGTGAGACAGAGAATAATTTGAGCATTAACGCTTTAACACTTTGGAGGGGTAGGGGTTGATTTGTGCTAGGTTGTACACCGTCTTATGCATAAGACTGTCTCATATGAGTTTTGTTAGTGTTAGTGTCCTAGAGACAATCTATTGTAAGGACATAATACTCGATGATATTCAGTTTGATTTAATATTACAGTTCATTTAATATTAATGTATGACAATACACTTGTTTGAATATTATGTTTGATTGTTTGCATTTATTCATACAAGTGTTCGATTTTTTATTTTGAGATTTCATTGATATTGTCATTGAGGTTGTGAGAATTTCGGATGACTTAAGCATGATTCTCAAATAGCCCGATCAAGGATCATCAAGAATGGGATATTGATGATATGATGGAGATTTGTTAATGCGATCTGCAAGATCATACTCTTAGAGAGTGTAGTAAGATCTCACTTACTACTAGATGATACTAGGTATCTCATGATGGATGCACAAATACCTTAGAGGGTATTGGTATACCAATCAAGAAACCGTTTGATGTAGTTCCACTATATGTGTCTCATTGGTGTCTCTCGGTTAGTGGGAGTGATGCGATACTCCTTTGACTTGAGATCAATACGCACAACATGTATGGGATGATAAACTTTGACCAGTTTTGTATGGATAATAATGTTGAACAATTTAACGCAAAAGATATTAATTAACGGAAAGAATCTATGGGTAGATATGGCTTGGATTGGGTTCATCACAAAGTTATGGGTTAAGATGGATAATGCGTGGTAGTTGAGATTAAGAATAGGGTTCATTCCTCAAAGTGGATTTAGAGAGAATACTCATCTTTCGTCATAAGAAAGATTTGGATCTAAAGTAAAATAAATATTGCCGATAATTTTGCACGTCAACTTAGATTTTGTGGCTAAGTATGACATACATGATCAATTAGTGATTAGAGATAAATTGTTTAAGTTATTTGAATAGATGTAACTTCATCATGTTCAAGACTTTAATCGAGTATTCGTGAATGAAAAAGGAGTAAATCGTAATAGCCCATGTTTTGATTCTGGTAGTTTGCGTTTTTTTAGCGTTCAAGTAACACCTCATATATTGAGAATGTATACGGTTTTATTGTCTAGGGTTCAATTAAGGCCAGATTAGTTTTGATTTAATAATTTCGATATATGAGGACTATGGGTCACACAACAAGTAGTTCTCTTTTTACGGATTATAGTTGGTTGATTAAATGTTAAATTGGATTTAATATTTAATTTATGGAGAATTAATTAATAATAGATTAATTTAGAATTAATTATTATTAATATTTAATTAAATATGATTCCCAATAATAATATATGGAATATTATTATAGTGTTTAATATGTATGGGATCAAATCCGTAGAGATTTGATATACATAGAAATTAAATCCGTAGAGATTTTATATAGAGAAATAAATCGTAGATATTTATTTAAATAAAGATTAAGGATTTTATTTCCAATCGAGGTTAACTTTTTAAGATTTAATTTCTTTATTTAATTTGTTTAAATGTGTTTGCATGAGGGTTTGCCAAATGAAAAAAACTATATATATATACTAAAGTACAAGGCTCTTGGAAGTCACAAACAACGTTAATTCATTCTTTTTGGAGAAATTTTTCCATAAGATCTAGAGTTAGATTTTTCCTAGCAAATTCATCTGGGGATTCAAATCATTCAAATCGTGCAAGTCGTAATTGGGGGATTACGTTGATCCATAGTAGAAAACGGTATACAAATTCTTTGTAAAAATTTTGTTTTACGTTTTTTTTGAGTATTTAATTATACAATTAATTGTTCGTTGTTGGTGAATCTAATGTTTATTTACCTAAAGAGATTTCTATTTTGGCATGTATTATGTGTAAAAATATCACGTCTTGATTCACCAAAACTAAAATCCAACTAAGGAGCTTAATATGGATGAGATATCGTAGCTTTGAAACACTCATGTGTTTTTGTTTTAATTGCATAATTTTGCTTTTATAAATAATTGTGTGGTACGGATTATTTATTTAATTAAAGTCACACACCCAAGGTTTTGACATATTTTGGCCGCCTACTGTATTGACCCATTCACAAGGTTTATTGTTTTGGTTGGATTAATAAATGATTTTTGGAAATCAAACTGCTCATTAAATTGAATTAATCAATTTTGACATCCACCGTATAAATCAATACTCGTCTGGCTTGGGATGCGTTTTAATCGGTCCATTTGCCAATTTTGTGCCTTGGGTCGTCTCCTTCCCTGCACCACTTTTCCAAAATACTGGTTCTCTAAGAAACCATTTTCGCCGCCCTCTGAACTCTGCGTCGCTTTGCCTGGCGACCGAGACTCGCGACGGTCGCGGGGATCCGTGATGCTGCTAGCGACGGCGGATTCGATTCGCGTTAGTGCATCGCTGTGTCGTTTCGATCTACGGCGCGATTCGAACCAGGTTCACAGAGGCGGCGATTGAGATTCACGGCGTTAGATGCCACTTCGCGTCGATCTGTTATCAACACGTGGTGGCGGCGATGTCGTCCTCCTCGTGAAATCGAGAGACGATTCGTTGTTGCTCGTGGCGGTGCAGACGTGGTCGCGCAGCGATGGCGATTCGATTTGCAGCGCCTTTGAGGCGACGGCGATTCGATTTGCAGCGCCTCGGAAGATGCGGCGATTCGATTTCAGTGCCTTGAAGGCGGCGGCGATCCGATTTGCAATGCCTTGGAGGCGGCGGCGATTCTGATTTGTAGCGTCTTAGGGACGGCGATTTCACCTCACTGCTCTGTTTTGTTTTGGGACCATCTTCATCGTTTACGTTTTCTGTGATGAATTAACTGATGATTGTTGATGGTTGAACAAAATTGGATTTGGGTTTTGGAAATAGTTGCCCCGGCTGACGGAATTGTTCCTATGGAATCGGGCTGTGATGCAGGAGGGGCTGGTTGGAAATTAGATTTCACTAGGCCCCTCTGTGCAATTTTTAGAATTTTGTACCTGAGCCCCTCAAAGATTTTAATAAAATTAAATTAAAATTGTTTATTACTTTTGAATTAATAAACCTAAACTTGAAATAAGATTGTTGGTTAGACCAACATTAAAAACGGATTAATTGGATTTTTTCATTTAGTTTAATAATTTTGATTAATTATTAAAGTTTAATAATTTTAAAATTGAATTTAAAATTGTATTTTAAAATTCATTTTAAAATAATTATTGAAATTACACTTGGTTAACTTATTTAGTTTAATTTGTTAACACTTTATAGTTCGCATTATAAATGTTTGGGTAGGCAACCAATAATTGTGATTGGAATCAGATATTATTGTTTGGGTAAGCAAATTAAAAACCCATATAAATGTTAGTCCATGATTTGTAAGTCGTGTTTGGGTATTCCAAGATTTAGATTTCGAGACGTTCAATATAATTCTTTCAAACGTGATGTAGATTAACATGTTGGATCTCGATTAAGAAATTAATATTCGTCTTTTTAAAACGTTCTCACTAAAATATAGTTTTTCATTAATTTGATAAGATGTCTTCCACCAAAATTAAAAAAAATAAAGAAGATTTTCGTTCGATAGTCTTAAAGACCCTTAAATTTGAGATTGGTGGGATTATTCCGATCTACATCTAGCGGGACTTTTATAGGGACGTGTAATGTATATTTATCAGATAAATTGACGATGGTTGTAAACCAAACTTAACTTTTGTTGACCATTAGCCCATATGAGGCGAAAAGGAAGAAAGGGTAAAAGTAACATCGGTCGAACTAGGTTCGACAAACTAGGAATGCGATGTTGCAATTGGTTTGGAGAACCTACCTAGATAAGTTATGTTGTTATAATGATAATGCAATATTAATTATCGATGGGATTATGATAGTAGTAATGTGGATCCTAATCCATTATGATTTATATTAGATATAAATTAAAATAAATATTTTAGATGAATTATTTTCGTTAAGTATGTGAAAATGATGGAGACAAAATAAATTGAAAGGCAAGTGTTTATTTTGAATTCTTTGAATATTGATTATAGGAATTATGTGATTATTTTTAATTCCCGTTTTATTTTATTTCTCTAGGATTGTTGAAATAAATAACTTTGTCATTGAGAAGCGTTTTGAAGCGAACAAGTTGGTTGGGCCAAAAGACCTTCGTTTGGTGCTCATCAATAAAAAGATTATTCAAGACGTGTTGGAAAACGCCACATTGAAATATCCTAAAATTACCCCTCTTATAAATAGGATGATTAGTTCATTCCCAAGTACACCCACGTACGTTTGAAATATTAGCAAATGTAAGTTAGAAGAAACATCTTTTGTTAAGAGGATCCTTCCCGGAGTTCGAGCAAGGGTGTAATGTTGCTTTCGGCATGACTCGATATACCAAAGCCAACGCGTGAGGAAATGGGTCCGTAGGTTTTATTCTCATGATGTTGTTGCAAATTATTTGAATTAAAGGATCTCTAGTAATTTGATTAAAATATTTAAATATTATGAATAGATTTATGAAGTGATGAGAGATTTGTTCAAATGCTTTGAGGGTTCTTATTTTGCATATTCTTAAAAAAGAAGATTTCACCTCGTGTATCTTAAGATGATACATCTAACTTTAATTGATAAACTTGGTAATTTGGAGGCTTTGAGCTAAAGGACCAACGAATTTTTCATTTAACAAAATTTTATCCTCCTCTTATCACTTATATGAGTATTTATATTTTAGCTTCATTGTGAACTACAATATGAATAAGGCAAATTGTTTGATCATGTTTGAACTTCACAATGTGCTCAAGACTTTTGAGTTCACTATCATCAAGATGGTGTTCAAAGGAAGGACTACTCTTAGAGGTAGAATTAAGGATGTGATGCCTCTACTATAAGTAGAAGAGGGCCTTTGGAAGATGTAAGGACTATGAGGTTCTAGTTCATTTTAAAAGTCAAATGCACTATGTGCTTCTTGAAAGACTAGAACATATATGTTTGTTATTAAGATAAATATGTCCACTAATCGGATCTAAGTATTAAACGGTTGGTATTGGATACTAGATTTAGCTCTCACATTTGCACTAATGTGAAAGGGCTCATGTGTCGTGAATGAATAGTAAAGGCGATTTAGAGGCGGGTGAAGTTGTCTTACACGTGGAAGGGAAAAAGACTTGCTAACCGAACGTGTGGGGTCCTATGTGTTAGAGTTGGTTGATCACCCTTTGATTTTAGATTAATTAACTTAATTATAGTCATCTAGTTCTTTTCTATTACTCGAATGTTTAATATGTATGGGATCAAACATGTAATTGTTGCATTATGAATATGATGTTCTTATATACAAAAAATAAAAGACTCAAACTTAATAATCATGAAAAACCCGACTTACTTATAAGATTGTAGAACTTGATCATGTAAGCGAAAAAAAGAATTACAAGGTTAAGAAAGTTAGATTACTTAACCCCATTCAATTAATTATGAGTCTTATGGAGATTGTGAATCTTATCTCATTGGGTACGGAGATGATAAATAGAAGGTTTTTTCAGGAAAGGGGTGCATGTTGGATTAATAAAGAAGTTCTAGAGTTGATCTACAACAATGTTTGTGGACCATGCGTTTTAATCGGTCCATTCTATTTTGTGGGGTCACGATTCCACTTCATCTGGTTTTTATCGATGATTTCTCTGAACAGATCGCTTTGCCTGGATCGTGTATCTTATGAAACACAAATCCGAATCTTTTGAGAAATTCAAAGAGTTTAAAATTGAAGTAGAGAAGCAACTTGGTAAGAGTATCAAGACTCTTCGATCGGATCGAGAGGTGAATACCTTGGCCATGAATTCGGTCGCGCACTTGAAGTTACATGGAATCCAATCCTCGGAAGATGGACTACTCAGTGCCTTGAAGGCGGCGGCGATCCGATTTGCAATGCCTTGGAGGCGGAACACCCATATGAACCGGTGTGTCCGAGAGAGAAGAAACCAAACCCTATTAGACATGGTGAGGTCCATGATGAGCTTTTTCCTATCTTCCGGCATTCTTATGGGATTGGCGTTACAAACCTCAATTTACATTTTAATAAAATAAGATTCCATCTAAATCGGTTGAGCATACACCATATGAACCATGGTGTGGCAAGAAGCCAAGTTTTTTTACACATATTAAACATGGGGTTGCCCGGTGTTTGTGAAAAGGATATTTAGTTTTACCGACAAGTTGGAACCCAAAGGTGAAAAGGGTTACTTTGTGGGATATCAAACGCGGATGTAAAAAAGAAACTTAAAGGATATTATTTCTATCTACCCGAGAAATAATCATTAATTGTTTCTAAAATTGGACCAAGTTCCTCGAAGAAGAATATGTCTTTAAGGAGCGAGGTCGAATGTAAACCAACTTAACTTTGATAGAACTTGAAGAAATTCAAGAACCACAAACTAACAAAGAGATCGATATCTTGTCAAAGCAACATGACAAGGAATCGGTGGGAGCATTCAACAACTTTCACGGTGGGAGTCTTTTCACTGGGTGATCGTCTTTTTCACCGACCGAACCTTCGCTTGGGAGAGTAATTGGAGTATGCTTGCCGGTCTGCAAGAACCTCCAAGTGGGCTAAATGAGAACAACATAGTTCAAACTCCCCCAAGAGAGGCATTGAAGTGATGAAGATCCGAAAGTGTAGCTCTTGAGGACTCTTGGACATTGATGAAATCGATGCACCACAAAATTTTTTCACGATCGGAATGTACGGCTAACCGCAATATGAATAAGACAACCACATCTCCGTAAGTATATTAGGAATTGTAATCCGCCCATTAGATACAATTACCTCTTGTAGGAACTAGTTAATGTGGACATACCGGATAAGAACGATCTTAATACTTATTCTGAAACAATATCAGATATTGAATCAGGGAAGTGGCATGAAGCCATGAAATCTCGAGATGGACTCGATGTACACCAATCAAGTCTGAGACTTGGTTGAGTTGCCTAAAGGGGTTAGACCCATATGTTGCGATTGGGTTTTCATGCAAAAGACCAATGCAAATGGCAAAGTACAAACCTACAAAGTTAGGTTGGTGGCGAAGGGTTATAGTCAACGCGAAGGCATTGACTGTGATGAGACCTTCTCACTAGTTGCAAAGATCAAGTCCATTCGAATTTTACTTGCGATAGCAGCACACTGTGATTATGAGATTTGACAGATGAATGTCAAAACAGCTTTCCTCAATGGAAACATTGATAAGGAAATGTTTATGACTCAACCAGAAGGTTTTACATCTAAGCCAAATTCTAATCTAGTATGCAAGCTGAAGAGATCCATCTATGGATTGAAGCAAGCTTCTAGGAGTTGGAACATCCGATTTGATGAAGCTATCAAGTCTTTTGACTTCATCAGAAATTCGGAAGATCCTTATGTTTATTGAAAATACAACGGGAAGAATATTGTTTTCATAATCGTGTATGTCAATGACACATTAATTTTGAGAAACAATATCCCGTTAATGCAGTTCGTTGAAGATTAGTTATCGAAGACCTTCATGGTGAAGGATCTTTGTGAAGCCTGCTACATCTTAGGGATCAAGATCAAAGGATAGATCAAGAGGATGTTGAGGTCATCACGATCCACCTATGTAGACAAGGTGTTGAAGCGTTTTTGCGATAGAGAACTCTAAGAGAGGGTCTCTATTGGGTTTTCATGCAAAAATCATGGGATAAAGTTGTGGCGAAGGGTTATAAAGAAGGATTGTCCTTCTGTTGAAGTTGATATCAAGCACATGAAATATGTCCCATATGCATATGCAATTGGGTCAATCATATATCACATGACTTGCACTAGGCCAAACGTGGCCTACGCTATCAACATCACTGATAGATACCAACAGAATCCAGGTGAGTCTCACTGGATTGTTGTCAAGACCATTCTAAAGTATCTTAGACGAACTAAGGAATGTTTCCTTGTCTATAATCAAGAACTAGTAGTGATAAAGTTGGTTATGAAATATGTCCCGACCTGTTTTCAATCAAATTACAAATCACAAGTCAATGTCGGGGTTATTTTTCACTCTCAATAATAATGAATATGGTCGGTTGGAATAGTTCCAAGCAAAAGGACCGCAGATTCAACAATCGAAGTTGAGTACATTGATGTATCAGAAGCCTCAAGGAGGCTGTCTGGATTTTTAGTTCTTAAGTGAACTAGGGGTAGTTCCGAGTGCTAGTTGTCTAATAAAGTTTTATTGAGACAACGCTGGTGCGATTGAGCAAGCAAAGAAACCGAGATCAACAAGCATAAACGAGTATGTACCCAGACTTATCATTTGATCCGAAAGATCATAAGGATAGGAGAAATAGAATTAAAATGTATTCCCACATATTTAATTTGGCAGACCCTTTCACCAAAACACTGAGTGTTCATGTACACACTAGACATTTGATGGTCTAGGGGTTAGACATGTAAGTGATTGACTCTAGTCCAAGTGAGAGATTGTTAGTGTTAGTGTCCTAGAGACAATCTATTGTAAGGACATAATACTCGATGATATTCAGTTTGATTTAATATTACAGTTCATTTAATATTAATGTATGGCAATACACTTGTTTGAATATTATGTTTGATTGTTTGCATTTATTCATACAAGTGTTCCCATGAGTCATTGCTGTCATTGAGGTTGTGAGAACTCAGATGACTTAAGCATGATTCTCAAATAGCCCCGATCAAGGATCATCAAGAATGAGATATTGATGATGCAATGGAGATTGGTGTGCGATCTGCATCATACTCTTAGAGGGTGTAGTAAGATCTCACTTAATACGAGATACTAGGTATCTCATGATGGATGCACAAACACCTTAGAGGGTATTGGTATACCCATCCGAGAAACCGTTTGATGTAGTTCCACTATATGTATCTACGGGTGTCTCGGGTTAGTGGGAGCGATGCGATACTCCTTTGACTTGAGGTCAATACGCACGACATGTATCGGATGATGAACTTTGACCATGACCGACGCTTGCACCCGTCTATGGGTATATATGGCTTGAATTGGGTTCATCACAAAGTGCATGTGCGTGGTAGTTGAGCCAAGAATATGATTCATTTCTCAAAGTGGATTTAGAGATAATACTTATCTTCTCGTCATAATTGGATCTGTCATCGGCCGATGCACGTCAACTTAGACTTTGTGGCTAAGTGTGACATACATGATCAATTAGTGATTAGAGATAAATTGATTAAGTTATTTGAATAGACACTTCATCATGTTCAAGACTTAATCGAGTATTCGTGAATGAAAGGAGGAAATCGTAATAGCCCATGTTTCAGTTACATGTAGTTGCACGTTTCTCGCAACGTACCTCATATATTGAGAATGTCTGATTTATTGTATAGGGTTCAATTAAGACCGTTAGTTTGACTAATCGCTCGATATATGAGGGCCTATGGGTCACACAACAAGTAGTTCTCTTTTACGGATTATAGTTGGTTGATTAAATGTTAAATTGGATTTAATATTTAATTTATGGAGAATTAATTAATAATAGATTAATTTAGAATTAATTATTATTAATATTTAATTAAATAGGATTCCCAATAATAATATATGGAATATTATTATAGTATTTAATATATATGAGATCAAATCCGTAGAGATTTGATATACATAGGAATTAAATCCGTAGAGATTTTATATAGAGAAATAAATCATAGAGATTTATTTAAATAAAGATTATGGATTTTATTTCCTAATCAGGTTAGCTTAAGATTTAAGCTGGGCCTCACCTAAATATACAGGCTCTTGGAATTCACAAACAACGTTAATTCATTCTTCTCCATAAGATCTAGAGTTAGATTTTTCCTAGCAAATTCATCTCGAAATTCAACACTGGCAAATCTGTGCAAGTCCGTAATTGGGGATTACGTGGATACCATAGTAGAGAAAACGGTATACAAATTATTGTAAGAATTTTGTTTACGTTTACTCGTATTTAATTATGCAATTAATTGTTCGTTGTTGGTGAACTGTTTATTTCCGCTGCGCATGTATTACGTGTTTACGTGCCTCTAAATTCCAACAAGTTTTTGTCCTAAATATAAATAAATCTACTATATATAAAGACAAACTTTTAGACAAAACCAAATCATTCTATTTCAAAATCTCTCTAATCTCAATAATTCTAATTTTAAATTTAATCTCAACCGTACGTCTATATTTTTTAATCTCAACCGTACGTCTATATTTTTTAATCTCTACCCTACATTACATGATATATTGTAAATTTTATAATAAGATAGGTTAATAATAAAATCCTAAAAGATATGCTATCATTCTCTTATTTTGTCGACTTATTTATTTTATAATTCTCAATTTTTTGTTCTACCATTTTTTATAATCTCTTTCTTCTTTTTATTCACATGATAAATTTTTCTCTTTTGATCTTCAATTTTTTTTTTTTTTTTTTTTGCAGGATTTTTTATTTTGCTTTTTTTTTATATTCGATTTTTTGCTTTGTAGGAATTTTTGTTTTGCGGGTTCTTATTTTAAATTTAATGATTTCGTGGGATAATTCTTCATTATATATCAATCTTACCATTCATGTCGATTTATTTAATTGCTACACATGTATTTCTTTGAGGGTTTTTATTTTGCAGATTTTTATATTACATGTAATGATTAGGTAGATAATTCTTCACTGTATATCTTAAACTTAATCAACCCTACATCTAAAATTTTTAAAAAGTATTTTCCGCAATTAAGCACTAATTGACATATAAATTTATAAAATTCAACGTACCATAAATAGACTAAAGTAAAAAAAATTCACATCAAATATTAGAAATGCACACAAATTAACATCAATCTTTTCCAAAATGTTGTACCGACATTCTCAAGTTATATACTCTCACCCTCCCACAAACTATGCTTGTTTTTGGCTTGAGGTTGATGAGACACATGAGGATGGAAAAAAAATAGAGGATGAAACAAATCCTATTAATAGTAGTTTTGTTTGTTTTGTGTTGAATGTGGTAGGGGTGGAATGAATCTTTATGTAAAATCAATACTTTTTAGTGATGATGAAATATTATTTTATTATTGTTAATTAGTGAATTAATGATTATATGAAAGAAAAATATAAGAAAAATATGAGAGATAATGAATCGTGATAAGAAAAATATTAAAAAAAAATATAAAACAAATAGTGATTTGATGATTTTAAGATATAAATCTATAATAGAGATAAATATTTATTTAAATAAAAGATTCCCATCCCCATCAGCTACCCATTTTAGCACAACCATGGCCTCAAGAACCTACTCATATTTTATTTATTTAAAAAGTGAATTTATTGTGCACTTTGTACTCATGTAATAAAATGATATATTTAAAAAAATTATTTTTAATTTATTAAATATATTAAATATATTTTATGCATACATAGTAGGGTATTTACAGATTTTGTCATTTTTAAAAATTGAGTCAAACTATTGAGGCAGAACAATTTAACAATCAAGTATTGTGCGCCATAAAATAAAGCGTGTGGATTTGGAATTCCTAAAACTTGTTGACCACTCACATCCCCCAATCCTTATCTTGGATCTATATAAACACCCATTCTCCATCACCCCATTTCATCCACAACAATTTCTTAGGGTACGTTTTCTCGGCATTTTCTTGCTATGTGTATCTGTGATTTCTTCTGCTAATTAATTCTTTTCATGATTCATTTTTTCGAATCTATTCGATGAACCTGCCTTTTACAAAAAAAAAAAAAAAAAATTTACAATTGTGTGTTAGGGTTCGTAGGTTCTCGATGAGGCCGATCCTTAATCAGGTTTTTGATTTAATGTTTCTTCAATTGCTAATAATGTAGGGGGAATTGTTCGATGAACCTGTAATTATTATTTATTAATTTTTTTTTATGTGTATCTCTGATTTTCTTCTGCTAATTAATTTTCGTTCATAGGTCTCTTTTTAGGATCTATTCGTGGAACCTGTCATTTTTTAAAATTAATTTTACAATTGTTTTTTAGGGTTCGTAGGCTCTAGATGAGGCCGATCCTTAATCCGATTTTGATTTAATGATTCTTCAATTGTTAATAGTTTAGGAGGAATTGTTCGACGACCCTGTAATTATTTTTTTATGAAATTTACAATTGGGTTTAGTGTTCGTAGGTTCTGGATGAGGCCGATCCTTAATCTGATTTTTTATTTTAATGATTCTTCAGTTATTAATAATTTATGGGGAAACCTAATTGACTGGATTTAGCCCCCTTTTTTTAACCTATCAGGCTCGTTAAATTTGCAATTCTTGGGGATTTTTGGGATAATTACACAAGCGAAAATGAGATTTTTTGTTCGTTTACTTATCCATTATTATTTGATATTTTTTGGTTGGTTAGATCTGCGATTATTGTTTCTTTTTTAAATTAAAAAATCCATCACTCATCAGTTTAACAATATAAGATAATAGCGATGATGAAAGATTTAACCTGACCTCCACTTATTGTATGTGTTTTTTATTTATTGTATCTATTGCGATGATTCTTCATATGCCAGTTTCTGTTCATAACATTGAATCACTTGATATCTAATTACTTTTATAACTATACAGATGCAGATCTTCGTGAAAACCCTAACTGGTAAAACCATCACCCTTGAGGTTGAAAGCTCCGACACCATTGACAATGTAAAGGCTAAAATCCAGGACAAGGAAGGGATCCCTCCTGATCAGCAAAGATTGATCTTTGCTGGCAAACAGCTTGAAGATGGCCGCACTCTTGCTGATTACAACATTCAGAAAGAGTCTACCCTACACTTGGTCCTCCGTCTCCGAGGTGGCATGCAGATCTTCGTTAAGACCCTCACTGGAAAGACCATCACCCTCGAGGTGGAAAGCTCTGACACCATTGATAACGTGAAGGCTAAAATCCAAGACAAGGAGGGAATTCCCCCAGATCAGCAAAGATTGATCTTTGCTGGCAAACAACTTGAAGATGGCCGCACTCTTGCCGATTATAACATTCAGAAAGAATCTACCCTCCACTTGGTCCTCCGTCTCCGAGGTGGTATGCAGATCTTCGTTAAGACCCTCACCGGAAAAACCATCACCCTCGAGGTTGAGAGCTCAGACACCATCGATAACGTGAAGGCCAAAATCCAAGATAAGGAGGGCATCCCCCCAGACCAGCAGAGGTTGATCTTTGCTGGAAAGCAACTCGAGGACGGACGCACACTTGCTGATTACAACATCCAGAAGGAGAGCACTCTTCACCTGGTGTTAAGGCTGAGGGGTGGAATGCAAATATTTGTGAAAACCCTCACAGGGAAGACCATCACCTTGGAGGTTGAGAGCTCCGACACCATTGATAATGTGAAAGCTAAGATTCAAGACAAGGAAGGGATCCCACCAGACCAACAGAGGCTTATTTTTGCAGGGAAGCAGCTGGAGGATGGACGCACATTGGCAGATTACAACATTCAGAAGGAGTCTACCCTTCATCTGGTGCTGAGGTTGCGTGGAGGGATGCAGATTTTTGTCAAGACTTTGACTGGGAAGACCATTACCCTGGAGGTGGAGAGTTCCGACACGATTGACAATGTGAAAGCTAAGATCCAAGATAAGGAGGGGATTCCCCCCGACCAGCAGAGGTTGATCTTTGCTGGGAAACAGCTGGAGGATGGAAGGACTCTCGCTGATTACAACATCCAAAAGGAATCCACTCTTCACCTTGTCCTGCGTCTCCGTGGTGGTATCTGAACTTTCTGGTTCTGTTGGTTGGATGTTAGCATGTTGGTTTCTTCTGTGTTTGCATGTCTAGTTGTCCTTTGTTTGTTTGAGAAATTTTTAATCATGTGTTGAACTTTAATTATGATACTCTTGTTCTCCTTGTTGGTGTGTTCAGTTTCCTATTTGAATTAATGATTGGGTTTTGCCCCAATGCCAATACAATAAAGTTGTGTTTGGTATCTGCTCTTCTTTATTGTTTGATTGGTTTAACTCCTTTATGATGGTGCTTGAAAGATCTTTAGTGGATCTCAGCCGTTTGCTGAGATATTTTTGTATTGCCAACGTTGTGGTGTGTGGAGGACTGTTGTTTGATTTAATTGTTCAATAGTATTAGGCCACTGATTTTTGTTTGCGTGTAGGGGAACACTTGATTTTATTTTGAACTAGGAGAGGTAGCACAGCTTATGATTATAGTGCACACTCGTGTTTTTCAACTGTTCTTCTGTTTGTAGTGTTCTTGTTCTGTCATCATGTGCTGTGTGGGGATGAGATCTTTAAATGGATTAATGTTAGTAGTGGTCTTGTTTTGTTCAGTAACAGGGTTGATACATGTCTGCATGCCCTCAAAAACTGATTGCATCAGATGTGCATTTCGCGTATTATTGAACATGTAGAAGCTGGTGAAATGTTTTGACTCTTCCCCTTTTCGTTGATCAAGGAGGCGTCATTTATCTGTCTAGAAACTATCTCCGACTTGTCTTAGGTGTTAGTGTCATTGAATTTTAACACGGCCTGGTATAGCTTATGAATATGTACATACGTTTGATGATGTCTTGAGTTAAAAATGATATGTGGTGGCATGAGGCATTCATTAATATCCATGCTCCATGTTTAGGTATTAGTCTTGACAGGCCCTCAAAAGGTGCAAGTGCTTACCATTCTTTGCTAGGGTAGTTAAGCTATAAGTTTCTTTGCAGATTAATTAATTGGTTGAACGTCTGGAAATGAATTCGAGGTAATTTTCTGGAAATGCATTGTAGATTAACCAATAAATTAATTGGTTATTTTGTTCTATGTTTACTTGCACTTATAAAGTGTATCTTTGACCATTTCCTAGTCTGCTGGTTCTGGTATATGCCCTTGAAACAAGCAGTAGGGTTCACACGGTTGAATGCTGCTAACGCCGTTTAAGTCTTGCCAAAATTTTCAATGTAGGCTAAGTCATGTATACACCTAGGTGCATTGTGCACTAGGGGTGGAAATACGCCGGGCCAAGATAGGCTTCTCGTTGAAAGGCTTGATACATATGTGTTAGGCTCAAGTTTGACTTGTTATTTGTGATAGACTTTTTAGTAGGCTCAAGCTTGGTCTTTTTAATAAACAAGTCGGACCTGAAAGCCTGTATAAAACCTTTTAAACCTTATTCGCTTTAGATTTTTTTTTAAAGTATATATTACGATTTTGATAATAAAATCGGTTAATTTTATTCTAGTTTTAGCAAGATTTAAGATTTATCGATAATTAGCTTATTTAATTGAATAATAATTTGTTTAATTATATATTATTTTATGGAGTGATGCGGTGCAATTGGTGCAATTTGATTCGGTTTTAATTTAGATGAACCATGGATTTTAAATATAAACCCTAAACTATGAAACTTAAACCCTAAATCATTAAACATTCAAGTCGAGTGAACCATGAACCACTTTTGTCGGGTTCGGATCGGGTTGGGTTGGGTCCGGACCGGGAAAAAAAATTGAAAAAACTAAAACGAAAAAAAAAAAACTAAATCCATTCGGGTTGGGTGAACCATGAATCAGTCGGGCCGAGTTCGGGTTGGTCTGGGCCGGGTAAAAAATTGGAAAAAAATGCTGAAAAAAAAACTGGAAAAAAGATCCAATTGCACCAATTTTAAATTGATGCAAATGGTGCATAGGAGAATTTGTCCATTTAATATTAGTATTATTAATTATATTAATATAAAAATAATTACTCCCCACATCTCAATCATAACTACACTATTTTCATTAATTATGTGCAGTCCACATATTTAATTAATTAACCCAAAATATAAAATACTATTTAATCTAAATTCACCCATAAACGTAAACAAAATGCATATTTCAATCCAACAAGTTGCATGATTTTAAAACACTATGGAGTGCATGGTACACCTTGTGCATACAACAAGACTTAGCCTTATTAAAATTATATTTTCTAGTCCACCTCTCCATCAATTTTTGGATCTGCCACTGCCAGATACAATTTTTTATCAAATCAGCTGCCACGTCAAAAGTAAATTATACCTATTAATTTACTCCTCTACTTCTCAATCGTCTTAGGTACAAATATTACTATTCAAGGACTCCACTTTTCACATCACCTAATTCATTCAATTTTATTTAATTCAATAATTTTTAACTTTATTTTATTTTTAAATATATTAATTTATATAAATAATAATAAATATTTATAATAATATTAAAATTTTAATAAAAATATTTTCCTATGCTTTTAATTGTACTTTTCATGAAAATAATAGTACAATAAATTAATGGTAGTTTTTGCATGAAATTGTGATAAGTAAACTACAAACGTTTATTGAGAATTGAAAAACAAGTACAAAGTTAAAATAAAACACAACAATACATGAAAAGAAATAGATAACTAAATTAAATGTTGCATCTAATTCTAGTAATGTGCCCAAATATGCTCAATCAAGTCAAATCGAAGTTGATGATGCATTTGCTTATCACTTAGTTCAAAACCTCAGTTGTTGTACGCAATAAATCCTTCGACGATGCCTTGAAATATTTCTGGAATTGTATTATTCGTGTCATTGGATTCCTCCAAAACCAATTGAATGCTAAATCCCCATCATCATCAATTATCATGTTATGCAAAATAATGCACATATACATGATATCAAATCAAGATTTAATAAAAGAAAAGAAAAATAGGTGGGACCACAACCCGTCCGAGGTGAGAAGCGTTGAAAGAACAGTAGCCCATAAAGTGCCAACATACAAAACGAAAGTAAAGCTAGCTAAAAAGGCCCAAACAACTTGGCCCAAAAACCCTTAAAAAAACAAACAAGAAACAACATTGAGCCCAAAATGTCTTATATAATAAGGCATGCCCAACACTCCCAAAAGCTGTTGTAACCGGCCCATGTATGAGTCAGACCGACCAATTCCACGACAAAAGTCAACAGAAATAAACCATAGAAACAGCCCACAAAGCAAACGCAACCGAAGGCGCACAACTCGTAAAATCAAATGCAGCAGCACAACTCGCCACATATTCCACGACGATACAACCAACACAAACTTCCCACACCCAAAAAGCAAACCAGAAAACAAGCCAAAAGCCAAAACAGCAAGCACAATAAGCTAAACGAAGGTGCCGAAGACAAGTACACGCCTCCGTCCGAAATCGAGACCAGAAACAGGGAAAGAAGCGCCCAAAGGTAGGAAAAAGCAACCAGAAAACCAGACAACCCAAGAAAAGCGAATAAAATGCCTAGAAACTGAAAAACACAGACTCACTAAAGAGCTACATCAGAACCAGAACAACACACAACTAAAGAGAAACGCCTAAACCAGCTAAAACGCCTAAAGAAACCCCAAAGAAATATGAAGAAACTAAAGCAAAGACAAAAAAGACGGCACCAAAACAAACACAAAACAACAAGAATAACCCATATCAACACCAAACCCAGAAAACAGAGATGCCCAAAAAAAGCCCAAACCAACAAAACCAAAGACAAAGGTGATTGCCAAAAACCAAGAGAGGAAATCTTGAAGGAAACCGCTCTTTTCTAGGGAAGGGTGGGACGAGCTCCAACCCTAAAATGCCGATTGAAATACAACCTCAAGAACCTACATCAATTAATGAGAAAACAGAGCCAACAGTCAATTCGCAAGAAAAAGGCAAGCCACGAACCAAACTAGAGGAACCGCAGAAAAAAGGCCAAAAACACATAGCAATAAACAAACAGCGACGAAGGAACCTAACTCGAAATGGATACATGTATACCGATCCACTAGGAAACACAAATTAAGCCTCAAACATTAAGTAAAATTGGAGCATAGCGCCTCTCATCGAATCTTAAGAAGGGGGAAATGAACTCACACCCTAAATGCCGATGAAAAAGACCTCCTCAAGAACTATGTGTGTGGAAGTTCGCTGAGCGCAGAATTCGTAACTGAATCGAGGATGAAACTTCTTGAATTGAAGCGAATTAGAAACGTAAATTTCACGCAGTCGTCAGAAACTGCCAAAGAGATTTCCCAAAACTCCGCATCTAAGAAGGAACTAGCGTGAATTCGAAACCCTAAATCGTCGGCGAAATATGCCGGCAAAATTGAAAACAGCTTCCAGAAAATCGAAAGCCGCCATCGTGAAAAAGGGCAACCACTCCCCAAAGAACCTCAGGGAAAAACAAAACCCGATCGAAACCGGGTATTGATGACAAAACATCATGGATAGAACCGCCTTAGAGAAGAATAGCTAGCTTGCGTGTTGCAACGAGACAACACCCAAGCAACGACTCATTGGAGAAAGCCGACTTGGGAATCACCTTCTACGAAACCCTATCACCGAAGAAGAGAGAGAGAGAATCGAGAGTTGACTCTCAAAACCATTTCAAAATCTCGGTCCTCTAAAATAATTTTCAAATTTAATTTGGAAGGGTCTTATGATGTCTCTAACCCAGGATCTTCGATCTAGATAGTGGTGCTCTAATCACTTGAGCTATCCCACTTTAACTAAAAATAATTTTCAAATTTAATTTGGAAGGGTTTTATAACTCGAACCCAGGAGCTTCGGCATAGGTAGTGGTGCTCTAACCACTTGAGTTATCTCACTTTTACTTAAAATAATTTTGAAATTTTATTTGGAATGGTTCTATAATGTCTTGAACCCAGGATCTCTCAGCCTAGGTAGTGGTGCTCTAACCATTTGATATATCTCACTTTGACAAAATTTATATGTTACACCAAAATAATTTCCAAATTAATTTGGAAAGGTCTTATAACGCCTTGAACCCAGGACCTCTCGGCCTAGGTAGTGGGGCTCTAACCACTTGAGTTATATCCTTCAAGTTACTCTGGTACCAAAAATGTCCGAATCCTTGAATCATCGTCCAATGAGCTTGTAAGACCCCAAATGCCCATTCAACATCATTTCTTGCAGCTTCTTGCATTTTCTTAAACAATCCTTTCTTAGGATCATGAGGGCATTGAAAAATCTTGACGAAAGTAGCCCATTCAGGATAGATTCCATTTGTAAGATAGTATCCTCTGGTATATTGTCTATCATTCACTATGAAGTTAGTATCTGGGTCATTCCCTTTTAACACGTCACTGATAAGAGGGCTTTGATTAAGCACATTTATATCATTATTGGAACCTGCAACTCAAAAAAAAAAAACCATATCCACAAGTTAGCAGATGCTACTACTTCAAGCATTATTGTTGGTGTTCCACGATAACCTCGAGTAAATTGTCCTTTCCAAGCTACTGGACAATTCTTCCATTCCCAATGCATACAATCAAGACTACCCAACATTTCGGGAAAGCCGTGTCTTTGCTCAAGCATATGGAGCAAACGTTCACAATCAACGGTAGTTAGCTTTCTCAAGTATTTTTCTCCAAAAATATTGATTACACAACGATAAAAATTGAACAAGCTCTCAATGTTGTTTCACCAATACGTAGGTACTCATCAAATTGGTCTTCGGGACCTACATACGCCAATTGACGGATGACCACCTTGCATTTTTGAAGTGATGAGAAACTTTTCCTTCCCGTTGCATCGACCTTCGACTTAAAATAGTCTTCACGAGACTCTAAGGCATTGACTATGCGTATGAATAAGTCTCTTCCCATCCGAAAACGACGACGAAAAACATCACTTGGATATGTTGGATTTTTGGAGAAATAGTCATTCACAAGACGACTATGACCTTCTTCACGATCACGCTCTGCATATCTTCTTTTCTTCTCCTATGGTGTGTTGGAAGAGTTTGCTACGTATTGAAGAAGCTTTTGTTGTTGTTGTAGAATTTCGAAAAACATCTGATCATCTTCATCATCATTCCATAAATCTTCATCAATGTTGGGAGGGTAGTCGTTATTTTACGTTTCATTTGCACCGGCGCACCCATTTGTCTACTTGGTGGAGGTCATTACTTGTTGGTGGTTGACATTGTGATATATTCTTGGATGATTTGGTGGTATATTTGCTCCTTGGGTTTTGATTGGATTGTGGTGGATGCTTTTGTGTGTGATGTTGAGATTTTTGCTTGGTTGATGGGTAATGATGGATGTGATGAGGTGGTTACTTGTTGGAGGATTGCACTACTTGATTATATGCTTTGAAATTGATAGACTAGGGATGGTGTAACTATTCCCTATTGCTAAACTTGAGAGACTTAGGCAATTTGAATCATTCATATTGTGATTTATCTTTCTTTTCATGAGTGGATCGTTCACAAAATGCATGCTAGAACTTGCCCCTTTGTCTTGTTTGAGATCATATTTTTGGGAAGGTGTTAAAGATGATTGGAGGCCATTTTTGGTTTGATGAGTCACTTGGCCAAATAAATCCCACCGAATGAGTCAATCCGTAGTAAGCCTCTTTGAGCCTTTAAGCCTATTTTTGTTGGCAAGCTACATTGATTTAGTCATTTTTACCATTTCTTTCTTGAGCCCCATTTTGATCCCTATTGACTTGTAGAGCTTCATGGTTGGTAAATAATGAAAGGACAAAATTTAAATGAATGGATTTTGAGTTGTCAATGTGAGAAAGTTGAGAAAAATACAAAAAAGAGGTTGAACAAGGATGGGGAAAGAAAAAAAATAAGCCTTGAGAAAAAAAAATGTGAAAAAGAGAAACAAGACTAGAAGAAGAAACCTTGAAAAAATGAAAAGAAAAAAAAAAATAAAAAAAAAAAGGTTTCAAAGGAACTTGAAAAAAGAAAAATGGCCCCAAGAGAAAAAGAAAATAAAAGAAAAGAAATGGAAGGTGAATTGGGTATTTGTTAGTTTAAAATGAGAAAAGAAAGAGAAATGAGTGTTTAGTTTGTGTTCTAGAAATTATTGAGTGATTTACCAACACTTGTTGCTCTACAAGGAATTGAGTCACTTTTCCCCAAATTTTACCCCACCTTTGTCCAAAGAGCCTACATTACAACCTTGTGAAAGTCCTCCTTGATTTGATTACCTAATCCAAAAGAGTTGATGGAGAATTGAGATGAGGGGCAAGCCTATGGATGTTGCATGGAGTGAATTGGTTGAAAGAGTGTACATTCGTCCCTTGAAACAAGTGAGCTTTGAGTGAAATAATTCCATAAGAGAGTGAGGATAGTGCACTTGAACTGGTCTTGTCTTGATCATTGCATGTTTGATTGTGGTATGAGATTTCACTTGTGACTCCTTGTTCATTTGATATGATCCTTGAAGTCCATTGCATGAGTCTTGGTGTCCATACATTGCATACTTCACAATTCCCTGTTTCATTTTTTTTTTTCTTTTTTCGGGACGAAAACAACACTTTAAGTTTGGGGGGTTGATTGGGTGTCCGTAATTGCTTGTATTTATGTGATTTTGAGCTCAATTTGACAGCATTTCGTGCTTTTATTGAACTAATTTCACTTAATTGTGCTTAAATGTGGAGAAATGTCTTGTTTGGTTATTGTGTAGGAAACGAGTGAACAACGAGCTGAATTTGATTAAAAAACTGCTTTGATATAAAAAGAGATTTGAGAAGAGGATTAGACCACGTGAAGCTCCTCGAAAATACGATCGCAACAAAAGAAGAATCAACTCAATCCAAAGTCGGGAGCTCGAGTTATGAGCAAAACAAAATTAGTGTGCAGCTCCTAAGTATAGACCCGGCCCATTCGCGAAAAATGATTTTTCAGCCCAATCAGCAGGCCCATTTACAATTAATTAAGTTTGATGATTGAAGGGGGCACTGCAAGCACTTTGAGCCATTTAAATCAAACAGTGGCCCACATAATGACCAAATAAAAAAGGAGAGAATGGTAGCAGCCATGTTTTGAAATCAAAGTCGGTCCCAGGCGAGTTGACCGAAAGAATTAGAAAGAAAAATCAGTTGGGCTCAGTGGCTAGCTACTTGCTGAGTGGAAGAAAGTGCTATTTTATATATGTTATTAATTTCAGCGATTTCATGAGGCACGTGAGAAGGATAAAAGAAACGAAAAAAGGTTAGTAGCAGGGGGGATTTTCAGGAGTAGCAGCGTTTTTTTAGAGATGAGTTTTAGGGGAAGAGGGTTTTAGATAGGGTTTTAGAAATTCTCCTCCTCCACACACACCAACACTCCATTCGAGAGATTTTCTTCCTTTCTAGAGTAGAATTTATTTGGATTCAAGAGTCAAAGACAAGATTCAAGTTGTATTTACTTTATTTGGTGACTTCTATCCCTTTTATTGCTTTCTTTGATTTAATTGCTATGTTTATGGGTTTGATTAGAATTATGATTGACTAATTTTCTTAGTGTTTGGGTGTTGTGAATTGGGTTGATGATTGATTAATTGTTTGCTAATGGTGGATTGTATCTATTGATGGTTGTCTTTTGAATTTTGGGGTTGTTTAGTGTTCAAATTCGGTGGGTTGTGCTATTAGCTAGTTCATTTTGTCCAGTTTATTGCAACGAGAGTTGGGTAAACGTGGGTAGATGAATATGTATTGGTGCGATTCCCGATTTTGAGTCAATTCACATCCTATTGCAACGAGAGTTGGGTAGGATCGTTAGAATTCTCTTAGTTCACATTGATTCACTAGTTAGCCACTAGTGTTGAAAATGAAGAAATTTATATGAGTGATCTCTATGCTTCAAGTGGGAACACAAGGGTGAGGAGTAGTTAGTTAGTTAGAGGACCATTCCTTTGCAATTACCCGGGTGAGAAAGAATGAATTCCATCCCGATCTTAGGAGTTTAATGAAACCGGATCCTAGGCTTACCAAGTACGGTGAGGGTTAATGAATTGTGATCGTTCATAGGGAGTAACCGGACGTAGAGATAACCACCTAAGCAATAGTTAATCGAACATCATCCGAGGATCAACACCCGAACACCTCTCACTCACAAAACACAAAACACTTTAATCTAGTTGCTTTACTTGTTTGCTTACTAGTTTATTGTTTGTTACTTGTTTGCTTAGTTAATTGTTGCTTGTTTTAAGTTTCCAATTCGTTTCACACTATAATCATGCGACAACACATAGCAATTGGGCTATATTCACCATCCTAGTCCCGTGGATCGATATTTAACCAGGCACGAAACGACCCTCTTACACTTGAAGGTGAGTATTTGAAAAAATACATGTCAGTGTTTGTATTGTGGTTGAGATTTGAAGACATTTAATTGCGGTTGATCTGGCTATGAGAAGAAAATAGTATGCTGAGAAGATTGCTTTAAGTATTGTCGTGAGATGTGAAATAACTACTCTGATATATAATGTTAACTACAATGGCTAGTTTATAATGGTTAGTTTATAATGACTAGTTGTAATGACTAGTTTATAACAACTAGTTATAACAACTAGTTTATAACGACTAGTTTTATAACAACTAGTTTATAACAACTAGTTTTTTAACGACTAATTTCTTCATACTAGCTAATTTCACATCAATACATTTAAAATACAACACACTTTTAATAATACAACAGAAATTCAAATACTACAACATAATTTTAAATACTATAACATAATATGAAACTATACAACATAATTTCAAACAGTACAATAAAAATTTAAACAATACATAAACTAACAAACAACATGGTAATAAATAGACTACTCATTAACTTTGGCCTCAGTCTCCCACTTCTTCTCGATCTGGTCAACCAGTTAGAGATGCAATTTTAACTGTCTTGGTGGCATTCCTGTGGTATCCTTCATGATGACTTCATACTCCATGAGTTTGGTGTATGCTTGTGATTCCTTCTACTTTGCATAATTTATCTCTTTATATTCATTCATGCTTTGGTCGATTTTTTGATGAGCCGCCTCTATCTAGTCATCCTTCGGGAGTGATTCACCTTAGCCTTCCTTTTCACCGCTTTCTGACCTATCAGACGTATGCATTCTTCATTGACATCCTCTGCATTAGAAGAAAATGTGTATCCTTTTTCAGTGGAAGTTTTTGTCTTCTTCCTACCACAACGATCACGATCCTGCTGTGCCTGCCACTTAGGAGATTCCCTAAGAATCTTCCACATGCCCAAGTGAGCGAATTCATGGTTGTCGTGATGTTTTGCCCACTCGTTCATTGCATGCATGAGAATATCAACATCGCTCTGTCCACTTGTCCAATCCCTCATGATTTGATCGTACAATCCATTAAAAGAACTCACAAACTTTTACACCGTATAGTAATGAGTTTTTAAAAGATCCCAACGTCGAAATGGGTATTTCGCCGATGCTGGGTGTTGTTATAATCTTCAGCAATTCTTTTCCAGTTGGCATCCAACCTCTGTTCATTTCCGACAACATCTTCTCTTACATTCGCCCAACTTCGTACAAGCATCTCATTTTCAGGACTGGTATATCTTGTAGCATAAGTACGACTCTTTGGTTTTGATGCATTGCCTCCATCATCAGTATCTTCACTCGCGTCAAGATTAATGGCATCGATGCCCAGGGGAGACGGATATGGCTGAAAAGGAGAGCCTTGACCCGAAGACAACATTCCGCACTCCTTGTCTGTGTTCGTTCCTTCCGAACTAGCTCTTCTCGACGATTTGAAAGTCATCTCTGGTGGTCTTGGAGGACTTATTCCGTAATGAGGGGTTGGCATGTAAGGATGTTGGTACATTTCTGGTTGATAAATATAAAATGTACCACCGGCTGCACTTATCGGATTTGTTTGATGGCTCGGATGAATAAAAATATTTTGGGGACGAATGTTGGAATTTTAAGGAAGAAAATTGGAATTTTGAGGGGAGATGATGAAATTTTAAGGACGGATATTGGAACCTTGAGAATATGAATTCTCTTTTGAACTTGGAGATCCAAACCAATTCGTGTAAGAATTATTTTCCCTTTTCATATTTCAAGTTGCAAGAATTTGGGGGAATAGAATGAGATAAAATTTAAGTGTGTTGGATAAAGTGTGCAAACATTTATTTATAGATGTATTTTTTAACAATAATATTTTTTTTAAATATTAATAAATCTGACCTTTAAAACAGTAATGCAATGGTCAAAAGTTCAAAATTTAAATTTATATAAACAAAATTAAAAACAAAATTAAATAAAAAAGAGCCCAACGATAATTTTACCTGCAAAAAGAAATTGGAATAATAGTTTTGGGCCCAACTTTCCATTTAAACCCAGTAGCAAACAATTACTACTCACTTTTCTCTCTTTTGCAATTACACCTGACTCCACAATTGTGTACCTCAAAAAGTGGGTACAAATGTTGGGGATGCTCTTATTCTTTCAATACACTCACATCATATACTTTTTTATTCTCCCAATACACGCAAAATAATATAATAATATCATATCAATCAACTTTTCCACCATCATACCTTATAAAATCCCATAACAAACATACATTATAACTATTCATCAAGATTTTGAAATCCTAGGACTTTAAAGTCTGTGGAACTATAATCCCGAAATAAACGTACCCTTAGAGACGTGGGTTGAATATAAAAATGGCCATCATGACTATGAAGAAAAATAATAAAACCATACAATTAAATGTAAAAATATTTTTACGTGTATATATGGTAATTATAATTAAATTGATTGATTTGCAAAATCTGCAGAATAGAAAATACACATTTATTATAATCAAGATTTGTTTTGATACTGCTTTCGTAATAAGTTATATTATTTCCTTGTGTATATGATTTAGGTCGATTTATCTTTATTTATAAAGATACTCATATGTTTATATAAACAATGTGAAATCAATGAAACCAATTTAGATATCACATACTCAATCAACGTCAATTTGGGTAAATTTGCACACAATGAACATTGTGATTCATTGTTGTTGCATTTTGAATGAGGCTGCAAATTAGTTTTGGTGTGTAATGATTGGAAACTATGTGAGCCTAATGAAATTCGATTCCAATTGCATCTTCTCAAAATTCAGGTTAGACCTTAATTTTCACTTTGTTTGTTTTGTTAGCTAGGCATATGATTAATTTGCTTAATTTCATGTTCCACTAAAATTTCTTCATGTTACTAATGTCTCGTATATAATCGCAAAATAGTTATCATTAATGGTGTCAATCTACAACTAGTTAAACAATCTTGTTAATTAATAACGATGTTTCTTTTTCTTTATCATTTCTGAATTTAATTACATGTGATACTTGTTGTGTGTTTATTATCTAAAAGAAAAAAAGTTATATTCGTGTTTCATCCTTACAAGCAATAGTAATAGTGGTGTACCGTAAACATGACGCACATAATACCTTCTTATATATATGTTTATAGATATAAGTAAATTTATATGTATGTATTAATCAAATATTACATTTAAATGCATATTATAAATTTTAAAATTAAGGATGTGAGTTAAATAAATTGAATTATTAGGTTTAGTAAAAATCATTATTAAAAAAATTTATTCAATTTTTAAAGTGGAATTAATGATATTTATAATTGTAAAGAATAAAAAAAAAATGAATGATCCACATTGTTAAATTTATTTATTAGTTATTACTATTTAATATAAAAAATTATTTATTCATTTATTCCATTGATGCAATATAGTAAATATCTATTATAATGAATTATTTGATATTTTTTAATTTAATTTACAAAATTAAGATATAATAAAAAAAAATAGAGATGAATATATTTGATAAAATTAAATAAATAGGAAATACATATAATAAAATATAAATAAACAGACGTATCATTGTCGTGTAACACCCTAATTTTTCTAAAGAATTCGTATCCCCATACATGTATCTTATCGTCCTCGCATCCGCATCCCGCACTTATGCAACATAGCTGGAAATGAATGACTATTCATTTTTCGGCGATTAATTTAATTTTAATTATATTATGTTTATTTGTTTGCCATTTATGGCTTAAAATTTGGGGAAGCCAGACTTGCGATTTTTAGTGCAAAGTCAATAATTTTGGGATTACGATTTTTAAAAATGACCTTGCATCCCAAGTGGCAAAGATGACAGCTCCAACGGATAGTTTTGGGCGGAGCTAAACATTTTCATTTGTGGGAATTAAGAAAAAAAATCAACATTTAGCATAATCATGCAAAGAAAAAGAGAGTTTCATATGAGACGATTACATACAAATTACAATTTTCCACCTTAATATGTCAATCCCTTATATATAATATACAACAATTAGAATTAATGACGAAGACAAAAAATAGTCAGTAAAGTATAAATGAATTAAGAAAAAAAAAATCATTTGAGGGAACTAAGACAAAATTCAACATTTAACATAATATGTAAAGAGAAATAGAGTTTCAAATGAGACAATCACATATAAGTTACTATTTTCCACCTTAATATGTCAATCCCTTATATAAAATATATGATTAATTAACCCTTTTTAAAAAATTAGTAAATTATAAATGGATTAAGAAAAAAATATTAAATGAGAAAACGGTGGATGTATAGGGTATATTTGTTTATAGTTTGGGAAGTCTCTTTTGGAATTTCAAATCTCAAATCCTCATTTGCTTATCAGGATTTTGGTATAAGATTTTAAATTCTTCAAAATTCTACTCTATAATATTTATAATACATCTTTTTCAAACACAGTTCTCAATACACTATCAATCATCTATCACTATTTTCAATTATTATTACCATATCCAACTCAATACCCTCTCTCCTACTTTTTTTATTTTATTATCATTAGATAATCATTCAATCATTTATACATTACTTTTTATAATATAATATGATTTCTATTATCTACTTTTTCAAAATTCTACTTTATTAAATTCTACAAAATTCACTCTCTCAAACATATACAAAATACAAATATATTTTTTTACTTTATACCAAATCCTTTCAAATCTCCTCTACAGAATTTCAGATCCCCTCAAAACTATAAACAAGCATATCCACAGAGATGGTCATTTTGTAGGGAGACTTACTAATAAGTACATTTCAGAATTCCAACTTACTAATATATATAAAATAATTGCATATACGTAGGTACATTTGTATTTTTATGTGCAATTTTGGCTATATATGCAATCCCGTTTGTACCTATTAGTAATTTTTCCTTTTTGTATTGCTAATGATAATTGATTTTTTTTTGCTAGATTTGTAAAATTTGCCATGAATTACTAATTAATTAAAATAGAAAACGGGCTAACAAATGATATTATAATAAAATAGGAAAAAAAAAGATATATACCCACTTTTATTAAAAATTAAAGTGTTTTACCAATTTCATATAAAAAAGGATATCTACCAATTTTCTAATGAAAATACATATATGCCCTTATTAGAAAAAAAAAATTATACCCACATTACCCAAACTCTCTTTTATTTCTTAAACAGCTGTAAAAAATAGAAATTTTTATAATTAATGGCCTAGTGGTGTAGGCTTAGGACTTAAGAATGTGCTCCTCTCTAGGTCTCAGATTCAAACTATCTAAGGTGCGATCAATCATTGAGATGGGTCAGTCCATACAAAGTTTAGCTCTGGCTTGAAGTGAGACACCCGCTAGTGAACGGTGGGTTATGGTTCTTCGAATTAGTCGGTCTTTGAAACGGATACCGAGTTATCAAATATATATATATATATATATATATATATATATATATATATATATATATATACCAAATGTATATAATCCACATAAATATTAATCAATAACAATAATTTAATTCAATTAAGCAACAAAATAGCAATTTATATTGTAATAGATTATAATAGGGGATTAAGCTACATTTCATAATAAAGTTCAATTGAAATAATACATATAGTACTTAATAATAAAATTATTTAATGTTTTAATCTTGAAAAATGGGGAAAAAATAAAAAAAAATGATTTTTTTTTAAATAACCCCTCAGGCACCCTTCACACATTGAATTTGTGTATTTTAGTTATTTTTTTTAAATTTATTTAGTGAATCGTCACTTGACGTATCCCGTGCGAATTCCACACGAATCGTACCCACACCTACACCTCATCTTATGCCGTGGCGGATCTACCAGGCTCAAAGGGTATGTAAGTGCATACCTTTTAATTTTGACAAATAGTTAGTATTATATATATATATATATATATTATTTAGTACATATTTTGGTTTTTTGACAATATAAAATATATGTTTACTTTTGATAAAAATTTATTTGTTCATAATTTTTAATATTGTGGGCAATGGTCTCACGGTGAGATAAAACATAATTTAACATGACACTTTATAACTTTAGAAGGTGTTGATTTATGTTAATTTGTACCACATTTCACGTTTTATGTATTAGACTGTTTCATACGAGTTTTTTTCAAGGCTAAAGCAATTCTTCAAAGTTGTATTTTTCAAGCCCGTTTCTTGCTCGACTCGACCCATTCTGCACTGCTCGAGTCGAGCAACCCTCTTTTCTTCAAGTTTTTGCCAAATCAACCTCATTTTCACTTCAAATCCTACACAATCAAGCATACAAGCATTAATCAAGGTTTTGCACATTTCAATCAAGATATTAGCTAAGATAAGCATAAAATCATCAATATAGACTCAAATACTCATAAGTGCTATTTATCAACAAGTATTACTTTTAGGTGCTAGCACTTTTTGGCAATACTCTAAGGTGCAAAATTTAACAAATATACCCTTTTATTGCACAACCCATTAGGTATTACCATTAATGCAAATTTCCTAACATTAAAAAGATTATAGTACTATTAATGCTTAAATTTCATCATCCATAATAAAAGTAAATGAATAAAAAGAAAAAATATGCCATAAATGTAAATTTCATAATGCCGTCGAATGATTCATATTTCACATAATATGTTTGTTATTTTCACGAAATATAATTTTGAAAAATCTAACATAAATATTTATCAATTAATCTTTATATTGAGAAGCATATTTACATCCTATATAGCATATACTATATACTTATGGTCGATTCTAAAAATTGTAGAGCCCGAGTTGAGTTTTTAAAATTGGGATCCTTTCAATATAAATTTATAAATTTACACGTGTGCAAAATAGTTAAAAATATAATGATAGATGATTACAAAAATTTGGGGTGTGTATAATTTATTTTTTACGGGTGTACAAAATTTTGAGGTGTGCATAATTTTTAAATATAAAGGACAGGTGATTTAAAAAAATTGTGGTGTGCAGAATTTAGTTTGGGTGTGCAGAATTCTTGTTGGGTATTTTATTACTGAAAAAATAAATTAAATAAAAGGACAGATGATTAAAAAAAATTGGAGTGTGAAGAATTTTTTTATGGGTGTGCAGAATTTTTTTCGGGTGTGCAAAATAGTTTCGAATTTTTTTTGGGCTGATTTAAAATATAAAATTTAAAATTTTTAAAAATGTGGGGTGTGCAGAACTTTAAAACCTACATTTTTTGGGTGTGCATAATTTTTGTTAAGGCGTGCAGAATTTTAAAATCTATAATTTAAATTTTTTACGAGTGTGCATAATTGTTTTTTTACGGGTGTGCAAAATTTTAAATAAAATGATAGATGATTAAAAAAAATTTGGGTGTACAATATTTTTTACAGGTGTGCATGATTTTTTTTACGGGTGTGCATATTTTTTAAATAAAATGACAAATGATTAAAAAAAATTGGGATGTGCAGAATTTTTTGGGTAATATTAATTTTTTTTTTCAGATAATTAAAAAAAATTAGTAAAATTCAATATCTAAAATATGTAAATTTTTTGCTAATATTTTATTTCTGATTTTTTTTAATAAAAGAACAGATAAATAAAAAAATTAGTAAAATCTAAAATCTGCATGTTATTTTATACATAGGGTAATTTAGATATTTTCGTCCAATTTTAGCTCTTAAAGTAAGGACTAAAATGTAGTGGACCTTAGAATAAATGTGTTTTATAAATGACACATAAAAGTAATTGCCCCAATCTTGTATTTATCCATGTGCATCGTGCACCCATTGTGCATTTTAGAACCATGCAATTTGTTATACTAAAAGATGCCACTTGTTTATACTGAACCATGCAACTTTTAATATGGAAAAATAGTTGCACGATTTAGTGTAAAAAATTACATCTTTTAATATAACAAATTGCATGATTCTAAAATGCACAATGAGCGCACAGTGCGTCTAGATGCACATGAGACCCACTCTTTTGTCTGATATTATATTTTTTTTTCAAGTTCTATTTAAATTGTCGATATCTTGTTTATGTTACTCATATTTTAGGATTTATTTTATATTTTCAATTGTATTTTTTTTCCAATATACAAATAATACATACTCTGTTTGAAATTTCTGGATCCATCACTGATCTTATGCGTATCCAATAATGCACTATGGTGTTTTTGTAACATATAATAAATAAAATAATGTTTGTTCCCATTCAATTGTTTCCAAAGAAACAAGAATAACTCATTAAAATTGTACATCATAAATTCCCAATGAAAGAACACTCATGTACACTAAAATATAGGTCATGTTTCACGGCTACATTAGTAATGGTTTGTCAAACAGGCATATACCAGTCGCTAATATGAGTGTTAATAACATCAGCAACAAATTTGTATTAATAAAAGACCTCTTTTAATTTATATAATTATTAATTAATTAATACTTTACTAAATATAATAAAATTTTATTGTAGAACAATATTAATTTAAAGAGGTTTTACATACGTGAAAACTACTTATTTTATTTCAGCCAGGCCAGGGGATTGTCACCGCTTTTCCTTGAAAATTAATTGAAGCATATACGGATACACCAAGTATATATATCGAATTTCCTCTATTTTGTCTAGTTTTACAACAGGAGGAAATGACATATTTACCCCTCTGAGGATAGACCTTTGGTGGACAGTAGGAGATACCCACTCTTCAAATGGATATGACGAAAGGCAGTGCTTAAACTATTTTCCTCGATCAGCTGAAAACAAGTATGGCAAATAGAGCCAATTTCAATGGCATATTTGAAGTTCTACCAAAGCATCACCGCGTAGAAAAGATTCAGAAAAGGGCTAAAATTACTTGCTTTTTCGACAAGAATGAAGATGAAGTTAAGGCTAGCAGAAGAGTTGCAATAGGCCTCACCTCAATTGCAATATTTGGGAATGCCACCATTGGAAACTCCATTGCCCAAGATAACGGTTATTGGATCACGGGCCCGTTACCCGTGCCCTATGCTAACAACAGTACGTGCAGCTGGTTTGCATTTTGTGTATGTTTTTAAAAAGTATTAGTTGTTTCATTAAGAGATATTAGTTTGATAATATTAGTAGTTTCATTAAAAGGTATTAGTATGATAGTATTAGTTGTTTCATTAAAAGGTACTAGTTCTTTTACTATAAAATATTAGCCCTATGCTAACAACAGTAAATGCAACTAGTTTGCATTTTGTGTATATTTTAAAAACATTATTAGTTTTTTTTGTTAAAAGGTATTAGTTGTTTCATTAAAATGTATTAGTTTGACAATATTAGTTCTTTACTAAAAGGTATTAGTCCTTTTACTATAAAGTATTAGTTGCAAATTTAAACAGGTAATAAATTGAGTAAATGAAGAGCGGATGAATTCGTGACAGTGATATGTATGCAGAGATCAACAACGAAGAGACGGGGAGTCGTTCGTTTCTGAAGAAAGGAATGTACATCGCGAATATAGGGACGAAAGGGAGAATGCACAGGTTGAAAAAATACGCTTTCGATCTGCTAGCAATGGCGGACTTGATAGCGCAACGAGATGCTTGGAATTATGTTAGGCGGTATCTGCGCCTCAAATCCACCTTCATGTACTTCGACTTCGATCAAGTCATTTCAGCCGCATCGCCAGATGAAAAGGAGCCCCTAATCGATCTTGCAAATCGCTTGTTTCACAGCTTTGAAAAGGTAATTTAAGGCAAATTATTTTACACACTAGTTGCACCTGGTGTGTATTTTTTAACTGTATTAGTTGTTTTCACTGAAGAGTATTAGTTATTTGAACAGAAAAGTATTAGTTGTTATCATTGAACAGTATTAGTTGCCTAGAGATATAATGTTTGTATTTTGACAGCTTGAAGCTGCAGTGAGAAAGCAGGATGTACCTCAGATATTTTCGTGTTATGAAGCTACCACGCCTGTTTTGGAAGAGGTGATGAGTCGAATGGCATGAATAATTATAATAATGTTGCCATTTATTTATTAATTCCCTCATCTTCTTAATGTTTTGGATTTTCTCTAACAAGTGTATCTTGGATTTTCTATATGCATATGTCTCAAAGAAATATACCATAGGTGTTGAATTTGTTAATACAAATTTCTCTTTTTGAAAATAAGTTAGGAATTATTTATTTTGGCCGAATATTTGAGCTTGGAGTTCGTTTCACATAATAGGATCTATGAGATAGTCTTGAAAAAAAAAAAAAAAAAAAAAAAAAAAAGATAGTATCCAAAATAGTCCTATAACTTTTCATATTTTTTAAAATAGTCCAAAAAAAGTTTGATGCAAGAAATTGGTCCCAATTTTTCGCAAATTATACCATTTTGTCCCAAATAAACGGAATTAATGAAACGATGTCGTTTTTTGTCATGCATTTAAGCCGAAAATCTCCAAATTGAATGCTCACATATAAGTCAGATGACAAAAAACAACGTTGTTTCATCAATTCCGACGAATTTAGGACGAAACTGATACAATTCGTGTAAAATTAAGATTAATTTTATACATCAAACATTTTTTTGGATCATTTGAAAAAAAATGAAAAGTTATGAAATTATTTTAGGTTCTATCCAAAAAAAAAATAATAAAAAATCTCTATTTAAAACATGAAAGAGTTGAGGCATTTTAGATTTGTATCTTTAAATGAAGAATCCATGGTATCTCTAGGCATGCATTCGAAATGGAATTCCTAGCTACAAAACAAGGAACGTGCATGCTGATGCAGATGCTTCTCTTTCTTGACCAATTCAACTACAGCATCGCGTTATAAGGGATGATTAACTATTTTGTCCATGCCCTAATTAAACAAATCACCAAAATAAAAAAGGGGCCTTAAAACACACAACCGTTATCAAGAGATTTATTCAATATCCGAATGGTCACTGTTGTGGCTTCCAATCTATTTCCATTGATGAACTTAGCCTATAAAGAAAAAATTAAAATATTGGAGATGTGGCTTCCAATCTATTTCCATTGATGAACTTAGCCTCAAAAAATTAAAATTTTGTACGGGTAAACTAGTGGCGGATCAAAACAAGAAATTTGAGGATACGCGGATTTGAGAGGATACATTTTTGAAATTTGAGGATACATTTGAGTATTTTTTTTCCTAATTATACATAATAAAATACAATTTTATTTTTTAAACAAGGTATAAAGAGGGGTACATTTCATTTTTGGGGTACTATTGTAACCCCATGTACCTCTTTTCCTCCGCCACTGGTGTAAACTACAACCGCCAATAAATGGAGAGTGAAAATACATTGGCACTACAAAAAAAGGCGATGTTTTACGACGGTTTTAGACCGTCGCAAATCATGATTTTAGTGTTTTAGCGACAATTTTTCATTCTTCTGGAATACGAGGGTCGCTAAGATTCAGAGACGGTTTTCCCTGTCCGTCGTTAGGTAGCGGCGACTTATTTCCGTCGCACAAAATATCGACGGCTTCATTCCGTCGCAACATAGCGATGGTCTAAACTGTCGCTAAACCGTCGATATATTGTCTACGGTTATGACGTCATAATACCGTCGTTAACAGCGACGCCTTTCCGTCGGTATTCGCGACGAAAATTTTCGTCGACATTTGCGACGTTTATGGTCATCGGTATTAGCGACGGTTAAATGCGTCGCTACATCCGTCGCCAAAACCGTCGCTAAATCGTGATTTTTTTAAAAAAAAAAGTGGCTCACTGTGGTTTGAACCCGGCCCGGGCGGGTACCAAATCACCCGATCCACGAACCATCTCGAACCCTACCACCAAGCATCTTCTATATAAGCCATCAAGCCTCACAATTAAATGAGGCATATATTCGCTCCCATGGGGGACAGAGCACGGAACCTTGGGCGCCCAAGCGGGGGTCAATTCCGCTCGGACACTTACTCTTTTGCGTTTACTTAATGAATTTAATTCCACATGTCCTAAAATTCGTTTTTATTCTAATTTTTTTAAATTCTTTATTTCAATTATCTTATTTAATAATTCAATTACATTTTAATATAATAATTTATATTTTTTATTTATAAATTTTAATTAAATTAAAATATATTAAAATTGTATTATTTTTAACTTATTTTTAATAAAATTAATTCTATATTAATTTACAATTCATTTTTTTCTCATTTTTTTTAAATTCTTTATTTCAATTATCTTATATAAACAAGTAATATTTTTATATGTAAACAAGTTATATATACTTTTCTATCTAAACAAGTAATACTTTTATATCTAAACAAGTTATATGTACTTTTCTATCTAAACAAGTAATACTTTTCTATCTAAACAAATAATACTTTTATATCTAAACAAGTTATATATATTTTTCTATGTAAACAAGTAATACTTTTATATCTAAACAAGATATATATACTTTTCTATATAAACAAGTAATACTTTTCTATGTAAACAAGTAATACTTTTTTATCTAAACAAGTTATATGTACTTTTCTATCTAAACAAGTAATACTATCTATATAAACAAGTAATACTTTTTTATCTAAACAAGTAATACTATCTATATAAACAAGTAATACTTTTATATCTAAACAAAATATATGTACTTTTCTATATAAACAAGTAATACTTTTGTTGGTCCGGTGCTAACGAGTCTCACACGTGTATGGGGGATACACGTGTTCAGTGATTTTTAAAACTTTTCTTTCATCGAGGTCGATGGGTCAGTTATCCCGATGAGATTTCGAGAAACACGGATTGCTTCGAGTCAAAGTCTCATCGAGACAATGATCCCGAGCTCCTTTCGAAGCAGATTAATTTAACCGAGCTTGAGTTTATCAGAGATCCTGAGGCGCTTGGATCAGATAATTATCTTACTGATTAGTTCAGTTTGGTAACTATCTGTTCTAGTTACTCAAGTGTGCGGAATGGTTGGCCCTAAGTTTATACTCGTTTTAGCTTTGCTGAAAATCTTTCCTTCAATAAAACAGTGATTAAGGATGTAATCAATTTGATGCAAGTTCGATTGGATTGGTTCCAATCAATATCGATGAACTATGCTTTCAAATGAAAAACATGCAATGAGATAATAATGCAAGATCAGAAAGCAAAACAACACAAAGAATTATAGTGGTTCGGAGACTCAAGTTCCTACGTCCACTCTCTATGATCTTGAGAGAAATTCTTAACCACTTCCTAAAGCTTTTCTGGCTAACTCATCGTAGCTTACTCCTTTATTCTACCTTGAGTTTTTAAACGACTCACTACAACACTAACTCAAACACACACAAGTGTTCGACTACCACAAGTAGCTTACTAACTTCTTCTCTAGAGTTTTTTCGCTAACTCCTTCGTAGCTTACTAACTCTTTACAACTCTAATTCACCAACAAAACACACACAAACTACCTTAACAAAGGGTTTGGGTTTTGGGTTAGTTTCAACTAGGGTGAGATATCCTTTACAATAAGAACATATGCAAAAGGCTAGGATATCTCTACTAAGCTTTGGATATTTCTTATCAATCTAGGCTTAGTGAATGAGCTCTCTCCAATGTGAAACACTTGGGAAATTCTAGGTTTTTCGAGTGCTTCAATTTGCAATAATCTGAATGAGCTCTTGAGTTGCTTTGAAATTTCGTGACATCTCAATGTAAAAGGGTCTTTGGTATTTATAGTAACTTCACCAAGGTCACTCTTGAAAAACTATCTGTTGGAGGAGATAGTATCAAGGGTTTTCTCTTCTGGTGTTTGATGAACGACTATATTTAGGGTTTGAATACTCCCTTGCATGTTTTAGGAAATATCGCGGTCATGTAGCTAATCACCAATTTTTTGCGATCGGAACTTAGTACTCTTGACATGATTGAGGGTCATGTAAACTTTCGATGTCGATAAAAAGTACAATGTTGTCTTCCTCTCGATTGGTTCTTGTCTTTAGTGAATGTAGACAAACAAAACGACTCTTTTTTGGTCAATCTCTCCGAATGAGACAACCTTAAACAACACTTAGACTTAGTTCTTTTATGCTGCATATGAATGTTTTGGGCAATATCTACTTTTCGAATATTTTGCGTTTTCTCGGTTTTGTAATCTTCAAATAGATATTATTGGTGCCTCACGAACATTCTGGGTTATATTGAGTATTCATTATCTTCTTTGAGTCTTGATAACTCTTGGGTCTTGATATCTTTTGAGTCTTGATGTCTTGATGACATCTTGAGTCTTCAATGTCTTGATGACTTCATCGAGTCTTGATGTCTTGATGACATCTTGAGTCTTGAGTGTCTTCGATTTACTTCTTGAGTTTCAGTGTCTTCAGTTACTTACCTGATCTATATCTGCTGACTATACATGGTGCAGATAACTTCCTGAACAATCTATACTGAAACCTGACTCAGTCTATCAAGATTATCCTGAACATGTCATACTCAGGGTTTTTGAGATCTAATCAAAACTTCTTTATTAAATTCATCTCCCAACAATTTCCCCCTTTTTGATAATGCCTAAACCATCTTGTTACATTTAAGAAAACCTAACTTATCAACAGGTTTCAGTTTATCTATTACAACCAAAATGATATTTCTCCAATCAAGTTCTTTAAAAATCTGGCATATCAAGACATGTAAAAAGATAATGAGATATTATCTTTGAGCATAAAGATAAAATTTCATTGATGTAGGATAAGAGTTACAGATTACAATGAAAATCAAAGAAAATACAGAAGTACAAAGTCTTCAGTCTTCTTCCACTTCATCCTCTGGCACTTCCAGGTTGAACATCCCGTAGTATCTCTTCTTCAGTTCATCTCTTGCCTTGATAATTTCAGGGTTGTTTCCTGTTAGGCCTTGCTGGATGGCATACTGGGCTATTTCCTGAGAAATGAGTGCCTCATTTACATACTCATTCTCAAACCTAGGAGCTGGGTACATGTATGGACCAGGAGCTACTATTTGAGTGTTTCCTTCATCTGCCAAGTTGATCCAACTTTGCAGGTACTTAGGATAGAATGTCAGTAAGTACTCAATAAAGGCTTCATCCTTATCCATTTGCTCCCCTCCATTCTCTCAGAATCTCATAATAGAACCAGAAGGTTCTCTTGATCTCTTCCCATGCATCATTGAACTGTATAGGCATCCACTTGTCAATGTGCGGCCACTTCTGAGTCTTTTCTGTACCTCTCCTTTTGATTAGGAACTTTTTAAAACCACATCTTCTTTTCTGCTCTTCTTCTTTCTTCTTCCTGATCAGTGGAACACCTGATACTGAAGCAGCAGTTTTCTTTTCTTTTTCAATTTGAAGAGCTTTCAGAGTTTTCTTGATATCGAAGGCTTCTTTCTGGGTTTCAGTTTCTTCCTCAGATTATTCGAATTCCATTATCAGCTTCATCTGAGTAGGTTTTGAGCTTTTTGCTCTTTTCTTTCTTTCTTGTTCCACAAATGCCACAACCTTTCTCTTTTCAGGTCTGACTTGATCTTCACCGGCTTTGCTTGTCTCAATCATCCTTCTATCAGTCAGTTTCTCAGAAATTACTTCATGAACGGTTTGCTCAGATGTTTGAGTGAAGATAGGTTTCTCAGCTTCTTTGAACTTTAGTTTCTCAGTGGCTTCAATTTCTTTTAAGACATCAACAAATTTCTTTCCTTCAGCTTCTTTTTGAGCCTTTCTCTCCAAGGTTTGTGCCAACAACTCACTTAATTTGCCACCAGGCCTTTCCCCCTTTTTGGCACCATACCTTGGGAGTAGTTGAGTCAGTGCAGTATCCATATAGTATTGTTCCTTACTCATCTGCGCAAGACTTCTCCCTAGTTGATTATGCTCATCTTCTAAATTTTATCATGTAATTCTTGGCCATTGAGAACTCATCCGAAAGAGGAGCAAACTGCTTTTGAGAAGACATCATGCATCATCATCTCTGCTATCTTGGTCATGAAAGCAGAGAGCCCATTTCCTCTCAACAAATTTGCTTTTGATCATCGATCATTCTTCTCAATCACTTGGCTTCAAGATAGGTAGTTCTTTCTTGATACATCTGCTTCATGTTGGCATTAAGCTCTGTATGTACTCCATCAATCTTTCCATCTAATGTAGCTAATTTACTTGATAGAGTTGTTTGAAGCATATCGGATGATGAACTCGGGTTCTCCATTTTCGATTTTTTGAGCAAACCGTAACTAACTCCACCGAGTCATCTTTGTGCAGGAGAATTGTTTGCAAAGATGCTTGATGAAGAGCTTAGATTCTCAAGCTTTTGAGATCGACCGCCAAAGATCTCTTCCATCCTCGCTCTATCTTCTTTAACTCATCCAGATTGGTGTGAAATCAACCACCGGAGTTTGTACAACATTTTTCAATCGATTTGGGTGCTCCGGTGAGCCTCGATCCAGATATCATAAACATCGGTTAAAGCTAGGTACTTGATAATTTCGGCATAATGTATAAATGCTTGCCAAAAAGGTACTGAAGAGTGCTAACTTCGATCCGAGGTTGTCCGATATCGATTCAAAGACGATCGATATCGTCCCCATCGACTCTCGTTTCCTTCTCTTTCTCGAAGATCTATCCGAGGTTCCTTCTCCTTCTCGATTTCTTTTTCCGCATCATCTCCCTTATCCTTATCTTTATTTTTGATCATGGGATTGGAAGCATCAACTCCTTGATAGCTTTTCTTTTCGGCTAGCTTCTTTTTCACTAATTCATCAAAATCACGACTTTCATTCTCGGCTTTTTTTTTCAAACCCGAGAATTGATCGAGTTAATTTGTCTCAACATTCCACCACTCTTCTCCTCTGTATGAAGCAATGTTCACATCTCCGGAGTGTTTGATTGAGAATATACTTTGTGGTTACGAAGCACGAAGAACATATCACGAAGGTCGGGATATGCATTGATTTCGGGGTATCTGTCTAAGATGAACGTTCCTTTGCTTCGCCCATTCAGTTTCTTCGGCTTCTCCCTTCTTCAATCTTGGGCTTTGAAGCGGTAAATTGAGTGTATGAGTTCTAGAGCCGATGAATCTAGAAATGGTTCATTGAAGTGCATCAAGTTCAAGCAATTCGAGGTTGACCGATCCAAGTCTGACGAGGTCTTTCATCGGCCTCCTCGGCCAATAGATTGAAGCCTTTGCGCTTCGAGCGAGCAGTCTTTCTTCGGTTTCTCCTTTCTCTCTTTTAACTTGCATCGGGCTTTCCTAGCAGCATGCAGCTTCTTCTTGATCTCACTCTCCGAGACTCGAGTTTTTCTCTTTCTTTCCTCTCAAAGTCTTCTTTGTTGGTTTGAACATGATTTTTGACTTTGGAAAGGAAGTGGAATCGAAAAGATGTCCTCCTATTCTCTGCACATTTCCAAGATAAATGCAATCTTGGTTGCATGTAGAATATTTCCTTTGGTAACTACAGAGCCACTCACCTTCTGAATTTGTTTGGCTTGATCACTCACCACCTTGATCAAATATAAGGCAACCAATTGAATGCCGTGGAAGGTGAATCTTCAATCGCCGCCATTAGTCTTAACTTAGGCGTGCTTTATATGTTCAAACTACCAGATCCACTCATGATGCATTTGCTTACAATATCCAACAATACTTTCGATATTTAGGCTTCAAATGCCTCTTATTATTGAGTAAGTACTTCAAACTTTTATTGGATGCTCGATAATTTTATCCAAATATTCTTGTTCCCTACCCATCATATATACCGTAGGGTCTTCACCTTTATCACTTAAATCATATATGACATTTAGATTCTTAGGAATAATATATAATTCCCTAACAAAATCCACATATTTCGAACCATGCTCCAAACGCGAGATCATGAATCGAGATTCTATGCAATTCTCATCATCTAACTGCATATTAGAGATAAACTCAATTACCTCTTTCGCATATTCGGCCTCTGGTTGATTCGCGACCAGGCATGTAAGCTTTTCCAAAAGAATCATATGCAACGTTTCCTCCTCGTGAGTTGCATTGGACGAGCTTTCTAGAGAAACGACATATTCGTACCAAGGTTTATTGGAAATGGCGAGTTTATCGTATACAAAAAGTGTCATTTTTGGAGAATTTCTGGTGATGGGTTTTGAGATAGGTGAAAATTTCTGGGCAATCGAGAATTTAGAAGCAGAGTGTTTGTGAAGATGAAGGCTTTTTGGAATAAGGCTTTGAAAGAAATTTTTCAAAGGATATAGGATTTTAATTTATGGAAAATCACGTAGATGAAGAAATCGACGGTTGAGATTAAAAACCGACTAAAATGGGTATATGAAAGGACGATTTCGCAAATACTAAGCCACCAATTTATCCATATTGGTGATTAATGAACAGTGCATTTAATTACTGTTCCTGCAGACCATTGACTTTCCTCGTGGATTTCAAAGGTCCAGCCCAATTATTTCTTCAGGTGTTTTGTCATTTATTGCCAATGATTACTGAGATTCACTTAGACAATAAATGTGTTGCATGAGTCAATGCTTCAGACTAATTTTCTCCATCAGTCTTACTGAGTTTTGACCTTGATAAAATGTCGATGATATCGAAAGTCTCGATCTTCAGGATAACTGAGTTTCCCAAGACTAAGTGTTCAGTACTCTCAATTTTATCCTGAGTTTTTCAGTAAAAACCTGAGAAACCTTCATGCATCTGAAAACCTTCAATTTTTCAGATTTGCTTTATTCACCTGGATCCAACATACCTAATTCAACTGATAGTTCCTGAAATCTTGATTCAGCCAAAGGTTTAGTCAAGATATTAGCTCTCTGTTTATCAGTATGATTTTTCTCCATTCTGATGTCTTTCTTCTCAACATGATCTCTGATGAAGTGATGTCTGATATCAACATGCTTACATCTGGTGTGCAATACAGATGTGTAATAGCAATTGCACAATTATTATCACAAAATATAGGTACTTAATTGGCTATAATCTTATAATCCCTCAATTGTTGTGCGAGCTAAAGAAATGCATACTGCGAACTTCCTGTGACCATGTATTGACGATAATCTTGGTTGTCTCATCGAGGTTTGTTTCTTTGAAAACCATGATATCGGTTTACTTCCATGAAATTGACAAGTTCTGTGGTAGACTTCGCATCAATTCTACATCCTCCATAATCGAGATCCGAATAACCGATTAATTCAAGGTTATCATCATTTGGATACCATAATCCTCTATTCACAGTGCCTTTAAGATATTTGAGAATCTTTTTGGCGGCCTCCATATGACTAAATTTTATGATTAGCTTGGTATCTTGCACATATCCCAACAACAAATGTTATATCGGCCTACTACTAACGTGAGATATAGCGGTGATCCAATGATCCTCTATAATCGGTGTGATTTCTTGATTTGCCTTCGGATCGAGGATCCATCTTGTAGTTAGTATTCATAGAATTCTAACGTATTGCAAGTCTGTAAACCATACTTTGCAATCGGATCTCTAGTGTATTTTGCTTGATTGATGAAAATTCCTTCCTTAGTTTGTTTTTCACGAAGTCCAAGAAAGAAATTCATCTCCCCATCATTGACATCTCAAACTTTCCTTTCATCGGGGTAGAAAACTTTTTCCACGGTGATGATTTGGAGATCCAAATATGATGTCATCTACATCATCTGAACAAGTAAGATGTCTTTCCCATCTTCTATCCCGAAACGAGTCCTATCAACAGTTCCTTTGATAAAACCATGGTCAAGAAGAAACCGAAGAAAGTGTATCATACCATGCTCGGTGCTTTGCTTAAGACCATACAAGGCTTTCGTGAGCTCGTAAACTTGGTCATTCTATCGAAACCGGGAGGTTGTTCCACATAAACCTCTTCCTTAAGAACACCATTCGAAATGCACTTTTCACATCCATCGACAGATGTGAATTTCATGTGGGCAAAGATATGCAAGAAACAATCGATGGCTTCTACAGTCTTGCAACAGTGCAAAGGTTTCATCATAATCAATCCTTCTTCTTGGGAATAACCTTGTGCAACTAGCCTTGCCTTGTTTCTCACAATGTTGTTGTTTTCATCTCTCTTATTCTTGAACACCCACTTAGTTCCAATCACATTGTGCTCTCTCAGTTCATCCACTAGCTCCCAAACTTCATTCCTTGAGAACCGATTCAGCTTCTTCTTGCATAGAAGAATCCAAAATGAATCTTGTAGAGCTTCTTCAATCTCGATGAGGTTCTTTTTTAGGATAGGAAGCGGAGAACAAAAGCACTTTCTCCATGGAACCTTCTTATTTTGAAACCATCGATAGATCACCCACAACAATCGACTTGTAGGATGACTATCCAACCATTTTCTCTGGATGTTCCCCCTTCAAGTAGTATCCTCAACATCGAAATGTTAGGTTCGGGTAGTTCATTAAAATCGAGGAACAACAGAAAAGGAGAAAGAGAATCATCTTCCTAAGGGGAAATTCCATTCAGAACATTGTCAGAGACATTTGTTCCCCATTGGTTGAAAGATTAAGAGTTTGCCTCAGCTGTGACGACATCTTCATCGGCATTACATACCTGAGTCTGAACTGGTGTATATTTAGATTGGTCAGTTTCAGAGTGTTGGCTTTCCTTCAGTGGAGAATTTTCCATCCTGAGTCTCACCATCCTGAGTTTTTCCATCCTGAACTTCTTTGTCTGAGTCTGATTCACTCCATTCATAGAAAGTGGTGACTTCTTCTTTTCGTGTTCGAGAGAGGATGTTTTATCATTCTTTTTCAGGCTAAGTCTGGTGATTCTCTTGATCAGTTCTCCCGAGTCATGTTCCTGTTTCTTCTGAACACAAGTAGAATCATCAAAAACAACATGAGGTGTGTTGGGAGATGAATTTAATAAAGAAGTTTTGATTAGATCCCAAAAATCTTGAGTATGACATGTTCAGGATAATCTTGATAGACTGAGTCAGGTTTCAAAAAGATAGATTGTTCAAAGAAGTTGTCAAGAAATCAAGACTCAAGAAGTAATCAAGACATCAAGACTCAAGAAGAATCAAGACATCAAGACTCAAGAAGTTGTCAAGAAACTCGAAGACTCAGGAAGTTATCAAGACATCAAGACTCAAGAAGTAATCAAGACATCGAAAACTCAAGAAGTTGTCAAGAAATCAAGACTCAGAAGTTATCAAGACATCAAGACTCAAGTAAGTAAATCAAGACACCAAGACTCAAGAAGTTATCAAGACATCAAGACTCAAGAAGTAATCAAGACATCAAGACTCAAGAAGTTACTAAAGACATCAAGACTCAAGATGTCATCAAGACATCAAGACTCAAGAAAGTCATCGAACACACTAAAGACTCAGATGATACTGAAGGCCCAGTAGTTACTGAAGATTCAGTAAGATACTGAATACTCAGTATAACCTGAATGTTCAGAGGCATTGAATATTTCAAAGCAACTCAAAGCAACTCAAGAGCTCATTCGTATTATTGCAAATTGAAGCACTCGAAAAACCTAAAATTTCCCAAGTGTTTCACATTGGAGAGAGCTCATTCACTAAGCCTAGATTGATAAGAAATATCCAAAGCTTAGTAGAGATATCCTAGCATTTGCATTTGTTCTTATTGTAAAGGATATCTCACCCTAGTTGGAACCCAACCCAAAACCCAAACCCTTTGTTCAGGTAACTTGTGTGTGTTTTGTTGGTGAGTTGGAGTTGTAAAGAGTTAGTAAGCTCTGATTGAGTTAGCCGTAAAAACTCTAGAGAAGAAGTTAGTAAGCTACTTGTGGTAGTCCGAACACTTGTGTGTGTTTGAGTTAGTAAGGTCGCAGTGAGTCACCCGTAAAAACTCAGGTAGAAAAGTGAGTAAACTTCAATTGAGTTAGCCGAAAAGCTTTTAGGAAGTGGTTAAGGAATTTCTCTCAAGATCGAGAGAGAGTGGACGTAGGAGCTTGAGTCTACGAACCACTATAATTCTTTGTGTTGTTTTGCTTCTACATCGCATTATTATTATCATTGCATGTTTTTCACCGAAAGCATAGTTCATCGATATTGAGTTGGAACCAATCCAATCGAACTTGCATCAAATTGATCCTGACCTTAATTAATCTTTGTTTTTATTGAAGGGAAGATTTTTGGCAAAGCTAAAACGCAGTATAAACTTAGGGCCAACCATTCCACACACTTGAGTAAATTTAGAACGGATAGTTACCAAAACCGAACTAATTCTCATCAAGGCTCATGAAGATAATTATCCGATCAGCGCCTCGGGATCTCGATAAACTTCGAGGCTCGGTTGGGCTAATTTGTCTTAAAAAAGAAAGTAACTTCGGGATCATTGTCTCGATGAGACTTTGACTCAGTGGAAATCTGTGCTTCTCGAGGGAAAAATCATCGGGATAACCTGACCCATTGACCTCAGTTGAAGAAAAGTTTTAAAAATCACTGAACACGTGTATTCCCCCCATACACGTGTGACACTCGTTAAGACGGGACCAACAAGGTGTTTCTTCCACAATAAGAGTCCTAGATTTTGTAAACTCGAAGGTTTTCTTGACTTGAGAATATCCTAAGAATATCCCTTCATCGGCTTTGTTATCAAAAGTTTTCAACTGATCTTTACCATTATTGTGTATGAAACACTTGCAACCAAACACACGAAAGAAAGAAACAAGAGGCTTCCTTTCATTCCACAACTCATATGGAGTTTTTCCTTGGTTCTTGGTCAAGCATGGATGCATTCCGAGAGTAGCGTCACGGTGTTGATAGCTTCAAAACCCCAAAATCTCTTAGGAATATCGGCCCAAAGAATCATTGTCCTTGCAGCTTCTTTCAGAGTCCTATTTCTTCTTTTAGCAACACCATTCTGTTGTGGGGTCCTTGCAGCTGATGTTTCATGAGCTATTCTATTTGCTGCACAATAATCAAATATGTATGATTGATAAACTCAGTTCCTTTATCTGATCTAATTTTGACCACACTCAGATTCTTTTCAGTACTGAGCCTTTTTAGTAGTTCAGGTAGTTTTGTCTGAGTCTCTTTCTTACTGAGTAAGAATATGACCCATGTGTATCTAGAGTAGTCATCAACTACCACAAGTGTGTATTTTCTGCCATTAGTGCTCGCAGGTGTTACTGGACCAAAGAGATCCATATGTAACACTTGTAGTATTATATCAGTAGAAACATCTACTTTGCTTTTGAAAGATGCTCTGATTTGTTTTCCTTTCTGACAAGCATCACATACATGATCTTTACTGAACACTTCATTGGGTAACCCCCTTACAAGTGCTAATCTTGCAAGTTTGTTCAGGATTTTGAAGTTTAAGTGATTCAATTTTTTGTGCCACAACCAACTGGAATCAGTGTAACTTTTTGCAACCAAACATGTATCTTTAGGAGTTGAACTCCAATCAGCAAGATACACATTTCCTTTTCTAGTACCGGTCAAGAAAATTTTTACGAAGTATTGTTACATAACATAAGTTCTTTGAGAACTCAACACTTGAATCCTTTGTCACGAATTGGTGATAGAAAGCAAGTTATGCTTTAGACCCGGACACATATGAAACACCATGGATATGAACAGAGTCAACTTCAAGAGTTCCATATCCTTCAGTTTGTCCTTTGGAATTGTCTCCAAATGTGATCTGAGGGCATTTTTGCTCAACATAGTCAGTGATTAGTTGCTTATATCATATCATATGTCTTGAACATCCACTGTCCAGATACCATACAGTAGGAGCCAATTCATTTCCACTCATCAGTCTTTATGTTGTTTTTTCATTATTTCGGTCTTTTTTCCTTCAATTCAAAAAAAAGCAGACGGTTCTTAGGTACCCATTTGGTGTAGGGTCTTACAAAGTTAATTGTACCTTTTGGAACCCAAATCTGCCTAACAACTCTAATTACTTTAGAGTGGCTGATTTGTCTCCCATAAACATCTACATACACATTCACCACCCTAGGAGCCTTGGCAGTATCTTGTGCATGAGTGCCAGCCTTAGCATGAACATGAGCCTTAGAGTTCTTCTTGGGTTCAAGCCTTTTGTTCAAGTGCCTTAGCTTTTGTGCAGCTGGTCTCTGTCTCTGTTGACTTGGGTTCAGGAAACCTTTACCCTTAGGCAAGTGGGGTTTGGGTCTTTGCCTGTATTGAAATTGGGGTCTTTCAAGATGTCGAGGACTTGGTCTTTTCAGTTGAGAATATCTCTGCTGAGTGTTTCTCTTCTGAAATTTCTCTGATGGTTCAGTGCAGATCTCTTTAGGTTGGTATTCTTAGCCTGAGGCTTTGAAGTACTTGCCTGAAATTTTCCTACTGAGTGTTCAGGTTTTCTAGCCTTTTCCTGAGGTTTGGGCTTAACAAAGAAAGTCTTGGTGCTACTAGAACCAGCATTCAGAAGACCTTGTGAGGTTCCCACTGGAATGTATCCCAATCCAACTTTTATAGTTGCAGGTCTTTGATAACTCTGAATTTCATCTATCACTTTAGATGCGTAATTCAATAGAGCTAACTTTCTCTGCAAGACTATCCTCACATTTCATTTTTTAGAGTTTCATGCTTCTCAAAGAGGTCATTGAACTTCGATTCGATAAAGTTTGAATCTCTTTAGTGGATTTCTCTAATTTTCCATTCGGGATCTCTATCACCTTCTTTTTTCGAGAGTTGTACTTTGTAACATCCGGTTCATCAAGAGTTCCCATCAATTGAGAAGTGATCTCAGCATTTTTTAGAGTCTTTCCACTTCTTGATTCTCGTGATCGGTTCCTTGTTCTGCTCTTGAGTTTCAGTGAATAGTTCTTGTAACACAGAATAGTCCTTCATAAGATTCTCAAATGAATCCATCAGGTCAAAGTTACTGTTTATAGTTGAACTTGAGAACTCATGTGCTTGTGTAGGAGCAACAACAGAGATAGAAGAATTTACCTCCTCCACAACCATAAGACAAATATCATCACTATCATTGTCTGAGAAAATTTCATCTGAGGAACTGGAACCTTCTTCAAAATGTTCTTCCTCTTCTGCAATCATAGCTTTCTTGCTGGAGATCTTCCTGTCTCTCTTGGCTTGTCTCTCCTTTTCTTCTTTTTAGCTTTTCATTTCCAGCGGTCATATTGAAAGTGACCTTTCTTCTGACAGTTGTAGCACCTGTTGGTATTATCATCCTGATCACTTTCCTCCTTGGTCTTGGAGTCCTTCTTCTTGGATGAGGATCCTTCAGCTTTCTGGTCCTTCCTTTTCTCAGTGTATCTGTCCTTAGCTTCTGAGTCTCTCTTGTACCTGTGATTCCTGTAATATTTCTTATATTTCTCATATCTGCTATTGAGTCTTTCAAACCTCCTTGCCATCAGTACTAGCTTATCCTCCTGCTCATCCTAGTTTTTGGCAAGTGAGTTCTCAGACTCTCTAGACTTACAGGATTTCTCTTTGGCTTTGAAAGCCACATTCTTGCTAGATGAAGAATCATCTTTGCTGTCAGATTTCTTAGTTTTCTTGTCAATCACAAACTCATAAGCTTTTAGTTCAGAGAAAACTTGTTGATATGGCATGGAATCAATATTTTTGGCATTTTCAATCACCAAAGCATGTATATCCCATTTCTTAGATAATCCTCTAAGAATTTTCAGTGCCACTTCTCTCTGTGGGTATCTTTTCCCAAGAGCACTCAGATCATTCATGATGCTAGTGAATCTAACCTCAAGTTTGTCAATGGATTCACTATCTTCCATTTCAAAGCTATCAAACTTTCCAATAGAATGTAAAGTTTGTTTTCCTTAATATGATCGTGTGCCTTGACACATAATGACAAGTGTGTCCCATATTTCTTTTTGCGGTTTCACAAAGGAGAAATCATCCCCATAACACCATCATCAATAGTGCTATACAATGTATCTTTAGCAATGTAGTCCAGATTGACTAACTTTCTCTCATCAAGAGTAAGTTGATCATCAGGTTTTGGAATTTCATCTCTGGGATCATTCTCTCAAGATCGATGATTAGAATTCACAACAAGAATTTGAATGGTCCTTGTAAACCACTCTCCACATTCTTTCATGTTTTGAATACGAGATGAGCTGCATTCTCAATCTCCATAGGTCATAGCTCTCAGCGAGAGAACATAGGAAGTTTCTTAGAAGGCATGATGATCGAGCCTTGTAAGATATTAGCAAACAGATCTATTCAAGAGACCACCAAAGTCTTCAAACAAAATACTATGGTTACCAAAGCAAGTGGTCAAAATGAACCACCGCTTCCGATACCACTTGTTGGTCCCGGTCTTAACGAGTCTCACACGTGTATGGGAGGGGGAATACACGTGTTCGTTTGATTTTTAAAACTTTTCTTTCACTAAGGTCGGATGGGTCGGGTTATCTTGATGATTTTTGCCGAGAAGCCTGATTGCCTCGAGTCAAAAGTTCATCGAGACAATGATCCCGTTTGCTTTCGGAAGCTTCAGATTAATAACCGAGCTCGAGTTTATCGGGAGATCCTGAGGTGCTTGGATCGATAATTATCTTTAATGAACCCTCGAAGAGAGTTAGTTCGGTTTGGTAACTATCTGTTCTAGCTACTCAAGTGTCGGAATGGTTGGCCCTAAGTTTATACTTTCGTTTTTAGCTTTTTGTCAAAAATCTCCCCTTCAATAAAAAAATTGATTAAAAATTTGTGATCAATTTGATACAAGTTCAGTAGATTGGTTCCAACTGAATATCAGTGAACTATGCTTTCAGAGAAAAACATGCAACAGATAATAATGTAGTACAGAAAGCAAAACAACACAGCAATTATAGTGGTTCAGAGACTCAAGCTCCTACGTCCACTCTCTCTGATCTTCAGAGAAATTCCTTAACCACTTCCTAAAGCTTTCGCTAACTCTTTGTAGCTTACTCACTTTTCTACCTTGAGTTTTCTGGCTGACTCACTGCAGCTTACTAACTCAAACACACACAAGTGTTCAGACTACCACAAGTAGCTTACTAACTTATTCTCTAGAGTTTTCTGGCAAACTCACTGTAGCTTACTAACTCTTTACATCTCTAACTCACCAACAAAACACACACAAACTACCTTAACAAAGGGTTTGGGTTTTGGGTTGGGTTCCAACTAGGGTGAGATATCCTTTACAATAAGAACAGATGCAAAGGCTAGGATATCTCTACTAAGCTTTGGATATTTCTTATCAATCTAGGCTTAGTGAATGAGCTCTCTCCAATGTGAAACACTTGGGCAATTCTAGGTTTTTTGAGTGCTTCAATTTGCAATAATCTGAATGAGCTCTTGAGTTGCTTTGAAATTTCCGTGACCTCTCAATGTAAAAGGGTCTTTGGTATTTATAGTAACTTCACCAAGGTCACTCTTGAAAAACTATCCGTTGGAGAGATAGTATCAAGGGTTTCCTCTTACAGTGTTTGATGAGCGACTATATTTAGGGTTTGAATACTCCCTTGCATGTTTTAGGAAATATCGATCATGTAGCCAATCACCAATTTTTTGATCTGGAACTTAGTACTCTCGACATGATTAGGGGTCTGTCACTTTCGGTGTCAATAAAGCACAATGTTGTCTTCTCTCGATTGGTTCTTGTCTTGATGAATGTAGACAAACAAAATGGCTCTTTTTGGTCAATCTCTCCGAATGAGACAACCTTAAAACAACACTTAGACTTAGTTCCTTTTTATGCGCATATGAATGTTTTTGGGCAATATCTACTTTTCCGAATATTTGTGTTTTTCTCGGTTTTGTAATCTTGAGATAGATATTATTGATTGCCTCTGAACATTGGGTTATCTTTGAAGTATTCGATATCTTCTTGAGTCTTGATAACCTCTTTGGGTCTTGATATCTTCGAGTCTTGATGTCTTGATGACATCTTGAGTCTTCAATGTCTTGATGACATCTTGAGTCTTGATGTCTTGATGACATAACGAAGTCTTGATGTCTTCAAAGACTTCTTGAGTCTTGGTGTCTTGACAACTTCTTGAGTCTTGATGTCTTCATTGACATATCTTCGAGTCTTGGTGTCTTGAGAACTTACCGAGTCTTGGTGACATCTTGAGTCTTGATGTCTTGATTTACTTCTTGAGTCTTGGTGTCTTGATTACTTACCCGATCTATATCTGCTTGACTATACATGGTGCGATAACTTCTGGAACAATCTATCTCAAACCCCGACTCGATCTATCAAGATTATCTGAACATAATCTTTTCGGGGTTTTGGGATCTAATCAAAGCTTTCATTTGGGATATTTTAGTTTTGATGAATTATGCAAAAACATTATTAACTTGTGTTATTCAATTTATTTTACGAGATAACAAGTTAAGGGGAGCGAAAAGAACAAATTGAGGGGGAACTCACTTAAATCGGAAGAAGAAGATCGTGATCGAGGCGAGGTATGAGGCGAGAATGATCGAGATCGATGAGTTAGATGAGTTCCGAGTCACCGGATGAGCCGGGCAAAATCAGAAGTGAAGAAAAGCTAAAGCCAAAGAAATCAAGAGAAGGTTGATCGAAGATGAAGCGAGATGAGATCGATCAAGATCGATATGATCGAGATCGATAATAAGATGAAATAGATGAGACCGATCGAGATCAGACGTGATCGAGATCATATATGATAAACTGATATGCTAACCTGATGTACTGACCTAATGTTATCTTGATATGTTGATCTGAAGAAGTGTTGATCTGATCAGTCGAGCTAATCAGATCAGGCAAAGAAGAAATCAGATAGCCTGAGTCAATGTGACCTGAGGGTTAGGATGTCTGAATTCAGAAGAGATGAACTTAGTAAGCCTGAGAGTCAAGATACGATCGACGTATAAGGTTCACCAAGAGAAGTCTCATTCAATCAAGAAACTCAAGGCTCGATAACTCAAGGCTCGATAACTCCGAAGGCTCGGATAGAATCAAGATCCCGAGACTCGGAAGAAATCAAGAATATAGCCGTTAGATTCAGCTGAAGTGGACCAATGAGAGGAAGACGACAAGCCTGAAAAAGCTGCAAAAAGCTACAGAGTAGTATGGATTTGAATGTGATTCTCTCCAACGGTAACATTCAAATCCACACTATAAATACAAGTTCTTCCTTCATTATCAAGTGTGGAAGTGTGGAGAAATGCGTAAAAACACCATTGAAGCTACAAAGTCAAATCATGTAGCATTTCCACCATAGAACACAGAGCAAGAAATACACGCATATATTCAAGAGTGTTCTACCCTAGATCTAAGCACAAATGCTATATCCTAAGCTTAGAGAGATTTTCCCAACCTTAGCATTGAGGCTAAACAAATGTAAGGGAAAATCTCAACCTAGTTGGAAACCAAACAAATCTTTACCCAAACCTAAAAGTTAGGTTAAGTTTGTTTTACCGCAAGATTTCAGACTAGGGATTCTAGTTTCTGATTTCTGGGATCGGTTGAGTGTGAACTCGGTAAACATCTATAGGCAATCCCGTGAGGGAGATAAGTCCCGTTTGAGTGTGAATTCGGTAAACATCTATAGGCAATCCCATGAGGGAGATAAGTCCCGTTTGAGTGTGAACTCGGTAAACATCTATAGGCAATCTCGTGAGGGAGACAAGTCCCGTCGGTTAAGTCGGTTAAGTTGGTGCCCCGAAAGGGAAGAGTGGATGTAGGTCGGGTTTCGTCCGAACCACTATAAAATCGTGTGTTATTTACTGCTTTATGTTATTACTTGCCATATGCATTCGATTACAAGCAACACAACACACATGAACTTAAAACGCAAAAATTAGTAAAACACTCTGCCCTCACCCCTTTTTTATATGCATCACATGTCATGTTTGCTTCCGCACGCGCAAAATGGGGTTTTCACCCACAAATCGGGACCATCAACTTCTTTATTAAATTCATCTCTCAACAACTTTTCTATCTAAACAAGTAATACATTTATATCTAAACAAGTTATATATACTTTTCTATGTAAACAAGTAATACTTTTAAATCTAAACAAGTTATATATACTTTTCTATCTAAACAAGTAATACTTTTCTATGTAAAGAAGTAATATTTTTTTACCTAAACAAGTTATATGTACTTTTCTATATAAACAAGTAATACTTTTCTATCTAAACAAGTAATACTTTTATATCTAAACAAGTTATATATACTTTTCTATGTAAACAAGTAATACTTTTATATTTAAACAAGTTATATATACTTTTCTATCTAAACAAGTAATACTTATCTATGTAAACAAGTAATACTTTTTAATCTAAACAAGATATATGTACTTTTCTATCTAAACAAGTAATACTATCTATATAAACAAGTAATATTTTTCTATGTAAACAAGTTATATATACTTTTCTATCTAAACAAGTAATACTTTTCTATCTAAACAAGTAATACTTTTATATCTAAACAAGTTATATGTACTTTTCTATCTAAACAAGTAATACTTTTCTATCTAAACAAGTAATACTTTTATATCTAAAGAAGTTAAATATACTTTTCTATGTAAACAAGTAATAATTGTATATCTAAACAAGTTATATATACTTTTTTATCTAAACAAGTAATACTTTTCTATGTAAACAAGTAATACTTTTTTATCTAAACAAGTTATATGTACTTTTCTATCTAAACGAGTAATACTATCTATATAAACAAGTAATACTTTTTTTTATCTAAACAAGTTATATGTACTTTTCTATCTAAACAAGTAATACTATCTATATAAACAAGTAATACTTTTATATCTAAACAAGTTATCTAAACAAGTTATATGTACTTTTCTATCTAAACAAGTAATACTATCGATCCCCGTACCTAACTTAGCTCAAAACAAGAAATTTTGTACTGTGTAAACTAGTGGCGGATCCAGAATTCGAGATTTGAGGATACATTTGAGTAGGATTTGAAATTTGAAGATACATTTGAGTTTTTTTTTCCTAATTATACATAATAAAATATAATTTTATTTTTTAAACAAGAAATAAAGAGGGGTACATTTCATTTTGGGGGTACTATTGTAACCCCATGTACATCTTTTCCTCTGCCACTGGTGTAAACTACAACCGCAAAAAAATGGAGAGTGAAAATACATTGGCACTACAAAAAAAGCGATGTTTTACGACGGTTTTAGCAACGATTTAAACCGTCGCAAATCATGATTGCGACGATTTTAGCGACAGTTTTTCATCCGTCTGGAATACGAGGGTCGCTAAGATTCAGCGACGGTTTTCCCTGTCGTCGTTAGGTAGCGACGGCTTATTTCCGTCGCACAAAATATCGACGGCGTCATTCCGTCGCAACATAGCAACGGTCTAAACTGTCGCTAAACCGTCTATATATTGTCGATGGTTATGACATCATAATACAGTCATTAACAACAACGCCTTTCCATCGGTATTCACGATGAAAATTTCCATCGACATTTGCGACGGTTATGGTCGTCGGTATTAGCGACTGTTAAATGCGTCGCTACATCCGTCGCCAGAACCGTCTCTAAATCTTGAATTTTTTTTAAAAAAAAGTGGCTCACTGTGGTTTGAACTCGGCCCGGGCGGGCACCGAACCACCCGAGCCACGAACCATCTCGAACCCTTCCACCAAGCTGTTGGGATTATACTGGAAAGTATGCTTTTACTTTGTATAATAAAACTGAATTTCGGTCTTATTTACTGAAATAAATTGTTTATCACTGATGCTTTAAATATCATCGAATGTTACATATATTTACTGCATAACTGTTCAATAAATAGTATGTGTTACATTGTACTTAATTTAGTGATACCAGATCACAGAAGATTAAATTAATAGTTCCTTGTAACCAAAAGTACACCATTCACGACCTAGATGGAAATGAACAATCCATTGTGAAAGGTTGAAGTGTAAGGCTCAGATTGGTTTGTCTTGACCAAGAGATTACACTAGTGCATAGTGATGCTTTGAATAGGACCTCTGAGGAGGACAAATTCTCCAGAACTGAATTAGGAAGAATTAGACCTCTGTGGTTCGTTATTTCTTAATCTTCATCCCTTAAATAGGATCGCGTGTGGTTAGTAATTATTGCTTTGACTTATTACGGGTAGAGAATCAATGAGATTCAATACTTTATATCTTGGGCAATATTATTGGTCACATGCGATTGCTAAGATTTAATACGGAGAATCGTGTGCAAAAACGCTTTTTTCGACGGTTCTTGGGAGGTTCATAAGTTTTATCATATCAAATCTTGCAAGTGAAACTAGTTTCCGGTATGGATAATAATGTTGAACCGTTCCTTTACCAAGGATAAAAGATATTAATTAATGGAAAGCTATTTCAGTGGCTTGAATTAATTAATGGGCTAGATAATCTAAAACACGGGAAATAATAAGCAAGGAGCCATATTAAGCGTAATATGGGTTAAGATGGATAGTGCAATATTAATTATGTAGTGGGATTAATTAATATTTATGGGCTTGAATAATATTGTGGCTCAATATTGATAATTTAAGATCCATTGGAAGGTCCAATCTTAATTCTCCTAAAGGCCCCTCAAGTAGCCCAACATAAAGTCAAATAACTGAAAAAGGTGTTTAAAAATAAAATAAATTTTTGTTGCTATTTTTCCTCATTTTTTTCGAAAAATATGAATAAAAAGGGAGAAAGATTTTCTTTGAATTTTGTTATGGAATGAAGATATGTATTCTTGGAATGCAAGATTATCTCATTAAATTCAAGAAATCTCCCCCTTGGTTATTTATATAAGAATTTTCGAAAATAAAGAAAAAGAAGGAAAATAAAGATTTTCTTGAAAAGATATTATGGAAGATATGTATTCTTGGAATACAAGTATATCTCATAAATTCAAGAAGATCCAAATCTTGGAATCTTTATCCTCCTTTTTCGAAATTCCATGACAAAATAAGAGAGTGTGATTTTTATGGAATATTTATTTATGGAGAAAAGAATATGTTTGATATATATTCAAGATTTCTTGGAGATCAAGAAAGAGATTTTCTCCCCCTTTTCCTAAGCAAAAATCAGCCACTTCATCTTATAAATAGGGGATGATTTTTTCATTCCCAACTACAATTCCATGTGCTGGAAAAATTAGTAAATCCACAAAGGTGGTGCAACAAATTTTTATTTTCCCTTTTGTTAATTGTTCGCGAGTTTCATTCCACCGGATTGACGAGCAAGGACTATGGAATACTTGGGAAGGCTTTTTGGTGTGTTTTTATCGACGAGACCATTGCCACTCCAAGAGGTTAGTTCACGTAAACCCGTAGTAATTCCGCATGCGTAGGATTTATGTGAACTGTTTATATGCATGATTTGTTGTTGAATTATTATTTGAATTAATATAGGATTAATTCATGCTAGTAATAATTGTTAGAATTAAATTTGTATTTAAATATTCATCCCGAATAGATTCGGACAATTAATTCCCCAACAAATGGTATCAGAGCCTCGGTTTCGGGCTTTGAATTTTAAATTGTAATTTAATTCATTTTTATTAAATTTGAAATTGGATAGTAGAATTGCTAGATCTTTTTTGCAGGTATCCAATTGTCATGGAATTTAATGTGTTTATTTATGCATGCATATAAATTGTGGTTTTTTAATTCGATTAGTTGAATTCGTTTTTGCCTCGCGGAGAAAATCCACGAGTAGATTAGAATTTGTTTGATTTGATCAATGTAATAAACTAGTCTAGATCTAGGTTTATTTATTTTTGTAAATAAATTGTAATCGGATCGGAAACGGAGGTGGAGACGAAGAATTAAAAGATGGGATCGAATCAGGCGTGGCGGCGTGTGTAAAAAAACGCGTAAGGAGGCACGCGACGACGAGGACGTCGGGGCGGGAAAGACGGCATGGGGCGAGGCCATCGGGCAAGAACGCGCGAGGGATCAGCCCGGGCACACGGGCGCTGGCGGAAGCTCCAGCGGCGCATGGGCGGAAGGCCAGCGCGAGGGCAAGGCTGGCGGAGTATCTTCGCCGAGGGCGCTGATGCCGCGAGGGCGCGACGCTGGCCGCCGGATGTCGCCGAGGGCGACAAGGGCGATGCGCGCGGGCGACGCTGGGCGAGGCGAAGCAGGGCGCAAGACGATCGGCGCCAAGGTATATGTCTTTGCCGCTTACCCTCGCTGAGACTCGCTGAGCCTTGAGCAGCACGGGCGGCGACGAGGCCAGCGCCGGCGCAAGATTAATAATGACGCCACTCGACATGACCGGAGTGCTAGGGCGGCACCGACCATGAGTCGGTCGATGACATGGCTTGATAAGGCATTTTTTTTAAGACGATCAAGTGGGAGCTTTTCGAGACGAACGATGAAAGCTATGAAGACGATTTTCTCAAGATTAAGACTGATTAAAAAATTAACCATGAAAAATGGATATATGTGCCCAATATGTTTAATTTTTTTGCTTTGATGTTATGCATTATTTTATGCTTATTTAAATTGTGTTTAAATTTGCGATGCATGAGAAAACGTTTTGAAAAAACTCACTTTCGAAAATTACTAAGTATTCTTAAACAATTAATTGACAATTTTATGGATAATAAAATTGAATTAATTTTGACCTCCATGATTTATTTATTTGTGGATTCTTTTGGAGAAATTCCCCCCACGGGACGGTCAAAAGATAGCTTTCACATGAATAAATTCCAAATGGATGATTGTGGATTATTACTAGTGGCGACGATGACCACCCCACGGAGGCTCGTTCAAAGCAAAATAATAATTACGTATTTAATCATGGTTATTACTTAGGTATAAAATTGATATGCATATCTTCTTCAAGTCGATCAATTTTATATTGGTCAAGTGGGAGCCAACTATTAATCTGTATATTAAAGGTTTGTAACTGTTCTTGTTTGTAACTTGCTTGAATGCGTTTAAATAATAACCCACCCCACATGGCTTATTTAAACTGTTTTGAGATGTTGGCTGATGCATGTTCATTTTTTTTTTGAGATTTTAATATGAAACATGTGATCGAATTTTGTGATATATTTGTGCTTATGCATATTATTATTTATTTGAGTTCATCATGTCGCAACCTTTTAATCCTTCGTTTCAATATACTTAAAGACAATTTGCTTCTTGGTGAAAACTTCGTTGATTGAAGTCGTAAACTTACTATTGTCCTCACTGCACAAAGCCATAACTGGGTTCTCACTACACCTAAATCAGAAAAGCCAAATGATGAGTCAACTAAATCGGTTAAGAAAGAGTATCTCGACCGGGAGGCGTTCAGCGAAATGGCAAAGTGTACCATCTTGGCTTCAATGTCGATGTGTTGCAACACCAACACGAGCGTTGAGACCGCTACGAGACATCATGACTAGTCTTAAAGCGATGTTTCAACATCGTAACCGGTGTGGCTCGTCGGATCACCATGAGGACTTGCTCTCTATGAAAATGGTGGAGGAACGCCGTAAGGGGAGCACGTTCTCCGGATGATGGCTCACCTTAATAAACTTGAGGTACTTGGGCTGAATCGACATCGAGACCCAAATCGATTTCGTGCTCCACTCTCTGCCGAAAAAAGTTTTGAGCGATTCATTTGAACTACCGGATGAATAATCGAAGTTCTCGATGCGATCGATTGCAAGCTTTGGTCTCAAAGAGAGGCGATATTGGGGCAAAAGCCCGAAGCCTTGGTGGCAAATGGACCTTCTTCTTCTTCTAGGCCAAGGAGTGGTAGGAACAAGAAAAAGGACAAAAGCCACAAGCAAGTGAACTCAAGTGTTGCCAAAGGCAAAAGAAAAGGTGAAGGGAGGTGGAGGGTGAGCAAGCCGACTAAGGGGAGGTGCTTCAAATGCGGTGAAAAAAGGACATTGGAGGTCACTGTTCAATCCCAAAAGGAATGGAAAGAAAGGTAATTCTCACGCACTAGTTGTTGAAACTTGCTTAGCGGCGTATGCCTCCCCATTTATGGGTGGTGGATATGGGATCCATCGATCATGTTTGTTTCACTTTTTACGGGGGTTCAAGCGGACCGGCAACTTAGTGGGAGTGAGATCCATCATCCTTTGGGCGATCTTATGAGAGTGGCGGTGAAGCGATTGAGAGAAGTGCACATGTCTTTTTGAAGACAATGTTTTAATTTTAAGAGATGTTCTTTACGTTCCGAATTTTAGAAAGAATTTAATTTCGGTTTCTAAACTTTACCTTGATGGATATTCGGTTACTTTTGATAAAGTTGTTGCCATTTCTCTTTATGATAAATTTATCTGTCATGGAACGTTGTCGAATAATCTCTATACAATTAACTGTGCACACCACTCACGAAATGCATCCTATAACACATCAATTGTTTCCAATAAAAGAAAACGTTCATCAGACGTGAACGAAACACTTCTATGACATCTAAGATTGGGACATATTAATCCAAAGAGGATCCAAAGATTGGTGAAAGACGGTTCACTGGAGTTTCTCCAAGTTGAACCAATTCCAACCTGCGAATCATGTTTGGAGGGTAAAATGACCAAGAGGGCATTCGGAGCCAAGGGGAATAGAGCCAAAGAAGTGTTAGAAATTGTTCACACAGACGTATGTGGTCCAATGTCAACCAAAGCAAGAGGAGGTTATGAGTATTTTGTCACTTTTATTGATGACTACTCAAGGTACGGTTATATTTTCCTTATGAAGCATAAATCTGAGACCCTTGAGAAATTCAAAGAATTTAAGGCTCAAGCAGAGAATCATAGGGAAAAACGTATCAAGTCTCTACGATCCGATCGTGGAGGTGAGTACCTCAGCGATGAGTTTTTGAACTACTTGTCAGATGAAGGGAATGTATCCCAGCTAACTACACCCGGAACCCCTCAACAAAACGGGGTTGCAGAGCGAAGAAACAGAACTCTTTTGGAAATGGTTAGATCAATAATGAGTTATGTGGATCTTCTCAAGTCGTTCTGGGGTCATGCCTTGGAAACAGCGGCTTACATTCTGAACTTGGTGCCATCCAAATCGGTTCCCAAAACTCCCAAAGAATTGTGGACCGGGCGCAAGCCCAGTTTGAGACACATGAGAATTTGGGGGTGTTCGGCCTAAATGTTGGACAAGGAAGCCGGAAAATTGGATCCTCAATCAGAATTAAGGTTGTTTATAGGATACCCCGAGGGAACAAAAGGGTGTATGTTCTATGGTCCCGAAGATCAAAAGGTGGTAATAAGCACCCACTTTAGATTTTGGAAGAAGACTATATGAACGAAAGAAGACCCAGAAGTGAGATTACCTTAAATGAGCTAAGGGGGCTAACCTCATTGCCAACTGTACAAGATGACATACCAAACAACACACTTTCACAACCGGAACCTCGTCGTAGTGGGAGAGTTGTGAGACAACCCGAGAGATTCATGGGGATAGGAGAGTCCTCGGACTTGATTCCCGGACAAGACGAATCAGACCCATGGATATATGATGAGGCAATCAAAGACAAGGATGCAGTTTCTTGGAAAAAAGCAATGAAAGCTGAAATGGGTTCTATGGATCATAACAGAGTGTGGGAGCTAGTCGAACCACTTAATGAGGTCAAACCCATTGGTTGCAAGTGGGTATACAAGAGAAAAAGAGGACCGGACGGGAAGGTGGAAACCTTCAAGGCAAGGCTTGTGGCGAAATGTTATACTCAGAAAGAAGGGATCGACTATGAGGAAACCTTTTCACCTGTAGCAATGCTCAAGTCCATCTGAATTCTCTTGTCGATTGCTGCGCATCTCGATTTTGAAATCTGGCAAATGGATGTCAAGACAGCTTTCCTTAACGGAAGTCTTGATGAAGAAATCTATATGCAACAACCCCAAGGCTTCATTGAAAAGGGCCAAGAACACCTAGTTTGTAAGCTCATGAAGTCCATTTACGGACTCAAACAAGCATCCAGAGCTTGGAACCAATGTTTTGATCATGTTATAAAGTCTTATGGGTTTGATCAAAACGAGTTCGAAAGTTGTGTGTACAAAAAGCGTGTCGGAACTGCATTGGTATTCTTAGTACTATACGTAGATGACATTATGCTCATCGGGAATGATGTAAAGGTGTTATCAGACGTAAGGGCATGGCTTTCAGAACAGTTTGATATGAAGGACTTAGGGGAAGCCGGACACATCCTTGGGATCAAGATCACTCTAGATCGCAAGAAAAGGATGATAGGCTTATCGCAAGCTTCATACATAGACAATGTCTTGAAACGATTCAGCATGCAGGATTCCAAGAAAGGCTTCGTACCTTTCAGGCATGGAATCCATCTATCCAAGGAAATGTGCCCTAAGACACAAAAGGAGATAGATGACATGAAAGACATTCCTTATGCTTCGGTACCGCGGAAGCCTTATGTTTGCAATCTTTGTCGCGAGACCAGGATATCTCGCTTTGTCGTTGGCATGGTGGCAAGATATCAAAAGTAACCCGGGAAAGAACATTGAACGGCGATTAAAAACATTCGAAGTATCCGAAAAGAACTTCGAGATAGAATGTTGGTTTATCGGTCGGATAGTCTAATCCCCATTAATTTACACGGACTCGGATTTCCAATCAGACTTAGATTCCAGAAAATCTACCTCCGGTAGTGTGTTTTGCATGGGGGAAGGAGCCATGACATGGAGAAGCGTTAAGCAGAAATGCATCGCAGATTCTACCATGGAAGCCGAATATGTAGGCTATCATGAGGGCAAAAAAAGAAGCGGTTTGACTCAAGAACTTCCTAGTGGACTTAGATGTAATTCCAAATTTGCCCAAAGACAATCATCATTTTATTGTGACAATGCCGGGAGCGATTGCAAATTCAAAGGGAACCAAGAGCCCACAAGGCCAAAGAAACACATTGAAAGGAAATACCATCTTATACGAGAAATCGTTAAGACAGGAGATATAGAGGTGGCAAAGATCGCGTCAGAAGAGAACCTAGCAGATCCATTCACAAAGGGTCTGCCTCAGAATACATTCGAGAGACATGTGGAAGGAATGGGTGTCAAGATCGTTGTCAATCTGCTTTGAGTATAAGTGGGAGATATTATTAGGTTCGTGTAGGTGACATTAGATGTCACGTATTAGGAACTACACGAGACATGATGTAGTATACTTAAAAGCGAGACTTTTGAGTATAAGTGGGAGATTGTTGGGATTATCTTTGGAAAGTATGCTTTTACTTTTGTATAATCAAACCGAATTTCGGTCTTATTTCTTTGAAATAAATTGTTTATCATCGATGCTTTAAGTATCATCGAATGTTACATATATTTCTTTTGCATAACTGTTCAATAAATAAGTCGTGTTACATTGTAGTTGATTTAGTGATACCGAGATCACGAAGATTAAATTAACGGTTCTTTGTAACCAAAAGTACACCATTCACGACCTAGATGGAAATGAACAATCCATCGTGAAAGGTTGAAGTGTAAGGCTCAAATTGGTTTGTCTTGACAAGAGATTACACTAGTGCATGGTGATCCTTTGAATAGGACCCTCCTGAGGAGGACAAATTCTTGAAGGCCCGAACTAGGAAGAATTAGACCTCAGTGGTTCGTTATTTCTTAATCTTCGTCCCTTAAATAGGATCGTGTGTGGTTAGTAATTATTGCTTTGACTTATTACGGGTAGAGAATCAACGAGATTCAATACTTTATATCTTGGGCAATATTATTGGTCACATGCGATTGCTATGATTTAATACGGAGAATCGTGTGCAAGTACGCTTGTTCGATTTGCCCCCTTGGGAGGTTCATAAGTTTTATCATACCAAATCTTGCAAGTGGAACTAGTTTCTTGTATGGATAATAATGTTGAATCGTTCCTTTACCAAGGATAAAAGATATTAATTAATGAAAAGCTATTTCAGTGGCTTGAATTAATTAATGGGCTAGATAATCTTAAACACGGAAAATAATAAGCGGGAGCCATATTAACTGTAATATGGGTTAAGATGAATAGTGCAATATTAATTATGTAGTGGGATTAATTAATATTTATGGGCTTGAATAATATTATGGCTCAATATTGATAATTCAAGATCCATTGGAAGGTCCAATCTTAATTCTCCTAAAGGCCCCTCAAGTAGCCCAACATAAAGTCCAATAACTGAAAAAGGTGTTTAAAAATAAAATAAATTTTTGTTGCTATTTTTCCTCATTTTTTTCGAAAAATATGAATAAAAGGGTTGAAAGATTTTCTTTGAATTTTGTTATGGAATGAAGATATGTATTCTTGGAATACAAGATTATCTCATTAAATTCAAGAAATCTCCCACTTGGTTATTTATATTAGAATTTTCGAAAATAAAGAAAAAGAAGGAAAAGAAAGATTTTCTTGAAAAGATATTATGGAAGATATGTATTCTTGGAATACAAGTATATCTCATAAATTCAAGAAGATCCAAATCTTGAAATCTTTATCCTCCTTTTTCGAAATTCCATGACAAAATAAGAGAGTGTGATTTTTATGGAATATTTATTTATGGAGAAAAGAATATGTTGGATATATATTCAAGATTTCTTGGAGATCAAGAAAGAGATTTTCTTCCCCTTTTCCTAAGCAAAAATCGGCCACTTCATCTTATAAATAGGGGATGATTTTTTCATTCCCAACTACAATTTCATTTGCTGGAAAAATTAGTAAATCCAAAAAGGTGGTGCAACAAATTTTTATTTTCCCTTTTGTTAATTGTTCGCGAGCTTCCTTCCACCGGATTAACGAGCAAGGACTATGGAATACTTGGGAAAGCTTTTTGGTGTGTTTTTATCAACGAGACCATTGTCACTCCAAGAGTTTAGTTCACGTAAACCCGTAATAATTCCGCATGCGTAGGATTTATGTGAACTGTTTATATGCATGATTTGTTGTTGAATTATTATTTGAATTAATATAGGATTAATTCATGCTAGTAATAATTGTTAGAATTAAATTTGTATTTAAATATTCATCCCGAATAGATCCGGACAATTAATTCCCCAACACAAGCATCTTCTATATAAGGCATCAAGCCTCACAATTAAATGAGGCATATATTCGCTCCCATGGGGGACAGAGCACGGAACCTTGGGCGCTCATGCGGGGGTCAATTCCGCTCGGGCACTTACTCTTTTGCGTTTACTTAATGAATTTAATTCTACATGTCCTAAAATTCGTTTTTATTCTAATTTTTTTTAAAATTCTTTATTTCAATTATCTTATTTAATAATTCAATTACATTTTAATATAATAATTTATATTTTTTATTTATAAATTTTAATTAAATTAAAATATATTAAAATTGTATTATTTTTAACTTATTTTTAATAAAATTAATTCTATATTAATTTACAATTCATTTTTTTATCATTTTTTTTAAATTCTTTATTTCAATTATCTTATATAAACAAGTAATATTTTTATATGTAAACAAGTTATATATACTTTTCTATCTAAACAAGTTTTATGTATTTTTCTATCTAAACAAGTAATACTTTTATATCTAAACAAGTAATACTTTTATATCTAAACAAGTTATATATACTTTTCTATGTAAACAAGTAATACTTTTATATCTAAACAAGTTATATATACTTTTCTATCTAAACAAGTAATATTTTTCTATGTAAACAAGTAATACTTTTTTATCTAAACAAGTTATATGTACTTTTCTATCTAAACAAGTAATACTATCTATATAAACAAGTAATACTTTTTTTTATCTAAACAAGTAATACTATCTATATAAACAAGTAATACTTTTATATCTAAACAAAATATATGTACTTTTCTATATAAACAAGTATTATTTTTCTATCTAAACAAGTAATACATTTATATCTAAACAAGTTATATATACTTTTCTATGTAAACAAGTAACACTTTTAAATCTAAACAAGTTATATATACTTTTCTATCTAAACAAGTAATACTTTTCTATGTAAAGAAGTAATATTTTTTAACTAAACAAGTTATATGTACTTTTCTATCTAAACAAGTAATACTTTTCTATCTAAACAAGTAATACTTTTATATCTAAACAAGTTATATATAATTTTCAATGTAAATAAGTAATACTTTTATATCTAAACAAGTTATAAATACTTTTCTATCTAAACAAGTAATACTTTTCTAAGTAAACAAATAATAATTTTTTTATCTAAACAAGTTATATGTACTTTTCTATCTAAACAAGTAATACTATCTGTATAAACAAGTAATATTTTTCTATGTAAACAAGTTATATATACTTTTCTATCTAAACAAGTAATACTTTTCTATCTAAACAAGTAATACTTTTATATCTAAACAAGTTATATGTACTTTTCTATCTAAACAAGTAATACTTTTCTATCTAAACAAGTAATACTTTTATATCTAAACAAGTTAAATATATTTTTCTATGTAAACAAGTAATAATTTTATATCTAAACAAGTTATATATACTTTTTTATCTAAACAAGTAATACTTTTCTATGTAAACAAGTAATACTTTTTTATCTAAACAAGTTATATGTACTTTTTTATCTAAACAAGTAATACTATCTATATAAATAAGTAATACTTTTATATCTAAACAAGTTATATGTACTTTTCTATCTAAACAAGTAATACTTTTCTATCTAAACAGGTAATACTTTTATATCTAAACAAGTTATATATACTTTTCTATGTAAACAAGTAATACTTTTTTTATCTAAACAAGTTATATGTACTTTTCTATCTAAACAAGTAATACTATCTACATAAACAAGTAATACTTTTATATCTAAACAAGTTATATGTACTTTTCTATCTAAACAAGTAATACTTTTATATCTAAACAACTTATATATACTTTTCTATGTAAACAAGTAATACTTTTATATCTAAACAAGTAATACTTTTATATCTAAATAACTTATATATACTTTTCTATGTAAACAAGTAATACTTTTATATCTAAACAAGTTATATATACTTTTCTATCTAAACATGTAATACTTTTCTATGTAAATAAGTAATACTTTTTTATCTAAACAAGTTATATGTACTTTTCTATCTAAACAAGTAATACTATCTATATAAACAAGTAATACTTTTTTATCTAAACAAGTTATATGTACTTTTCTATCTAAACAAGTAATACTATCTATATAAACAAGTAATACTTTTATATCTAAACAAGTTATATGTACTTTTCTATCTAAACAAGTAATACTTTTCTATCTAAACAAGTAATACTTTTATATCTAAACAAGTTATATATACTTTTCCATGTAAACAAGTAATACTTTTTTATCTAAACAAATTATATGTACTTTTCTATCTAAACAAGTAATACTATCTATATAAACAAGTAATACTTTTATATCTAAACAAGTTATATGTACTTTTCTATCTAAACAAGTAATACTTTTCTATCTAAACAAGTAATACTTTTATATCTAAACAACTTATATATACTTTTCTATGTAAATAAGTAATACTTTTATATCTAAACAAGTAATAATTTTATATCTAAACAACTTATATATACTTTTCTATGTAAACAAGTAATACTTTTATATCTAAACAAGTTATATATACTTTTCTATCTAAACAAGTAATACTTTTCTATGTAAACAAGTAATACTTTTTTATCTAAACAAGTTTCATGTACTTTTCTATCTAAACAAGTAATATTATCTATATAAATAAGTAATACTTTTTTTATCTAAACAATTTATATGTACTTTTCTATCTTAACAAGTAATATTATCTACATAAACAAGTAATACTTTTCTTTGTAAACAAGTTGTATATACTTTTCTATCTAAACAAGTAATACTTTTCTATCTAAACTAGTAAAAAAATGAAAAATATAATATACTTAAATGATAAATAAACGATAAACATTATACATTTATAAAAAAATAGAGTTTCGTAAACGAAAATTTAAACGAGAAAAAATAAAAGTGTCGCCTCATAAAAAAATAAAATAAAACAGAGTTTCATAAATGGTCAGGATACAAATCTACCCCCTCATCATCCAAATTAGCATTATAAAGGAAACTACTATCGAAACCAATATCATCATACCATGCCGGCACCCCGAACTTCGACCCCGCCGCCCTTCTTTTGCCACCACCGTCGTTGCCACCACCACAACCGCTGCCACCACCACCACCGTTGCTGCCACCACCATGACTACCGCCTCCACCAGCACCACCGCCACCACGACCAATGACCAGGCCACCGCTGCCACCACCACCGCTGCCACCACCACCACCACCACCACGACCGCCACCACCACCGTCCTCAAAATTAATGGTGTCAAGAAAAAAATCATGTGAGCAACCCATTTGAGCGGCAGGCGGATCAAGCCCATACCCATTTCTGTTGATTTTCTTCTTCTCGATCTTGGCCGTCCACTATAGCTCTGTCTGTTCGGTTATGCATTTGGGTATTTCTGCGGGTCCGCAGCGATCCTCCACCCGGCATGCCACACAGCAAAAGCATGTCCTTTGTCGAGGCGGCGACAAGCTTACAAAGCGGCTGTAGAAATCGAAATCGGGTGTCATACCATCCGCCCCTATAAATGCATTTACGCATTTCATTAACACAAACTTTATTAAATTTATATAACAATACATATTATATATTAAATTAAAATAAGTAATCAATTATTGTGCGTACCCTAAACTCGTCAAAGTAGAGCTGACGCTGTTCTTCAGACACGCCTCTCCAACTGTGGGCCCCCATTGCAATTCCAACTAGCAAGAAGGAATTGGTGATGAGAGTGGAAGCATCATGACCGGGTATGATGCTGAAACATATTAAAAAATTAATAAATATAATTAACAATTAATTTTATAATTACTAAACAAATTAATAAGTAATTAAAAATTATAACTTACTTTCCCTGACTCAGATCGATCGCTAATCGAGCATTGGGGGTTGAGCCACGATGAACAGAGGCCGAGCCTGAGCTCGACCCTGCTGGAGATGACCCTGTCAAGGGCGGTTGCTGCAAGCTAGCGGTGCCTCCTTTGTTCAGGTTCACTATCGATCTTAGGACCCCTTTCTTCCTGGTGCTCAAAGGAATGGACCCGTCGCCCCGACCACCACCACCACCTCTGCCTCGACCATTTCCGCTGCCTCGTCCACCGCTGCCGTGGCTAGTACTCATATGCATTATATAAAATAAATTCATAATATTTTTAATAATTTAATTAAAATTGCGCCTAAATTTTGACAGAATTTCGACTATATTATTACATATTCATCCTAGTCAACCATCAATCTAACAATTCTAACCAAATTAAAATGTATATATATATATATCACATAATTATAAAACAATTCTAACCATTCTAGTCAACCATCAATATAACAATTCTAACCATTTTATCCCATATATATATCACATATATAATCATAAAACAATTCTAATAATTCTAGTCAATCTAACAATTCTAACCATTCTAGTCAATCATCAATCTAACAATTCTAATAAAATATACAATTCTAACCATTCTATCCCATATATATAACACATATATAATCATAAAATAAACAATTCTAACCATTCTAGTCAATCATCAATCTAAGAATTCTAATAAAATATATAATTCTAATAATTCTATCACATATATATATGACACATATATAATCATAAAATAAACAATTCTAACCATTCTAGTCAACCATCAATCCAACAATTCTAACCATTAATCTATCACATAATTATATATAAAATATCATAATCAACAAAATTACACTAACATGCATTTACATAATTGAAATAAATATATGTAATTTACTAATTAAACTAAAATACATATATATAATATCGAATATTATATATATATAAAATTCAAAAAATATATATATATATATATATATATATATATATATATATATATATGTATATAAACGTACGAAACGAGAAAATAAACGGTTAAAAATTAGAAAAAATACCGTCAAAAGGAAGAGTACGATGATATGAATTGAACCACGTGCACTGAATGCTCATGACGGCGATCACGAACGGCGTACGGCGACGGCGGTGGACGATTTCTAAGCGAAAGAACCGCGTCTGAATGTTGAATCACAACTTATATAATCGAAATTTTACGATGGTTTTGCGACGGATACTTAATATCCGTTGCTTTATTCAAACAACCGTAACTAAACTTGTGGTCCAACTACCGAGATGCTTTGTGCTCCGGGTCCGACTTTAGCAATGGATATAACTGTCGCTAAATGCCCCGATTTGACCCGGTTCGAAAAAATCGTCGCTACACAGTCGCTAGTAGCGGCGGGTACTAAATCTATCGCTAAATCTGGAGACTCTGACCGTTTGACTATTACCGCCGCTAATAGCGATGGTAATTGAATTCGTCGCTAAATTCCGTCGTTAAAACCCGTTTTTTTTGTAGTGTGGTAAGCATAAAAAACCACATAGTTGAACATATTGTTCATTTTCCTCAAGAAATTATTGAAGGCATATTATTAAGGCTTCGATAAAATCCCTCTTGAGATACAGGTTTGTATCAAAAGCATGACGTTCTTTGAGTGGGTCTCCTGTGCACCAAGTGCAGCGTACACTCGGGTATAGGAGGTAACCCATTAAAAAAATGAGACCTTGCCATTAGTGAAAATGAGGATCCACAATAGAAAATGGGCAGGGTCAAAGTGAGTGCACGGATTTAGAATCTGTGCACCAAGTGCATATGAGACCTTGTCTTAGTTGGAATACGAAAAGTATGAGAAAGAATGAATTGGTAGAATAAAAGTATGAAAGAGAAAGATAGTGTAAATGAAAAGTAAGAGAGGATGATGGAGTGATGTGATTGTATGAGGTTGTGTGAAAATAGAGGTGTAAATGTATTATAGGCAAGGATGCAGAAGTCGAAAATCGCTAGGCGAACGGATTCTGGCCGCTTAGTTGCCGCCTATTTTTTTTTTAATTTTTTTTATTAATATTGAAATAAATTGATAAATTTTTTAAAAAAATAAACAATATTAAATATTTAATAGAAATTACGAAGGCGTATCGAGTACGCTATCAGTTCACTCCAAACTCCAAAGGCAAATATCCCTTTCAGCAACCAACTCCAAATCCCTAAAATTGAGAAACCAAAATCTTCATCCCTTTTTCTCCACAGTGGCGGCGAGCAGGTGCGTCGGCGAAAGCAAGCTGTGGTGAGCGCGGAGAGCGCCAGCGTTGGCGAGAGCAGGCGGTGGTGAGAGCAGCTAGTGTCGGCAGCGACAAAGGTAGGCAGAGGCGAGCGCGGGCAGCGGTGACTTGAATTCTTCTCCCTCCCTCTTGTACATGAGTTGTTTTGATAGTTTGATGTAAAAATCACAAATTTGGTTGTTGTTATTGAGAATAATGCCATAATTAAAAAAAATTGAAATACGCCTAGTCGACTCGCCGTCTAGGCGGCGCCTAATTTTGGAAACGATTTTATGTACCGATATGGGTGAAATCGGGTCGGCCGTTGGCCGCCTAGCGTCTAGGCGCCGCCTAGGTCAATTTTTGCGTCATTGGTATTGAGATGTTTGAGGGATATAGATAAAATTATTTTATTACTATTTATAAAAGACAAAAACTCGTATGATACGGTCTTATACATGAGACTGAATATAATTAGCACAAAACAACATTCATCCCTTTCAAAGTGTTAAAACATCATGCCCAAGATTATGCCCCGTCTCACCGTGAGACCCTCATACAAGTGTGTCTCTTTATAAAAATTTTAAATTAAGCTTGAGACGAGTCTTTTTTTTAAGTGTTCAAATAAGAATAGTACGTAGGTAGTAACAAAAGGAGAAAAATATTTATCTTTTTTTTTTATATAGCTTTTGAAAAATAACCCACATGATTTTAACATGTACAATTAAATTAAAATTAAAATATAGTTAAAATATTATATAAATTAAATTTCATCATATCAACTATTCAAAATAAAAACAAAAACTAAAATTCACATCCAATCACACTCTTATTTTTAACAAACATATTACATCAATTATAATTATTACTCCCTCCGTCCCATGAGGACTTAAACACTGAAAATGACACGCAAACTAAGTAACGTGAGTTTTAGTTGGTTTGAGTGAAATAAAATAAGGGTGTTGTGAGTGTATTAATATTATGTTTGTTTTCATTTTGGAAATATTCAAGTAATGTTGGGGCGTCCAAATAAGACAAGTGTTCAAGTAATATTGGGACAGATGGAGTACAATTTTTTTTCACATCCAATCACACTCTCATTTTTTACAGCTATTCATTCAAAAAAAAAAAATTCTCATAAAAAAAAAGTTGTACAACCAAGGCCCAAGCACACCCCCAATTTCTCTCGCCCTATATTTAATTCCTTAGTCTCGTAGTATTTCATTTATTAGCAGGCCACGGTTATTGGCACCACCCATTTTAGTAAGTACACCGCCCAGATTAGTACACCCCCCTTGAATTCCCTAAAATACCCTACTCCTTTCTCAAACTCTCAGTTTTCAAAACATACGTGCACCTCCCCCAAATCGCGGCGAAAACAGATCGTGAAACCCTAGGCACTCCATCGCCGTCACCACCGCTCACGCCGCCCCACCACTCGCCGCCATGACCATGAGTAACTTTTTTTTGTTTCACACTTTTCAAAAGATTTGAAAGTGAATTTTTTATTTTTTTACTATGATTTGAGTATGAAGTTTATATTTTAAACACATGTATTAGGTTAAGTTTGATTTAGGATTGATGAACCCAGTTTGAGTTCGAATTATAAACCCGAGTTTTTGCGAGAATATAAACTAGACAATTGTGAATATGGTTTGCTGTCATTGGGATAAAATTTTGGATTTTTTTTTTCGAAATAATGATCAATTTTCAAAAAAAATTGTCTTAATTTTAACCCATTTTCAATTTTTAATGTCGACAATAGCTGACAATTTCGACATTTATTTTTCGAATCATTAGATAGTTTTCAAATTATTTTGCTGAAATTTGAGTATAATTTATTCTTCCTCTTCTGTTGAACCCACACAAACATGTTTACTTTTTAAAGAGAATGATGATGAGAGGGTTCACCCTACATTTGTTTCATCATCATCATCATCATCATCATTTCGCTCTTCGTGCGCAAAATCGAAGTAATCATCTTCGATATAGTCATCATCATCATCATTTGGTCTCTCAATATATTCATCTTCATTAGAGACCTTATCATTGTCGGCCAAGTTCTGGTAATATACAAGAAAAATATGAATTTGAACTCAAAATGTGACAAACAATACTAAAATATAAAAAATGTGACAACAGTACTAAATTTCAAAATATATTTTCGAATATACTAGAAAATGTCGGAAAAAAAAATCAAAAATTATTCAAAAGTCTGGAAAAATATCTTAAAATTTTACAAAGTTTTCGAATTATTTTTTCGAAAAAACATTAAGAAATTCGAAAAATCATATTCGAATTTATTGAATTCGCGAAACATAAAAGTAAAAGCGCGCAAAACGTTTATGCTACCACATTATCCTACTCATACATTTTTTATTCATTCAAACTACAACAATACTTTAGAAAAAATGTTACAAACAACAAACATCATACTAACATGTTCATAATTAACCTAGATTTTAGAAAAGTATAGAAAACTTAAATATGTATATCTTGAACTACGAATCGCACCATACTTGCAATATACACCAAATACACACTAGGTTTCATAATTGAATTGCCGATTTCTTTCTGGACTGAATTGAACGATTTTTTTTCCTGACCGAGGAGCGATTTCCGTGTGTTTTTTGGTGTTTGGATAGGGGAGGTGTACTTACAAATTCAATATGAGATAGTAATAGTGAAAAGAGTATTTATTTATTTTCATTTGTCTGTTTTTAGAAAAAAAGTGATGAGAGGTGTACTTAGTAAAATGGGCGGTGATAATAACCTTGGCCTTATTAGTAAAATGGGCCTAAATTTTGATATTTGATGAAGAATCTCAAACCTCCAAACAACTGACAGCCGCCAGAAAATGGATGGAGAAAATACGCCGTGAAGCATTGAAATCCACATAAATTATTGAAGAAATATTGTCAAGACTTCCGGCAAAATCCCTCTTAAAATTCAGGTTCGTAAATTATGCAAAAAAATCGAATTCTTTAGACCCTGTTGGACCCCTTCGTAGATAGCTAAAGAATTTCTCTTGGTGTTCACTGTTAAAAATGAATTTGTTGTTAATTCGTTTGCATTTGATGATCTAATTTAATATTCAGTGGATTAATCTTGTGGGTTTCTGTGGGCTTGTTTGCATTCTTCGTTGTTAACCTTAATTTTGAAAGATAGAAATTAAGCAAGGCAAATAATTAGAAAAACAATACAAAATTCAGTAACATAGACTCACTTTCATGCTGGAAAGTTTGCCTATCAAAACTGGATATGTCCCATGGGGACTACTGTCAATATGCTATTATCTCTTTTTTCAATATAAAATTTTACGAGGCACATATACCAGAGACGGGTCTCACGATGATACGGGGCATAATTTGGTCTCGGTGCTTTAACACTTTGAAAATAGTGGTCATTGATTTGTGCTAGTTTGTACCCCGTCTCATGTATGAGACCGTCTCATACGAGTTTTTGTCTAATTTTATAGCATCGGCCACTTTTACTGGTTTTGAAATAAACATTGAATGCTGAAACTACGCATTGAATTTCTGGTAGTGGATCCATAATTAAAAAAGTGTTTGCTTACACTAATTCCGTATCCTTATAGAGGATCCAAACATGTAAACGATGGTAGTGGATCCATGATTAAAAAAGTGTTTGCTTACACTAATTCCGTATCCTTATAGAGGATCCAAACATGTGCGTTTATGACAGCATGTTTAACCGTTTAATTCAAAAATAGGTTGCTATATGTTGGTTTTTGAACTGCAACATATCATTGTGTAATCTACTTTGAATTGCATCATATCATTGTGTATTTGAAATTTTTATTATGACAGCATATTTATCTACTTTGAATTGCATCATATCATTGTGTTTATCTACTTTGAAGTCTCTGTTCTCTTATATGCTTACTCCATTTTGGGGAGTAGGATTGGTTGATCCTGTTTGGATTATGTACCTTAGGTGAAGTAGCCAATCGAGTGAGAGGGGAAATAAAATAAAGAAATTGTTGGGACATATATACGGCTTTCAACTTGAGTGAATCTCATGTCCGATATTTGTATATTTTGTCAAGTGTAGTTGACATAAATTTGGGCATTGAATTGCTTCGTATTAAATTAGGATCGACTATCTCAATTTAATACCCAAATATTAAAAAAATAATACCTTGTCAACCCGAGAACTTGCTAGTTCACACGGGAGTCCACGTGTCCTATGTGAAGCTAAGGATGCTTTTGGCTACCGGACTTTTGCCATATAGGGTGCAACATTTACACTGGTTCGCCTAACAACAAGATGATGTATGGCTCTTTCCACAACCCGGTTTAACAGTTTAGGCCGCTCCCATTTTATATTTTATTATTTAGATTCACGCGTCCCGGCCCAACTCCTTTATGGGCCTAATGACTATATTTGAGAGCTTAAAGACTTCATTGAAATCATAAGAGAAACCCTTGCTCTAACCTCAGATCCCCAAATTCCAAAATGTGTTTACACAGCCGCCAGAAAATGAAGAGAGAGAACGCATCGAAAAGCATCAAAACCCATCTCCCTCGAGAAATTGTTGAAGCCATATTGTCAAGGCTTCCGGTAAAATCCCTGTTGAGGTTCAGGTGCGTATCAAAATCATGGCGTTCTTTAATCGGTAGCGAGCATTTCATCAAAATCCACCTTCAAAATTCAACAAAAAAACAAAAGATCTTTCCCACCACAGGATGATTTTCAACCTTTTTCAATACCCTCAAAGACCATTAATTCATTGTTCTTGGCGCTAATTGTTAAATGACCCTGTTGATTCATCTGCATTTGGTGATCTATTCAATATTGAGTGGACGTCGATTAAGCTTGTGGGTTGCTGTAATGGGCTTGTTTGCTTTCTTCTAAATAGGCATTATTTTTTCTTGTGGAATCCATCTACGAGAATGTGCAAGAAATTGCCTGATGTAGATGATAGATTGCGTGGCATGATTTTTTCCAAATATGGGTTCGGCTACGATGGGTCGAGTAATGATTACAAGGTACTTGTTATTATGTTTTGTTTCATGAATGCTCCAAATCGATCAAATAGGAGAGTCTTTAGTTTAAAGACCAATTCGTGGAAAACACTAAAGAACAAGGATGATTCTTTACAATTTTTTGGTGGCGCAGCAAAGTTTGCAAGTGGAAATCTTCACTGGAATAGGGCTATCTGTGGCTGGAATTGGGAAATAGTTTCTTTCGATTTGAAGAGTAAGTCGTTTGACATAGTTGAGCAACCAAGTTATTCAAATGGGCCTTCTGACCAATCTTTAGGAGTGATAGAGAGATGCCTTAGTGTGTTTTGTGAATATAGACTTTTTCACTCAGATATTTGGGTTATGAAGCAGTATGGGGTGAAAGAGTCTTGGGTTAAGATGGTGACTCTTCCTCATGTTCCCCATTTTTTTTCAAGAGTAGATACCTTAGACCTCCTCTTATTCTGCAAGGGTGCGAATGGGGAAATTGTACTATTATATAGATATGGTTTCTTAATTTACTATCCTGAAAAAGCTGCGTATCAGTATTCCTCTATACATAACATTGGTTCAGTGGGGGAAGCAGATCGCTACATAGAAAGTTTAGTCTCGCTTGGTACAGATGCCGAACAAGAAAGGTAAGTAGTTTGAAAGATCAAAATGAGATTTTAGAGTAATTTGGTTATCTCTTGAGATTTATATTTTGACCTGCCATTTTTTTGGGTTGCAATGTGCTGCCTTTTATTAAAAAGATATTTTATATCTTCTTGTCTTTGATGTAATTGTGGGGAAGAACAATCATTAGTTACCAATTTTGAACTTCTCATATCATTTTGTTCTTGAAGTTTCTTTCACTTGTTGAAATGTTATCTTATCTAGCTTACTCCGTTTTAAGTAATTCAATGTTCTTCTCTTGCTTCTGACGGCGAACAAGAGAGGCAATCCCCCGGATGTGCGGAAAAATGTTTTCTTTTTAGGCCAGTAACTCACGGGGTTATGTTTTAAGGACAATAATTTTAAATTTGTTGTAAATATTATGTTCACAGATTTTGGCTTATTCGGGCTCGATTGTCCTACATTTACAAATTTTAAAATATGTTGTCTATATTTACAGATTTTAAAACACATTGTTTTACATTTCCAAGCCTGTAAAATTATTATCCTTAAAACATAACTTTCCCAAAGTTATTGGCTAAAAAAGTAGTATTACCCTGAATGTGCTATGTTGCAATCCATCATCACGTCATTGTGCTTGTATACTTCGAATTTCATCATATCATTGTGTTTTTAAAGTTTCCTACCCGTCTCATTCCATTTTAGCGAGTGTGTTTTATTGATCCAGTTTTGATTCATAGAATAAGTGAGGTAATAACTTGCAGGGAAATCAATGTTCTTTAGTGAATTATAAATAGCATGTTAATATCTGTCTAGTAAGTTAAGTTATTATGGAGTGACATGAAAATATACAGCATTTGTTCATCAAGAATGCCGTAAAGCAAGACTTCAATGTTCAATTGCGGGAGACTTATTGATAGGTATATTTTAGGATTGCAACTTACTAATAAATACAAAATAATTGTATATAAATAGGTACATTTGCACTTTTGTGTGCACCTTTAACTATACATGCTATCTCATTTGTACCTATGAGTAATTTGCATTCAAAAATTGTATTTATTAGTAATTTTTCTCAATTGCTTTAAGCACCCAAGCAGGCCAGATCCTTTTATATGAGTTGATTAGTCAAAGTGTGGGAGTTTTACTTGCATGATATGTGCTTTGTATTACGTACATTTTGGTTTGGTGGCAATTCTATTAGGCTTCATATGGATGGGTGGATTTGAAATAATTTCACTCACAAATTACCACTCTTCAATGGATTTACGAATACTTAGATTTGAGTAGTTAGTTAAAAATTGAGGGTTTTTAAATCCTCATCAATACCTAGTCATTTGAAATCTCCCCCTCTCTAACCTTCCTCTATCTCCCCCCTTCACTCTCTTTCTATCCCTCTCATCTCTTGACAATTCATGATTTGAAATATATGCATTCTTACATGTATTATTTTTCAAATTCATTCATTTCAAATCCCCCAAATCCAAATGGAGCCTTACTTTATCTATGTATAGGAAAATATTGTGTGTGCACCGTAAACCAGATTATATTAACACGAATACTCTTGTAAATTAGGTTTATACATGATTTTTATAACAGTTATGCACAAAAAATATTATTATTATGCATAAAAGTTATTGTTAATTAAAACATAAAATGATAATTTGTGTATATAAAAGTGATAATTTTTATATATAACAGTGATAATTTATATATATAATAGTGATATTAAAAAATTAGAGTTGAATGTGAACTTAGGTTATCACAAGAGGTCAATGTCGTAAAACATCTTCCAGAAAGGTTGGTATATGACCAACTAGAATGTTAAGCTATGTTTACTTTGTGTTTTAAATCATGAATTTTAAAAATTGATGTTTGAACATTTGGGAATTTTGATATTCTTATGAATAGTAATTTGTGTTTCTTTTGGTTTTTTGAGTAGGAATTTAATTTTATTTTAAATCAATGTGTAAGAGTGAGTTATATTATACTCCCTCCGTACCGATCTTATTTATACAATTACTGTGTGCTTGGAGTTTAAAAAAAAGTAATAAAGTGTTGAGGTTGAAAGAGGTGTTTATTACTCCCCTCGTCCCGGTATAAGTTTCCTCTTTCTTTTTGTTGTTTTGTTTAAGAAATAATAATAAATAATAAAAATGAAGGGTGATTGTGGGTATTGAGAGAAAGGAAAAAGGTATATGGAGTAGTGAATGACAATATTGTGTGAAAAATAAGGATAAAAGTTATAGGTAGTGGAATTACTTTTTCAATTTATAGAAATGAGAAACTTATTGTGGGACGGATAAAAAAGGAAAGAGATAAACTTATAGTAGGACAAAGAGAGTAGTATTTTGTGTGATAAAGTGATAGAGTATTGGGGGTAGAAAGAGTTGTTTATTATTATTTTATGTGATAAAGTGATAAAATATAAAGTGGATATTTTCATTTAAGGAAATGTGTAAACAAGATTGGGACGCCTAAAACGGAAATAGTATAAACAAGATTGGGATGAAGGGAGTACCATTATATATATATATATATATAAATTTTATTTATTTATATTTTTTGATCGGCAAAGGTAACTCGAACCCATGACATCACGACATAGGTAATTGTACTCAAAACATTTGAATTATTTCACTTCATCTGTATTATTAAAACATTGTTGAATTAATTTTATTTCAAATCAATGTATAAGAGTAATTAATGTTGTAGTATTATGTTATTCTTAAGAGAAAATTACAATAACTAGATGATTATGTAATTATTAATATTTATAGATTTTCAGGGGTGATATTTTTAACTCAATTTATAAAATCTCAAAATAAAATTGATTTAGAATTTTAAAATTTAAAACTAATACAAAATTCAAAGTAAACATAGTCTTTGGAGCATGAGATATAAAAAATTGAGCAAGATTGTGCCATAGACATAGAGCATAGCCGTGGGTCCTTCTAAATAAACACATATTATTTTAACATTTTAGATAAAGCTCATATCTTGTGGGTGGGGGTTGATCATTACCATTTACGCATAGCTTTAATATTAAAATTTTATGTTCTTACTAATTCAAATGCACAAGAAATAATTTGTATCACTGGTCAAATTTTATTTGGATTGTCTTGTCAATTTTTTTTTTTTTTTTAACTACGAATTAAGTATGTTGGTTTTTTTTAATAGAATAGCGGGGACGCAAAATAATTTTCTTTAAAATGCATCGGTTGCGTTCAAACTTCTCTAAATTTGGGCTTGAAAAATATCAATAATGGAGATGCGGGGTATCGATCCCCGTACCTCTCGCATGCTAAGCGAGCGCTCTACCATCTGAGCTACATCCCCATATTGATCTCAATATCATACTCCCTCCATCCTAATTTTTAATTATCCGGTTACTGTAGATTCGGAGTGTAAGAAAAGTGGGAAATAATAGTATTAAATGGTGTAAAGTGGGTTTGGTGGAGGGGTTTGAATGTTAATTCAACTTTAAAAAAGATGTTGTTTATTAGTATTAAATAATACTCCATCCGTCCAAGGAAGACTGCAACAATTGACTTTTACACGCATTTTTGCGAGCGAGTTTTGTATAAGTAATTGAAATGATAAAGTGAATTTTAAGGAATGATATGATAGATGAGTCTCTTATCTATTATACACCTTTTCAAAATTACATAAAAATTATATAAAAAGTTACAGAAAAATTACAAAAAAAGAAATACAAACGGTGTATGACTGAATCCCAGAACATTAGGCCAAAAGAATCATCAACCATAGACGCGATAAGAAGACTCAAAACATGAATTCTAACAATACCAGACTAAATCACAGTGGGCCTTCAAAAACAACAATCACCTATCTAAAATCATGGCACCAAGTCATCCTAGCAAAACGAAATTGCCTAGAGCAAAAACGCAAACACCCCCCGAAAATAAGCATCACAAAAACTAAGGCGATAACAGAGAATCGCCGAAATAGAACCACAAAAATTAAACGCGGATGAAATACAAAATCACGAACCTAAAACAAAGATAGGAAACCGAACTCAATCAGAGGCCTGAGAATCGCCGAAATACAAAATGTCAATTATTGCACTTTAAAGTATTACTAAAAAGTATTAACACCTAATAATAATACTTCATTTAAAATAACACTTTTGAGCAATTTTCCTATTATTGTTTAGCACAGAAGTACTTGTTGGTCATGAACAAGTCAAAAAACAAGTGTACAAAAAATGAGTACTACTACTTTATAAAGCAAGAAATGTTATTGTTCATTTAGTATCTTTAAATTTCACACTCAGTTGATCAGCTTGGCTAACAGGTTAAGCTGACACTAAGTTAATACTCCAATCAACAATTGTTAAAGTATGTGCGCAAGAGTTTGAGATTGAAAACTAACCTAATGTTAGTTGGAAAACTATCTCTCTTAGCTCTAGAATTTGTAGACCCTAAGTTATACACCATTTAGTTAGCTAAATTAAAAGCCTTTTTATACTTAACACTTCATATCGTCTTTAAGACGTGCATCTATTGAGAATAGAAAAAAACTTGTATGCAATATTGCATACAAACATTATCATGCAATCTGCTCAAATAACTGTCCGTCTTTTGTGAATCCGCCCAGCCCAGCCCATTCTAATTATTATGAGCGCAGATCGGAAAAGTGAGAACCAAAGCTCACAGAACGCCGCTGAACGCAAAACTGGGCGGTCACGGACGCGGTCAGATTTCTTCTTCTTCCTATTTTCTTCAGATTGTTGGCAGATCTCATGGGTTTTCTTCTTCTTCATTTGTGCCCTAATTTTCTTTTTCGCTCCGATTATTGGATGAAATCAAGTTGTTCAATTTGAATTTTTGGTGCGGATTCTGCGAGAAGAAGAGAGAATGTGTGTGTGGTGTTTGGATTACCCCTCAACACAAAGTGTGTGATGAAATTATAATCCTTCTACACTCTTTTCATGCTGATTTTGTAAATCTGTAATTTTGGACTGATGATATTTTTCGCGTTTGTACTGATTTTTGTTCATGTAGTAACACTCTTTTTGCTCATATGGTAACACTCTTTTTATTCATATAGTAACACATCAAGTTGTTCTTTAGATTTGTAATTTTGGACTGAGATATCTTTTTTCGTTTGTACTGGTCATGTTCATGTGGTAACACATTTTTCTTCATAGGGTAACACTTTTTGTTCATGTAGTAACACATATTTTTTTAGTAATATGTAACAATGTTCATATGTCATCGTAATACTATGTGAATACTCATGTGTTACCATATGAACAATAATGTGTTACCTTGTAACCCATGTTACCTTATGAATATTTATGTGTTACAATATGCTTTATTACGTATTACGTAAGATATGATATTTTTTCAATATAACAATGTAGTAACACCAGTGATGAAGAAATCGGCCTAGGAGGCCGCTGGCCGCCCCGATTTCCCGCAAATCAGCAACGAAAGGCGTTTCCAGCTCTAGGCGCCACCTAGGCGGCCAAGTCAGTCCCAAAAAGAAGGAGAAAAAGAAGGGGAAAAGAAATCAGCCCTAAAATTGGAAATCAAACCCTAAATCGACGACCACCGCCCCAAAAAGGAGAAAAGAAGGAGAAAAAGAAGAGGAAAAGAAATTAACCCCAAAATTGAAAATCAAACCCTAAATCGCGACCATCGCCGCGCCCATCGCGACCGCCGCCTCCCCCATCGCGATCGCCGCCACACCCATCGCGCCCGCTGCCCACGACGAACTCGCAACGTCGCTGCTCTCCGCCCTCGTGTCGCACGTCTGTACCTCCGGCTGCGACGCTGCAGGCCACTCACCGCCTCCTTCCAACCTCCCTCCGCCTTCGCCTCCCTCCGGCTGCCGCTGAGGTATTTATCTATTTTATGTAGAAATAAGCATTTGGAAAATGATTATGGAGATGTAATTAGAACCGATTTTTGGGGAGAGTTGGTTTTGACTTTTGAATTTTGAGGCGTGGAATGTGATTAAACGTGTTGAATGTTCTGGAAATTTATAAAAATAAATAAATAAATAAAAAATCTAAGGTCGAAAAACGCCCACCTACCGACTTCTGCACACTTGAGTAACACTTATACATAGATGTAGTAACACACACAAATTTTAAAAAAAATAAAAAATTATGTGTTCAGTAGGAATTGAACCTGCGACCAAATTCATTAACAACAAATCTGAACCACTAGGCTACAACACATATTTGATAAAGATATCCTTCTATAAATACATATGCGTCTGCCCAAACTGAAACCCACATCCCACATGTTAAACAGGTTGACCCTAACCCATTAGGGTCAGCCCTATAGGGCTGCGGGCTAAACGATTTAGGGCCTTAACTAGTTCACTCTTAACGGGCCACTAATAGTTGAGCCCTAAACCTAACCCTAGTGGGCTACGGGCCACTAACGGGCTTCCAGAAAATTTAAAAATAAAAAGAATTTTTCATATGAAATACTCCAAATATTGTTTAAAAATTAAGAAGTGATAATCATACTATGATATTTTTCAAACTTAATAATTCAGACATTATTAATATAGTCAAAATCACATCAAAACATAACATAATATCATGCCCTAATTTACTTCAATTTATTTGAGTTAATAATATAATTATAATATATATAAAATATATATTATATATAAGTAGGCGGGTTGACTCGGTTAACCTGCGGGCTAGCCCATTTAGCCCGCGGGCTAACTGGTTCGGGCCAAAAAGGCCCTGTTTTAAATGGGCTTATCATTGTGCAGCCTTAACCTTGCATATAACAAGGTTAATTGGGTTGGCCCATTTAGCCCGGCCCGAATTAACATCTCTTTCCCACTGCCCGCACCCTGCCTGCCCTGCCCGCGCCCGACCCACCCGCCCTCGCTGACCCTCAAAATTTGGAACATTTTTGCTTTATTTATTTTGTATTGCACATAATACTAGGTACAATATGTCACACAAGACCTTCTCTTGAGAATATCAATTAAGTTGTTCTTAACTGAACAAATAGTTGAATGCTTTTCAAAGTTATGTCACAAAAATAGTACTTCCTTTGTCCCGAACTCAATTGTACATTTTACTTTTTGACTCATATTTTGTTGAGCGAGTTGTTTATAGTATTTGAAATGATAAAATAATTTTTAAGACATTGTAGGATATATGGGGGTAGCTAACATACCCCATCTTAAAAATCTTTTTATCATGTCAAATATTAATAAATAATTTGCTCGATAAAACACGTGTCAAATAGTGAATGTAAAAACGAGTTTGTGACAGAGGGAATATCAATTAAGGAAGGCAAATAGACAACAATAGTTTATAGTGGTTCGAAGTCAACTACTCCTACGTCCACTCTTCTCTATTGGGAGGGGTAGTTCCTTTCACTAGGAATTCTCATTTTATAGTGTCAAGCCACACTTGATCTTCTCCTTCAATCAATTAGTCCATCCCTATAATTTATCAAATTCAAGACTATCTCAACTCACTCATATTTTTCATATTGAAACAAATTCAACTTGTTGATTCTTACAACAAACCAATATAACTAACACTCAGTTTTATCGAAGGTTTAGGGTTAGAAATTGTATTCCAACCGAGTAGAGAATCCTTTACAATGATAACACAATGTTATGGATATGATTCTCTTTTGAACTTTGGATTTATATAGTGGACTTAGTGTATATTGTCACATAATTATAGAAGCACTTGAGAAATTTTTTATTATTCTTCACACTTTGGAAAAATTCTTCCCCAAATCGAACCCTAATTCCCCCGCGCAACCACCGTTCTTCCTCCCTCCGCCGCGTAAATTGTCGCCGTCTTGTTAACCCTTTGAATAATCGTTACCCACTGAATAATGGAACAAGAAATCGCGGCTCGTGAGGAAGAAGGCAACCCCTCGCTACAAAAAACCCCTCTACGTCTTAAAACCCCCCGCTTAAAAAAAACCCTCACCCGCACCTGCAAACCTAAGAACCAAAGCGGAGAACATACGCTCACCTTCGTCAATGAGAATTAGTCAGAGACCGTCGCCTAAGCCATATATTTCACCTTTCTTGCGAAGGATGGAGCTTGTACACCTTGGAGCCCCCGATTATGGTAAGTTTGTAATTAGGGCATGTTATCTTCAATTTCCACCGAAATTTTGAAATTAGGGAATTTGCTGAAAGTTAGGGCATTTGGACATTTTGATTTTGCTGAAAATTAGGGCATTTGGGCATTTCTTCAATTTTGATTTTTGTTCTTAAATATTGAAATTATTATGCTGAAATTAGGCATTTGCTAAACTTATGATTTTTTATTCTTATGTAGGCAAATGCAGATTTTTGTATACTATTAAAATGCATCGCAGGGGATCACTGTGTAAAAATTGTTTCGGAAATTTAGGATATTTGGGAGGCACAATAAGTGCATTTGATTATGTTGATGTCACTAGGGTAGATATTGGTTATTTGGATAATTTGATGTCTAAGCTTGGGTACAGTGGAACCAAGGTGTATTATGGGCTAGCTAAAACTGGGAAGTTCAAGGCTATTTATGGTGCATTTGATATTGAGTAGATTTTCAATGCTGCTACATAAATGGTATCTCATTTTTACCTGAGTGTCTTTAGAGATGGCCCTGACAAGAGTTTGGTGTGATATCAGAGGACTTTGAAGGACTTCAGAACTATGAAAAGATGCAGGATGAGTTCAACAGTGATCCCAACAACATGAATTACTTCCCACCAATGCCCCAACCTATTGAGGTAGAAGTAACTAATGTAGAACAAGTGGAGATCACCCAACTTGATGACTTCCCACCAGTGTCTCAACCTCAAGTTCATCATGGTGATGATAATGAGATGCAAGCAGATGATGAGGGTGAAGGGGTAGAACCAGATGTGGAGGGTGAGAAGGTAGAACCAAATGAGCAGGGTGAGGGGGTATAACTAGATGAGCAGGGTGAGGGAGTTGTTGGTGGGGTAGATGAGGAAGAGGTAGATTTGGAAGAGGAAGTTGAGTGGATAGAAGCAACTGAGGAAGAGGATAATCATGGGGTAGATAATGGCAAAGGGAAGACAATTATGACAGAGATAGAGGAAGAGGAAGAGGAGTGTGATTCTGATTTCAAGGGTCATTGTTCAAGTGGTGATGAGCTGTTGGATGATATTATATTTGATGAGAATATATATATTGAAGCTGAGTGGCTAGGCCTTGTGGAGGAGACTAACAGAGATTCTGATTCAAGTTTATCTGATGACAACATAGACAATGAATCTGACTTTTCAAGTGTTGCATCTAATGAAGAAGCAGTTGATGATGAAATCAACTGTTTAACTTTCAGGAGGTTTAATCTTAAGAAGCCTGAATTCTTTATTGAGCAGATTTTCCCCACAAAAAAGGTGTTTAAGGAGGCTGTGAATATGCACAGTGTTGACACAAGGAGAGGTTTAAGGATAACAAAGAATGATGCAAAGAGGATCTATGCCAGGTGTAGACAGGATGACTGTGATTGTCATATAAATGCACTGAAGCTTCAAGGCCAAGAATCTTTCCAAATCAGACTGTACAATCCACATCACAACTGTGCAAGACAATATCATCTTGAGAATGTCAAATCAGGATGGTTGGCAAATAAGTATGCAGAGGAGTTCAGGGTGGATCCACATCAGACAGTCACATGCTTCAAAAAGAAAAATATGGTGAAGTTGAATTGTCATATTTCCCACTCTTAAGCCTATAGAGCAAAGCAAAATGCCTTGAAACTTATCGAAAGGGATGATACACATCAATACTGCAAGTTGTGTGACTATGCCCAAACTCTACTGGAGAAGAATCCTGGCTCAACTGTCGTACTGAACATGGTGAATACAAATACATGCAAGAGGTTTAAGTCTATCAACATATGTCTGGGTGCACTGAAGATGGGGTTTAAGTATAGGATGTGGCCATGGATTGGTGTAGATGGTTGTCATTTGAAAGGTTTTTGTCCAGGAGTGTTGCTCACTGCAGTGGGTATGGATCCCAACAATGATCCATACCCATTGGCCTATGCAGTTGTGGGAAGTGAGACAAAGGAGGCATGGGAGTGGTTTCTGAGCCTTTTGAAGGATGACCTGATGCAGGACAAAGATAAGAGGATGACATTCATATCAGATAAGCAGAAGGGTTTGTTACTTACTTTTGAGAAAATTTTGCCTGAAGTTGAGAACAGATTTTGTGTTAGACATCTTCATGGAAACATGAAGAGAACATGTTTCAGGGGGGATGCTTTCAAGAAGACATTGTGGGTTGCTGCCAAGTCTAATACTTTACCACAATTTGAAGAAGCAATGAGGAACATTTGAGCAATGGATCCCAGATGTTTGGTCTGGCTTTAGGATAAGCCTCCCTCCCAATGGTCAAGGTCACACTTCACATCTTTTACAAGGTGTGACACCCTTGTAAATAATATATATGAAGTGTTCAATAAGATGATCTTGGATGCAAGATCATCCCCTATTTTGACCATGTTGGAGTGGATCAGGGAGTACCTGATGAGCAGATTGCAGAAAAATAAGGATAGAGCTAAAAGGAAATGGGAGGAAAGAGCATTGTGTGGAAAGATAAGGACTATTTTGAACAGGAGAATGGATGCTGCCAAAAACTGTATAACAACTAAATCCAGTGAGTTTGAGTATGAAGTTAGGAGCTTTGAGGAACAAGGTATGCAGTTGATTTGAAGAAATCTCTATGTGATTGTAGAATGTGGGAGCTTTCTGGTATACCATGCAAGCATACTATCAGTGCAATATGTTCACAAGGTTGGGATGTGGAGGATTATGTGAACAAATGCTATTCAGTGGAGGTATACTCGGACATCTATCACCATTCCATTCAACCAATGAATGGGGAAGAACTGTGGGTGAAAACTGGTTATATCCCTCCATTACCACCTAACTTTGGAAAGAGAAAGAAGGGGAGACCAGGAAGCAGAAGAAGGTTGGGTGCAGATGAGGATGGAAGCAAGAGAATAGGTGTACAGAGAATGACAAAACAGAACTTCACTGTGAAGTGTAGCTTCTGTAAAGAGGAGGGTCACAATAGGGCAGGTTGCCAATTGTTGAAACTTGGTGAAGAGTTTGTGCAAGATATGGAGGCTGAAGAAGCAAGAGAAGCAGCAATGACACAGGATGAAGCAGTAGAGATGAGCCAACCTGTTGATGCTCCACCAATGACACAAGAAGACTCACAAATTGTTGAGCATGTAAGTACAAAGTTAAAAAAAATCTTTCAATTGCTTGTTGTAATATACTTATGTTATAAATTTTACCAGGTTCAACAAAAGGTACCAAGTAGACCAACCACAAGGCAAGGTAGAAGGGATTTGGCTGCACAAAAAAATCAAACTTCACAAAAGCAGGTATTACTTTTGAAAATTTATAATTTTGAAGTCTCCCCCATTTTTTTAAATGGTTATTTACTAATTACTGTAATGTAGTCAAAGAAGAGGAAAGCTGAGACTTCTGGTGCTAGTTCAAGTAAGAGTGCACTAGAACTTGCTATTGATCAGGTAATGTTGTTGGTTGTAATGATAAATGTGTTGTAATGTGATTTTTGAACTGATGCAAACTGATAAGATTGGATATAATGATACAGATCCCCAGACCACCTGGAGTTGTGATAAGGGAGCCTCCACCTATGCATTTCAACCTACAAAGTTTTATTGGAGGTCAAGTTCAATTTGGTGCATCAAGTTCAACTCCAATTGTCTCAACTGCTGGTATGAATTTCAATCCAAACACCTAGATTGGGTGCAATGTGAATATTGGCGGTGTCAACACTAATAGAGATGGAATGAGAGTCCTAACACAAGCGGGTAAAAAATTTGTGACCTTGTCTTCTTTAACTCAAGTTGCTGCCAATGTTGTTGCTAGTGTTACAAGCAAGGGTAAGGGCAAGGGCAAGAAGGTGAAAAAGGGGAAAGATTAGACAATGGGTGTTGGTGATGGTTTTGGACAATTTTATTCAAGTGCTTTTAGACAATTTCATGGTGATGGGTGGTGTTGTTTTAAGTGTTTTAGAATTTTGTTGTTCTCTGGTTATATGTTGCTTTAGACAATGGGATTTGTTCTCTGGTTGTATGTTGCTTTAAACTTTGCTTTAGACAATGGGATTTGTCATTGTTATATGTTGATATTGTTTGTTAATGTGATTTTGATATTTGTGAAGTTGTTTTCATTGCAAGCATGTTGTTTTCATTGCAATAGTAGATAATATTTCCCACATATTGTTGGGGAATAAGTTGCACAGATCTATTCGGGGTGAATATTCAAATACAAATTTAATCCTTTAATTATTACTAGCATGAATTAATCCTATATTAATTCAAATAATAATCCAACAACATATCATGCATATAATTAATTCACGTAAATCCTACGCATGTGGAATTCTACGAGTTTACGTGAACGTACCTCTTGGGATGACAGTGATCTGGCTGATTAGACTAACCAAAAAAACTTCCCAAGTATTCCCTTAATCCTTGCTCGACAATCCGGTGGAAGGATACTCGCGAACAATTAACAAAAGGAAAAAATAAACTTTGTTGCACCACCTTTGTGGATTTACTAATTTTTCCAGCACATGGAATTTGTACACTACTCACAATTGTCGTTTTTCAAAAAAAAAAATACAATCTGTCGACGTTACAAAATATTTGATATTTTATCGACGCTGATATTTTTCCGAAAAACCAATTTCCGTGTGTCTCTGGGAATGAACCATTCATTCCCTATTTATAGAGGAGAGGGGACGAAAATTTAGTGATAAAATAATGTGGGAAAACCTTTTCTTGATCTCCAAGAAATCTTGAATATAACTCCTATATTCTTTTTCCCATAATTATAATATTCCACAAAAATCCCACCTTCTCTATTATTATGGAATTTTCAAAATTTATGTGCAAGATTCCAAGATTTGGATCTTCTTGAATTTATGAGATATTCTTGTATTTCAAGAAATACATATCTTCCATAATATCTTTTCAAGAAAATCAAGAAAATCTTTCTTGCCCACTATATTTCAAAATTTTCGAAAATATCATTATGAATAACCAAGTGGGAGATTTCTTGAATTTAATGAGATAATCTTGTATTCCAAGAATACATATATTCATTCCATAACAAAATTCAAAGAAAATCTTTCTCCCAACTTTATCCATAATTTTCGAAATATTCTTGGAAAAATAAGCAACATTATTTATTTTATTTTAATCACCTTTTCAGTTAATGGACTATATGTTGGGCTACTCAGGGGGCCTTTAGGAGAATTAAGATTGGACCTTCTAATGGACCTTGAATATCTAATATTGAGCCACAATATAATTCAAGCCCATAAATATTAATTAATCCCACTACATAATTAATATCAGACTATCCATCTTAACCCATAAAATACGGTCAATATGGCTCCGGTCATTATTTCCCGTGTTTAAGATTATCTAGCCCATTAATTAATTCAAGCCTTTGAAATAGCTTTCCATTAATTAATATCTTTTATCCTTGGTCAAGGAGCGGTTCAACATTATTATCCATCTAGGAAACTAATTTCACTTGCAAGATTTGGTATGATAAAGCTTATGAACCTCCCAAGGGGGCAAATCAAACAAACGTACTTGCACACGATTCTTCGTATTAAATCTTAGCAATCACATGTGACTAATAATATTGCCCAAGATAAAAAGTATTGAATCTCATTGATTCGCTACCCATGATAAGTCAAAGCAATAGTTACCAATCCCACGTGATCCTATTTAAGGGACGAAGATTAAGAAATAACGAACCACTGAGGTCTAATTCTTCCTTGTTGATTCGAAGAATTTATCCTCTGTGGAGGTCCTATTCAGTGCATCAGTCATGCACTAGTGTAATCTCTTGGTCAAGACAAGCCAATCTGAGCCTTACACTTCAACCTTTCACGATGGGTTGTTCATTTCCATCTAGGTCGTGAATAACGTACTTTTAGTTGCAAGAGACTGTTAATTTAATCTTCTGTGATCTGGTATCACTAAATTAACTACAATATAACACGTACGACTTATTGAACAGTTATGCAGTAAATATATGTAACAATCAATAATATTTAAAGCATCAGTGATAAACAATTTATTTCAGTAAATAAGTCTGGAAATTCAGTTTCGATTGTACAAAGTAAAAGCATACTTTCCAGTGTAATCCCAACAATCTCCCACTTATACTCAAAGTCTGCTTTTAAGTATACTACAACATGTCTCGCGTAGTCCGTGACATCTAATGTCACCTACACGAACCTAATAATTTCTCCCACTTATACTCAAAGCAGTTAGCAACGGTCTTGACACCCATTCCACCCACATGTCTCTTGAATGTATTGAGGCGGACTCTTTGTGAATGGATCGCCAGTCGTCCTCGACGCTATCTTTGCCACATCTATATCTCCTCTCTTAACGATTTCTCGTATAAGATGTCTTTCCTTTAGTGTGCTTGTTTGACTAGTGGACTCTTGGTTCTCTTGAATTTGCAAAGCCCCCAGCGGATATTCTTAGACAAATTGAGAACACCATCCAAGTCCACTAAGAAGATCTAGAGCCCAATCGGTTCTTTCATTGCTTCAAGCAGACTACTTACCCGACTTCCATGGTTGAGTCGGTGATGCATTTACGCTTCACACTCGTCCATTTGATGGCTAGACTTCCCAAATGGAAACACACTAATCGAGGCGATAATTTTGGAATCTAAGTCGATTGGAAATCCGAGTCCGTGTGGCCCGATGGGATTGTAGTATCGATCGATAAATCAACATTCTATCGAGTTCTTTTCGGACACTTGAGAATGTTTTTAAGCGTCGTCAATGCTCTTTCCTGGGTTACTTTGATATCTTGCCACCATGCCTCACAAAAGCGGATATCCGGTCTAAATACAATGAATGCATACATAAGGTTTAAAAAACGAAGCACAAGGAATACCTTTCATGTCATCTATCTTCTTTTTCGTCTTAGGGGACATTTTCTTGGATAGATGGATTCCAAGTCTGAAAGGTACGAATCCTTTCTTGGAATCTTGCATGCTGAATCGTTTCAAAACGAGCGTCTATGTATGAAACTTGCGATAACCCGATCATCATTTTCCGGTGATCTCGAGTTATCTTGATCCCAAGGATATGTTCGGCTTTCCCTAAGTCTTTCATATCAAACTGTTTTGAAAACTATGCCTCTTACGTCTGATCACACCTTCACATCGTTCCCGATGATCAAAATGTCATCTACATATAGTACTAAGAATACCAATGCAGTTCCAACACGCTTCTTATACACACAACTTTCCAACTCGTTTTGATCGAACCCATAAGAGTTTATAACATGATCAAAACATTGGTTCCAAGCTCTGGATGCCTGTTTGAGTCCGTAAATGGACCTCTTGAGCTTACAAACTAGGTGTTCTTGGCCTGTTTCAATGAAACCTTGGGGTTGTTGCATATAGATCTCTTCATCAAGACTTCCGTTAAGGAAAGCTGTCTTGACATCCATTTGCCAGATTTTAAAGTCGAAATGTGCAGCAATCGATAAGAGAATACGGATGGACTTAAGCATGGCTACGGGCGAAAAAGTTTCCTCATAATCGTTCCCTTCTTTCTGAGTATAACCTTTCGCCACTAGTCTTGCTTTAAAAGTTTCAACCTTCCCGTCCGGTCCTCTTTTCCTCTTATATACCCACTTGCATCCAATGAGTTTGACCCCATTAAGTGGTTCGACTAGCTCCCACACTTTTATTATGAAACATAGAACCCATTTCGGCTTTTTCATTCTTTGTTTGCCAAGAAACTGCATCCTTATCTTGGAATGCCTCGGCATATGTCCATGGGTCTGATTCGTCTTGTCCGGGAATCAAGTCCGAGGACTCTCCTATTCCCATGAATCTCTCGGGCTGTCTAACAACCCTCCCACTATGACGAGGCTCTGGTTGTGAAAACGTATCGTTTGGTATATCATCTAAGTCTGAGTTAGCCTTTGAGGTTTGCCCTCTAAGCTCATTTAAGGTAATCTCTTACGGGTTTTCTTTGGTTCATATAGTCTTCTTCCAAAAATCTAAAGTGGGTGATGATGACCACCTTTTGATCTTCGGGACTATAGAACATACACCCTTTTGTTCCCTCGGGGTATTCTACAAACAACCTTAATTTTGATCGAGGATCCAATTTACCAGCTTCCTTGTCCAACACGTAGGCCGGACACCCCCAAATTCTCATGTGTATCATACTAGGCTTGCGCCCGGTCCACAATTCTTTGGGAGTTTTGGGAACCGATTTGGATAGCACCAAGTTCAGAATAAGTCGCTGTTTCCAAGGCATGACCCCAGAACGACTCGGGAAGATCCGCATATCTCATCATTGATCTAACCATTTCCAAAAGAATTATGTTTCTTCGCTCTGCAACCCCATTTTGTTGAGGGGTCCCGGGTGCAGTGAGCTGGGATACAATCCCTTCATCAGATAAGTGGTTCAAAAACTCATCGCTGAGGTATTCGCCTCCACGATCAGATCGTAGAGACTTGATACGTTTTTCCCTATGATTCTCTGTTTGAGCCTTAAATTCTTTGAATTTCTCAAAGGTCTCAGATTTATGCTTCATAAGGAAAATGTAACCGTACCTTGAGTAATTATCAATAAAAATACTCATAACCTCCTCTTGCTTTGGTTGACATTGGACCACATACATCTGTATGAACGATCTCTAACACTTCTTTGGTCCTATCCCCTTGGCTCCAAATGCCCTCTTGGTCATATTACCCCCCAAACATGATTCGCAGGTTGGAATTTGTTCAACTTGGAGACACTCCAGTGAACCGTCTTTTACCAACCTTTGGATCCTCTTTGGATTTATATGACCCAATCTTAGATCCCAAAGAAGTGTTTCGTTCACGTTTTCTTTTGTCGGAAATAGTTGATGTGTTATAGGATGCATTTCGTGAGTGGTGTGCATAGTTAATTGTATAGAGATTTTCCATCAATGTCCCGTAACAGATACACTCATCATTTCAAGAAATGATGTCATTCTTATTAGAAGAAACTTAGTGTCCTTTAACCAAATTTTAGAAACTGAAAGTGAATTCTTTCTAAAACTGGGAACATAATCTAAAAAAAAAACTTTATCTTCAAAGATAGGTGCACTTCTCCCATTGCTTCAGCTGCCACTCTCGTAGCATCGCCCAGTGTGATGAGGATCTCACTCCCACTAAGTTGTCGGGTCCGTTTGAACCCGTGAAGCCAACATGATTAGTGGATCTCGTATCAACCACCCACGAATGAGAAGTATACGCCGCTAAACAAGTTTCAACAACTAGTGTGTGAGAATTACCTTTCTGTCCGTCCCAATTGGGGTTGGAGCAACCAAAACCTCCATTGTCCTCTCTCCGCAGCTTAAGCACTTCCTCTTTGGATTTTCCTTGACACAACAAGCATTCCTCATCTTACCATTGCCCTTGGCCTTGATTGAGTTTTATTGCTTATGGCCTTTGGTCCTCTTCTTTATCTTGCCTACCCTTGGCCTAGAAGATGAAGGCCGGACCACTTGCCGTCAAAGCTTGAGTTTGGTGCCTTATCATCATTTTGCCGAGACCAAAAGCTTGCAACAAATTAGCTAGCGAGGCCAAAATGCTCAAAAACTTTTTTGGGAGAGAGTGAAGTACCAAATTCATCCGAGTCTCGGATCATAATCTGCACTCGAGAATCTCAAGTTTGTTCAGGGATGGGCCATCTATTTTGAGGGCGTAATCCCCTTACGGGTTTGCCCTCCACCATTTTAAATGACGACATCTCTCCATAAGGTGATCGACGAGTCCCGCGTGTTTTGACTCGTCGGTTGGCTCATCGATTTTGGTGTGTCAAGAATCCACTTGTGCTTTTGTGCGATTAGGACAATTATAATTTTTTTTTCGTTTTCAATCAATATAGTTTCCATACATATTGTATTGACTTTAAGTATAATAACAGTGGATTAAAAGGTAACGACATGCTGAACTGAAATAAATAATAACATGCATAAGCACAAATATATCACAAGGTATGATCACATGCTTCATATTAAAATCTCAAAAAAATATGAACATGCATCAGCCAACATCTCAAAACAGTTTAAATAAGCCACGTTGGGTGGGTCATTATTTAAACACATTCAAGCGAGGTTACAAACAAAACGGTTACAAACCTTTAATATCCAGTTAATAGTTGGCTCCCCTTGACCAATATAAAAATTGACGGGGACTTGGAGAGGAGAATATATGCATATCAATTTTATACCTAAGTAATAACCATGATTAAGCTTTGAACGAGCCTCGTTGGGAGGGTCATCGTCGCCACTAGTAATAAACTACAATCATCCGTTTGGAATTCATTCATGTGAAAACTATCTTTTGACCGTCCCGTTGGGGGAATTTCTCCAAAAGAATTCACAAATAAATAAATCATGGAGGTCACAATTAATTCAATTTTATTATCCGGAATAAAATTGTCAATTAATTATTTAAACATACTTAGTAATTTTGAAGGTGAGATTTTTCCATTTGGCAACTCTCATGCAAACACATTTAAACAAATTAAATAAAGCACAAGATAACACAAATAAATCAAGCAAAACAGAAAAATAAACATATTGGGCATAAATTATCCAATTGTCATGGTTTGATTTTTCTTTGCTTGATCTTGAAGAAACACGTCTCGAATTTCTCCCACTCGATCGTCTTAAACGCCACGCGTAAGACTTTCGCGACAAGGATGCACGCCCTCATCCGGCGGCGGCATTGCTTTAGACCAACCTCAGCGGCCTTGGCATCGCCCGTGGAACGCGTCCAAGATACCCAAGACGCCTCGGCAAATCTCGGCGGGGAAGCGGCGATCCTCGGTAAGCGGCGCCAGAATCAATCGCAGATCAGCAAGACTCGCGCCGCGACCAGCGATGCCCCGCTTCTTCTTCTCCAGCGCCCGCGTCGTCCGCGTCCGTTATTTTCGGCCCGATCTTGGCGCCAAGTGCAGCGCGCTTTACGCCCGCCCGTGCGCTTTCGGCATTGTTCCTGGCGTGCTCGGCCGCCTCGGCCTCGCCCTGCTTTATGCGTGCCGTGCGGCGCCCGCAAGACCGCCCTACGCCTGATTCTGGATTTCGTCCTTTAATTCTTCATCTCCGTCCTCGTTTTCTATCCGGTTACAATTTATTTACAAAAAATAAATAAACCTAGATCTAGACTAGTCTATTACATTGATCAAATCAAACAAATTCTAATCTACTCGTGGATTTTCTCACGAGGCAAAACGAATCCGAACTAATCGAATTAAAAAACCACAGTTTATATGCATGCATAAACACATTAAATTCCATGACAATTGGATACCTGCAAAACAGATCTAGTAATTCTACTATCCAATTTCAAATTTAATGCCAACGAATTAAATTACAATTTAAAAATTGAGGCAAACCTGGTGGCTCGATCTTGAATTGTTGGGGAATAAGTTGCACAGATCTATTCGGGGTGAATATTCAAATACAAATTTAATCCTTTAATTATTACTAGCATGAATTAATCCTATATTAATTCAAATAATAATCCAACAACATATCATGCATATAATTAATTCACGTAAATCCTACGCATGTGGAATTCTACGAGTTTACGTGAACGTACCTCTTGAGATGGCAGTGATCTGGCTGATTAGACTAACCAAAAGAACTTCTCAAGTATTCCCTTAATCCTTGCTCGACAATCCGGTGGAAGGATACTCGCGAACAATTAACAAAAGGAAAAAATAAACTTTGTTGCACCACCTTTGTGGATTTACTAATTTTTCCAGCACATGGAATTTTACACTACTCACAATTGTCGTTTTTCAAAAAAAAAATACAATCTGTCGACGTTACAAAATATTTGATATTTTATAAATGACGATATTTTTTCGAAAAACCAATTTTAAATGTCTCTCGGGAATGAACCATTCATTCCCTATTTATAGAGGAGAGGGGACGAAAATTTAGTGATAAAATAATGTGGAAAAACTTTTTCTTGATCTCCAAGAAATCTTGAATATATCTCCTATATTCTTTTTCCCATAATTATAATATTCCACAAAAATCCCATCTTCTCTATTATTATGGAATTTTTGAAATTTATGTGCAAGATTCCAAGATTTGGATCTTCTTGAATTTATGAGATATTCTTGTAATTCAAGAAATACATATCTTCCATAATATCTTTTCAAGAAAATCAAGAAATTCTTTCTTGCCCACTATATTTCAAAATTTTAAAAAATATCATTATGAATAACCAAGTGGGAGACTTCTTGAATTTAATGAGATAATCTTGTATTCCAAGAATACATATCTTCATTCCATAACAAAATTCAAAGAAAATCTTTCTCCCAACTTTATCCATAATTTTCGAAATATTCTTGGAAAAATAAGCAACATTATTTATTTTATTTTAATCACCTTTTCAGTTAATGGACTATATGTTGGGCTACTCAGGGGGCCTTTAGGAGAATTAAGATTGGACCTTCTAATGGACCTTGAATATCTAATATTGAGCCACAATATAATTTAAGCCCATAAATATTAATTAATCCCACTACATAATTAATATTGCACTATCCATCTTAACTGTTGGGATATTTTAGTTTTGATGAATTATGCCAAAACATTATCAACTTGTGTTATTGAAGCTAATTTACAGATAACAAGTTGAGGGGGAACGAAAGAACAAGTTGAGGGGGAACTCACGGAATCAGAAGTAGATGATCGAGATCAGACGAGGCTGCAGACAAGACTGATCGAGATCAGATGAGTTAGATGAGTTCCGAGTTAAACTGATGAGCTGTGCAAATCAGAAGAGAAAAAAAGCTAAGCCAGCAAATCAGAAGAGAAGGTTGCAAATCAGAAGATGAGCAGATGAGACTGATCAAGATCATACGTGATCGAGATCAGATATGAAGATGAGCATATGAGACTGATCGAGATCAGACGTGATCGAGATCAGATATGATAACCTGATATGCTAACATGATATGATGTACTTACCTGATGCTATCCTGATATGTTGATCTGAAGATGTGTTGATCTGATCAGTCGAGCTTATCAGATCAGGCAAAGAAGAAATCAGATAGCCTGAGTAAAAGTAATCTGAGACTCAGTAAGATCTGAGACTCAGTAAGTAAAACTGATCTGAGACTCAGTAAAGAAAACTGATCTGAGACTCAGGAAGTAAAAGTGACCTGAGGGTCAGGATGTCTGAAGTCAGAAGAACTGAACTCAGTCAGCCTGAGGGTCAGTATGCTTGATCAGACAAGGTCCGCTGAAAAGAAGTCTGCTGAATCAAGAACCCTGAGTAACCTGAGACTCAGAGAAACCTGAAGGCTCAGAGAAACCTGAAGACTCAGTATGTCTCTGAAGACACTGAGACTCAGAGAACCATGAAGACACAGTAATTAATGAAGACTCAGTAATTACTGAATACTCAGTATAAACCTGAATGTTCCGAGGCAAAGAAAGTGAGGAATATAGCCGTTGAAATTCAACTGACATGGACCAATGAGAGGAAGACAACCAGCCTGAAAAAGCTGCAGAACTTACAAGAATAGTATGGATTTGAATGTGATTCTCTCCAAAGGTAACATTCAAATCCACACTATAAATACAAGATCTTCCATCAAATTAAGTGTGGAGAATGTAGCAAACGATGCTACAAAGCTAAGAAAACAAATACTCAAGCTTTCCCACCATAGAACACAAGTCTGTAGATACACACATATATTCAAAGAGTGTTCTAGAACTCAATCTAAGCAACCCACGATGTATCCTAAGCTTAGAGAGATTTTCCCAACCTTAGCATTGAGGCTAAACAAATGTAAGAGAAAATCTCACCATAGTTGGAGACAACACCAAACCCAAACCCCATTCTCGTAAGAGATAACTAGTGGTGAAGTGAGGTAGTTGTTAGGCAATCCCGAGAGAGGGTGATAAGTCCCATTGGAGTGTGAACTCGTTAAACATCTAGAGGCGATCAAGAGAGGGTGATAAGTCCAGAGGCGAACCCGAGAGGGTTATAAGTCCAGTTGGAGTGAGAGCTCGTTAAATATCTAGAGGCGAGCCCGAGAGGGTGATAAGTCCAGTTTGAAGGAATTTCCATAGGAACAGGGAGAGTGGATGTAGGAGCTTGAGTCTCCGAACCACTATACATTGTTGTGTTTTTACTGCTTTACGTTCTTATCTTGTCATATGCATTCGATTATAAGCAAAACACAACACATGAGCTTAAAACACAAAAATCTGAAATCACCATTCCTTCACCCCTGTTTTTATATGCATTTCATGATTATTCCGCATTTCATGGGTTTTCCACCGGGCCTATCATTAACCCATATTACAGTCAATATGGCTCCCGGTCATTATTTCCCGTGTTTAAGATTATCTAGCCCATTAATTAATTCAAGCCACTGAAATAGCTTTCCATTAATTAATATCTTTTATCCTTGGTCAAGGAATGGTTCAACATTATTAACCATACCGGAAACTAATTCCACTTGCAAGATTTGGTATGATAAAGCTTATGAACCTCCCAAGGGGGCAAATCAAACAAGCGTACTTGCACATGATTCTTCGTATTAAATCTTAGCAATCACATGTGACTAATAATATTGCCCAAGATAAAAAGTATTGAATCTCATTGATTCGCTACCCATGATAAGTCAAATCAATAGTTACCAATCCCACGTGATCCTATTTAAGGGACGAAGATTAAGAAATAACGAACCACTGAGGTCTAATTCTTCCTTGTTCAGTTTTGAAGAATTTATCCTCCTGTAGGTCCTATTCAGTGCATCAGTCATGCACTAGTGTAATCTCTTGGTCAAGACAAGCCAATCTGAGCCTTACACTTCAACCTTTCACGATGGGTTGTTCATTTTCATCTAGGTCGTGAATAACGTACTTTTAGTTACAAGGGACTGTTAATTTAATCTTCTGTGATCTGGTATCACTAAATTAACTACAATGTAACACGTACGACTTATTGAACAGTTATGCAGTAAATATATGTAACATTCAATAATATTTAAAGCATCAGTGATAAACAATTTATTTCAGTAAATAAGTCTGGAAATTCAGTTTCGATTATACAAAGTAAAAGCATACTTTCCAGTATAATCCCAACACATATAAGTTGGGACTTTTACAAAATGCCCTCCATAGTCAGGGACTTTTGACACATAGCTAACTAGATTCAACCCATACACTTGAAGAGAGTAGGTGCCAAGATAGAATTATTACAATGAAAATGATGACTTTTACCTAATTCAATTTAGAGAGTTCTTCACCCATGCATATTATCTGGTTCTTCATTTCTTCATTCATTTCAGTTGCATTTCTTTCCCCATGAGCTGCATCCTTTAGCTTCTGAGTTAGCTCCATGTTTTCAGCAATTAGGCTATCAATTATCCTCATCATTCCAGGAAACTTGTCTTGCTCAACCACTTCATGTTCATCTACCCAAACAAAGAATTTGCAGCCACCACTTAGGGAGTCAACACATGTATGGAACAACCTACCTTTGCTTCTTGGCCTTTGAGACACATAAGTGACAGTAGGTTTGCCACAATAGCAGACAAGGTGATGTGCCCATTTTTGTGTTGTGGAGGATGATGAAGCTCCATCTTTACTCACACTCATTTTTTAAAGTTTTGTTGCTATGTATGAATGAGTGATTTAGTATTTTGCAGCATATATATAGGTGTATATGGCGCCATTTTTTTCCTCCACAAAGGCAAAAAAATTCCCTCCAAAAAGTTACATTTTTTCCCTCCAGAAATTCTGGAAAATTTGATGAAAAATTGAGTAAAGAATCCTATGGGACCAAAATGTCATGTTTTTCCCTCCAAATACGCCCTCACGCGCTTCTGTTAATCGAAAATCCTATGGGACCAAAAGTGTCAACGAAATTGACGGTGGGAACAAATGTGTCAAAATTTTCGACTTTGGAACAAAAAATGTAAGGTTTGGCACCAAAATCGTGAGGGGGTGTGTCCCGTGGGACTAAAACCGCAAAAAACTCGAATTTGGATTATTTGACCCATTTCACTCATTTCCAATACATTTTTCTAAACCACTAAATTTGACCCGTATTATATTCTGGGTATGGTTAAATGCCATGAATTAAAAACAAGGTTCATAGCATGAACCCGATTCTATACAAGTTTTTGTCATGATTTATTGCATATTTTATGAGATGTGGGGTGAAATTTGCTACCAAGTAGTTTCTAGATTTTATAATAATTATTTTGAATAATTATTAAATAAATAAGCAACTATGGTAATGTGTATAATGACAAATTATTATTGGCAAATACTTGTTTGCACCCTTTGCATCAATTTAGAATTGATGCAATTGAATTTCAAGGTTCAACTCGACCTGAGTTCGGACCCTTCGGACCCGGGCCCGGGTCTGAGACCCAACTCGAATGATTCATGGTTCAGGGTTTGGATTTGGGTTCATGGTTCAGAGTTCGGGTTTGGGTTCATGGTACATGGTTCATGGTTCAGTGTTCATGGTTCAGGATTCATGGTTCGAGAATGGAAAAAAAAAATGGAGGGTGAAATTATCCAAGTTCGAGTGTGTGGTTAATCCAAATTAAAATTAAATACAATTGCACCGTGTGCAATTGGTGCACAAAAGTATCACTCATTATTATTTGGCTCAATAAAAGCTTTTATCTATTTGCTATTTCTACTACAAGAGAACATGGTATGCGAGCTTTGTGAGCCAATCTGGGGACTAAGCAATCTCAACCTCACTGTTGGAAATATCACAAAAATATAGCGAATGAATCGACTATAATATTCAGGATCTTTGGGGAATCAGAAATAGGAAGAAAATTCCTTTTTCTTTCCAGATTTTGATTAAATGTCCATAATTATTCATAATAATAGCATAAAATCAATGAAATCGTAATATATTAGAAAAAAAAAATCATACTCCCAAATTACATATTTTGATAACAATATCCATTCTTTAAAATTTTTATACTAAATTCGAGTTACTTGAAAAAGATAGAGAACGTTTTTGAAGAAAATATTTGATTTCTTCTTATTCTTATATTAATAGGATAAAATTTAAAAAACAACTTAATCTATTCGTGTAATCTATAATAACTATACAATACACCTACATATTATCATATTAGTTTTTCCGCTCTGTTTTTTTAGCCGTTGGATCTTCAACAATCAATCTTAGCCTTATATTTTTTACATAATTTATTCATAGTAGTTTTGACTTTTGATTATTAAATTAATGATATTAAATTCGTCTTTATTACTTGTTTATTTTAAGGATAAATTTTTTGTTCTTCCACCTATTTAAAGAGAGGTATAACACTCCAATTTTTTCAATCTCATTTTTAGTAGTTTTATTTTATTTTTTGTGTATTAAGAATTAGATTGATTATTAGTAGGGGATGTCAGCCGCACTATGTGCGATTTACACCTACTGAAGGTGTTTCGCCGATTCAACTTTTCACGGCCTCTCCGCCTTGCCGCCGACGGCGGCCATGGATGACAGAGCCATTGCGAACCTCAACGCCCTTACAGCGGCCCAGAAGGAGTTGATTCTCCACAACTCGTTGGTTTCCTTGAGAACCCCCAATCGCTCTCCGCGCTCATCGAATCGCACGCAGCCCGCGCTGCAATGGGGGTCGATTTTCAGACCTTGGGGTCTAATTCAACTGATGTCTCAACAGCTTTGGCTAACACGATTCGCTCAAGCCCTACTCCTGCGACGCCGGGCCTTTACCGTTCTTCATCGGGGGTCGATTCGGGTCCGGTGTCGAGCTCTACGCCTATGCCGCCTTTCCCAGCGGCACCTGGTATGGTTACAAACGTTTTGTCTCTTAAACCTGGGATTGTTTCGAATTCTGGTAATTCTGATTTGCCTTCAAGATTTGTTTCTGGGTCTAGTGTTATGTTGAATAGGGCTACGAATTCTGGGTTTATTGATGATAATGTGATTCCTGCTTCTACTTCGTCCCTTGAGAATCTGGTATATAGTGCAGCAGCAGGGCACCCCTCTGCTTCAGGTAAATGGCTCACCTCTAGTGATTTGATTGGCTCCTTGACTGGGACTGATGTTAGGAGGGATATTGGTGAGACTCCTATGGGGGTAGCTGGGATTGCTACTGAAAATGGGCAATCTTGTTTAAATTCTAGTAATGCAAAGTCGTATATTAATGCTTTGGATCCTTTGATTAAGAATGTTCCACTACAACCGGTCAGGAAAGGTGAATTTCTTTCGGTAAATATAGATGACTCGATACATAGACAAGGTGTAGGGGAAATGCAAAACACTATTATCGATCGTATGTTACTCAAATCAGGTGAGAAGCCAACGCCGATTAATGAACTTAAAGCTTCTCTTGATACAGTTTGGCATATAAAGGGAAATTGGACCCTCGTATCGCTGGGTAAAGGTTATTTCAATATTCAGTTGGAGGATTTGCGAGAACGGGATAGAATCCTATTGAATCGCTCTTGGCCTATGGAGTTCGGTACCTGCAAATTACAGAAGTGGGTCCCAAAGTTTAACCCCTATAAGGTGTTCTCCCCTATCGTTAATGTTTGGGTACGAATCTTTGAACTTCCTATGGAATATTTCTACGTCCCTATCATTGAACAAATTGCTTCAGCCCTTTTGGTCCGGTGGTAAGTATTGATGCACACACACGTAACCGGACTATGTGCCACTATGCTCGGGTCCTCATTGAACTTGATCTTCGGAAAGATTAGGAATACAAAATCATGTATGACAGATCTGGGCACTGCTCCATTGCTTCAGTGGCCTATGAACAACATCCGAAGTTTTGTATCCATTGTCAGATTGTAGGACACTCTATGGACAATTGTTAGTCTTTCGGAGGTTCGGATGGGAAGAAGGATGACCGTGACATGCCTCCCCCACGGGATGGCCCGGAAAAGGTTTCAAAGAAGACCTGGGTTAGAAAGGAACAAACGGAAGCCCCTGATGGGAAGGAGTGTACAAAAACAGGCACTTCAGGCATAGTAAACGACGCAGATCTGCTGGACGGGGCGGAGGGAAGGCCCCCTTCATATGAGGTCATTGATTATATAAACGAGAAGTTCATAGGGCACATGGACTGGCAAATAACTCGGACTGATACAATTTTGCCCGAACAAGAGAAGACAGACGAGGACTGGCAATTGCCAAATAAAACAGCTTTGCCAGCTCGGGCCATTTCGGCTACTCCTGAGCCTGCTACTTCCAACTCCTTCAAGAATCTGGTCATGGGCACTCCAGCTTCGGACTCGGATTCTACAGCCTCTACTACCTCCAGTAGATGGTCAGACATATTAGATGAGGATACTGAGAAAGATCATGGGGTAGAGAAGTCTGGGCATAACATAGAGAACATGATTCCTCCGACAGAACACTGTATAAATTATCAGACGGTGCTAACTCCAGCCGAACAACGCTACTTTGAGGCCTTTGGAGGCAAGCTGTCTCCGAAAGATCCCTTGGGCAAGCCGATCAAAGCAAAACTAAAAAGGGCCCGAACGGAAGATGTTGGTCCCGGTGCAAACGAGTCTTACACGTGTATGGGGGGGAATACACGTGTTCAGTGTTTTTAAAACTTTTTCTTCGAGGTCGGCTTGGGTCGGGTTGTCACGATGATTTGGTCTGAGAAGCCACGGATCGCTCTGAGTCAAAAGTCTCTTGAGGAGCGGTGATCTGGCTTTCGAAACCTCGGATAATCCTAACCGAGTCCTGAGTTTCAGAGATCTGAGTTGCTTGGATCGGATAACTAACTTCTTGAACCCTCGAAGAGTAAGTTCGGTTTAGTAACTATCTGTTCTAAATTTACTCGGATGTGCGTAATGGTTGGCCCTTAGTTTATACTCGTTTTAAGCTTTTCTTTCAAAAACCTTCCTTTAATGGAATAGTGATTAGGATGTGATTCAATTATATGCAACTTCAGTGGATTTATTCCAACTGAAATGTCAGTGAAAATATGCTTTCAAAACTCAGTGATGCAACAGATAAATCAAGCAAAACAGAAAGCAAAGAACACAACAATTTATAGTGGTTCGAGGAGACTCAAGCTCCTACGTCCACTCTCTACGATCTCTTGGAGAAATTCACTAATCACTTCTTGAGCTTTCGACTACCTCTGTAGTTTACTTACTCAACTCGGCCCTGAGTTTTCTGACTACCTCTGTAGTTTACTTACTCAACCCGACCTTGAGCTTTCTGACTACCTCTGTAGTTTACTTACTCAACTCACACAAGCTTTCAGACTACCACAAGTAGCTTACTAACTTCTCATCTAGAGATTTCTGACCACTTCAATGTAGTTTACTCACTCTTTACAACTCCAATCTCACCAACAATCACACTCAAACTACCTTCAAGGGTTTGGGGTTTCTTAGTTGGTTTTCAACTAGAATGAGATATCCTTTACAATAAAGAACAATGCAAAGGCTAGGATATCTCGACTAAGCTTTTGGATATATCTTATCAAGCTAGGCTTAGTTTAATGAGCTCTCTTCAATATAAAGCACTTGGGAAATTCTTGGGTTTTCGAGTGCTTCAACTTGTAATAATAAGTTTGAGCTCTTGAGTTGCTTACAAATTTCCGTAACCTTTCAATGTGAAGGTCACAAGTATTTATAGGCATACACCAAGGTCACTCTTGAAAAACTATCCGTTGGAGAGATAGCTCAGAGAGTTTCCTCTTATGGTGTGTGGCTTGGCTATATTTAGGGTTTGACACTCCTAACACGTTTTAGGCAATAGTCTTTCATGTAGCGGTCTTCATTTTTTTGCGATCTGGAACTTAGTACTTGACATCTTTTTTTTGACACATTGTCATTTTGTCGATTGTCGATACGGATACGATGTTGTCTTCTCTTTTTGACTTTTTGTCTCGGTTAAAGTAGGAAACTAACTTCAAGCGGCTCTTTTGGTTACAATCTACGAAGTGATATAACCTTAACAACACTTTGTCTTAGTTCCTTTTTATGCGCATTTGAATGTCTTTGCAAATATCTATTTTTCTAAGGAATCGTGATCTTCTCGGTAGTGCATCCTTGAGGATAGATATGTTCGGTGCCTCGGAACATTGGGTTTTATCTTGAGCATTCAAGCATTCTTGACTCTTGATGAATTAATGTGCCTTGATATTCTTGATCTTGATTCTTGATCTTGATCTTACGTGTCTTGAGTCTTACGAGTCTTCTGCGTCTTCGAGTCTTGAGGTCTTACGAGTCTTCTGAGATGTCTTGGACCGATATCTTGAGTCTTCATCTTTGAGTCTTGATTCTTGATTTCATCTCGAGTCTTTAGTATCTCGATTTCATCTTGAGTCTTTGATATCTCGATTTCTTCGTTTCATCTTGAAACTTCAAAAACTTGATTTCATCTTGAAACTTCGGTTTCTTGAAACTTTTCGAGTTCTTGGAATCTTGAGATCTAACACGATCTATATCTGGCGACTATACATTTTGCGAGATAACATCCCGAATACTCTAAAACCGAATCGACTAACTATCAAGATTATTATGAACATGTAAATACTTTCGGGGTTTTGGGATCTAATCAAAATCATATCTTTATTAAATTCATCTCCCAACAATTTCCCCATTTATGATGATGCCAAAATCTATCTTGTTACACACATACTTAACCTATACTTAGGTTTCAGTTTATCCTATTAAAAGATTGGTTTTATTTTCAACAATTTCCCCATAAATAATGAGTCTCTTAACAATTAATCTCTCAATAATTTCCATACAGAGAATCTCACAGCAATTTCTTCAGTAATGAATCTCTCAAAGGATTCATCACCAAATACTTAATTTCTCAATCAATTAATCTCAGAGACAATCATTCAGGCATATAAAAAATTAAAAGACATGTAAATAAGATAATGAGATATTATCTTCGAGCATAAATGATAAGTTTTCATTGATGATAGGTAGGTGTTACAAGTTCTGATGAATCTTATCAAACAAAATAAAAAAGACAAAAAAAATAAAAGATTACATGAATCTTCTGAGTCTTCATCTTCTGAGTCTTCATTTTGTTCTTCAGCTCTGCTCTTCCACCTCATCAGCAGGGACTTCTAGGTCGAACATTCTGTAATATCTCTTCTTCAGTGCATCTCTTTCTTTGATGATATCCAGATTGTTTCTGTCGATCCTAGCCCGAGTGGCGTCTTGAGATATTTCGAGAAATGACTTTCTCATTAACGATCATTCTCGGCTGGGAGGAGGGTACACATATGGACGAGGCGGTTATACACCTTTCCTTCATCCATTAGATTTATCCATCCTTGGAGATATTTTGGATAGAAGGTCGAGGAGATAGTCGATGAAAGCCTCATTCGGATCGAGCTCTCCCTCTCCATTCTCACGAAAGCACATCATATTAGAACCGAGAAGGTTCTCTTGATTTCTTCCACGCATCGTTGAATTTGGATAGGCATCCACTTGTCGGCGTCGCGGCCATTCCGATTTTTTTGTGCTCCCTCTCCTCTTGCTTGCAAACCTTTTGAACCCAACTTTTTTTTCGCTCTTCTTGACCTTCTTTCGATCACGGTGGTACACGAAGCGAAAGCGGCCGGCTTTCTTCGCTTGTTGATCTGGAGTGTTTTGAGTGCTTCTAGTGTTGAAGACTTTCTTTGGCTCGACTTGAATCTTGATGCCAATATCAATTTCCTCGAGGCGGCTTAGAAGCTTTTGCTCTTTTGCTCTCGAGCTCTTCTATCACCACGGCCTTTCTCTTGATGGACAATTCAAAGACCAACTTAGCTTGTCCCAATCCGCCCTCTACCACCCGGTTTCTCCATAGCAACCGCATTGTTTCCTCGAAACACGAGTGTAGGCCAGCTTCTCCACCTCTTTGAACTTAAGCTTCCGGTGGCTTCAATCTCTTTCACGGCCCGGCAAGTATCTTCTTTCAAAGCATTTTTAACAACCTTGCCCTTGAGTCGTTCAATAATTCCCCGAGATCGGCTCGGTCTTTCCCTTCTTGGAACCATACTCTGGCGGAAGCTTCGGAGAGTCTTGTGTCCGTGTGATATTGCTCTTTCTTGACCTCCGCACCTCCTCGCCATCGATCTTGCTCCTCCTCGAGCCCCTAAGGTGGTTCTTTCGCCCTGAAGAATTCTTGGACAAAGCGTGCAAATTGGCTTGAGAGAGCTTCTTGAACATGTCTGTCATCTTGGCCATGAGCATTGAGCTCATTTTCCTCAACAACTTTCTTCACTAAAGCATCTCATTCTTCTCAACCAACCTTGCTTCAAGAATTTTTTTATGCGCTCGATGCTTTTGCTTTAGCTCTACGCATTATTTCGGCCTTGACCCCCTCCATCTTGTCTTCTAGCTTTGCTTCCATGGAGGTCGACTTTTTTGTCATAGAGCTCGAAGAACACGGTTCGAAGAAGTACTCAATCCTTCAAACCGAGATTGGTTGGCCAAAACTTCCTCCATCCCGAGCAATTTTGTTCGATTATTGGCTCAACCTTCTCTAATTTCTCCATCTTGGGGTGAGATCAATCTCGGGAGCATTCTTGATCTGCTGCCTCACCGGGTTAATTTTGTTAAATCTCGAGTCTCGATCTGAACCCGAGCTTCGGTTTGAGCTGGGGCTTCGGACTCGATCTGAGTCTGGGATTCACCACGAACTTGGGTGTCCACGAGCCTCGGTCTGCATATCGGACATTCTGATTTAAAGGTAGGAACCCGGTAATCTGGCATAATTATTAATTGTGCAAAAAGTTACTGAAGGCTAACTTCGATCGAGGATGTTCAATGTTAGTCGATCAACATCGGTTAGTCTTTCTCATGCGAGATTGACTCTCATCATCCCCTTGTTGGTCCCCATCCGAGATTTGTCAATGGAGCTCGGGGCACCAACTTGGCGATTCTCTCAACCACGCCTTCCTCTTCACAAGCTCATCAAAATCGAGATTTTCATCCGGAGCTTGGTTTTTCGAACCACGAGAATTCAAATGAGAAAAGGCATCTCCTCGTTCCACCAGTCTTCCTCCGAATGAAGCAATATTAAGCATCTACGGAAGAGTCGGTTGAGATGTAGGCAGTTGACCTCAATCTGAAGAAGATGTCTTGGAGGTCGGGGAATGAGCTTCATTTCGGGGTAGCGGTCAAGAATGAACCGATTCCCGCTTCTTCGCCCGGTCTCTTCAACTTCTCCTTTCTTGAGCATCGGGCTCTCGGGTTGATGGAAGGGTCAATCAACAACTCATTCGGGGAGCTCTTCAAAGTTCATCGGCTCCCGAGGCTCAATGACCCCGAGGTTTGACAGCTGACTCACCGATGCGGATATGACTTGGTTCGAAAGTGCGGTGGCGCGCCACCAGTAGGAATATCTCGCTTGCTCGAGAGGCCGAGTGGGCATATCCTCGGCGAGGAATCTGTGCGTCTTCTGCGATCTGGTAAGCATAGGAATCGAACTTTCTCGAGGTCTCGAGGTCCTTGGAAAATTTCTGAGAAAATTTATGCGAGCTCGGTGAAGTCTCAAGAACCTCGGAGAAGACTTGCTCACCAGTTTGATCCACGGCTGCCTTTGAGATAGCTGAGCAAAAACATGTAATGGCGATTTCGGCGGTTTGGCTCAGTGAATCTCCTCGATCTCACTTTCCTCATCTTCATCGGTGAGAACCACCATTCTTTTTTGCGTTTTGGAGCAAAGGTTTTTTAACTTCTTCAATTTCTCACCCTGCTTTCATTCTTGGCTTCCAACAACACCTTCCCCGGCTTGTTGGGTTTCCTTTCAAATGTATAGCAGGGGTGATTCCACTTTCTTCTCTTTCTTTCCTTGAAAGTCCTCTTGTGACAATCGATTTGAACATAATTTTGGACTTAGGGAATGGGGTAGAGTTAGCAAAGATATCCTCCTCCTCTCGGCACATCTCTAGAATGAATGCGATTTTGGTGGCGTGGAGGATTACGCCTTTGATAGATATTGCCCCCATCATCCTCCCTTTTTATGACCTTGGCTTGCTTTCGATCCACCACCTTGATCGGATATTTGACCCGGTTGAAATCCTTGGTGGGTGAGTCCTCAATCGCCTCCATCGATCGGAGTTTGGGAGTGTTGATGCGCTTTCGAAGCTTCTAGATCGACTCATTATGCACTTTCCCACAATATCCATCAATACTACGTATTTAATTTGTAGATGCCATTTGTGCGAGTTGCCTCAAACTTAACGGGTTTCTCGGCAACCTTGTCAAGATACTCTGCTCCCGATCCCAACATATACAATGAGGATCATCTCCCCTCATCGCACAACTCAAATCGTCGTTCAAATGCTCGGGGACTATAGAGCTCTCGAACAAAATCCACATATTTCATTGATTGTTCGAGATGCTGGCGTAAATCTTAGATTCTATACAATCTTCCTCATCGATTTCCATATTTGCAACAAACTCTATTACCTCACGGGTGTACTCTCCTACGGGTCGATTTTGCGACGAGGTTCGTCGATTTCGCCAATCGATTAAGTGGGCGCTTCTTCTTCGTGCTTGGCATTTGGCGTGCTCTCGAGAGACACTGCGTATTCGTACCATGGATTATTCGTCTCATTTAATCTTTCGAATATGGTTGGGGTCATTTTAGATTTTGAAGATTTGAAGATTTAGGGTTTGGGTTTTACGGGCAAAGGAATTTATTTGCGAGAGGATTTGGGGAAGGAAGGGTTTGATAAAGTTTGGCTTGAATGGCTTTCAAAGGATTAAATAGCCGAGATCGGGAATTCGTACCGGTTTGGTGAAAAGCAGCGGTTAAGATTAATCCATGATTAATCGAATTATCTTGAAAAGGTCGATCCCGAAAAAGTAAGCCGCCATTTTAACTTTATTGGAGATTAAAATGTGAGCATTTAATGATTGTTGACCTTCTTAGGAATTTCAAAGATTAGGCCAAAAACATTCTCGGTGTTTTGTATTTATTGCGAATGATTCTTGAGTTTCACTTAAGCAATAAATGAGTCGCATAGTCATTACTTCTTGGACTAATTTCCCTCTATCTGTCTCTTCTTGAGTATTGACCTTGATAAAATGTCGATTATGATACCGAGTCTTGAATGGGTTCGATTATAATCTTGAAATCTTGATCTTGATAAATCTGAGTTTCCTGAGACTCAGTTCAATTATTTCCATTTTATCCTGAGCTTCTTAGTAGAATTCTGAGAAAACTTCATGCATCTGAAAACGTTCAATTTTTCAGATTTTACTCTATACACCTGGATCCACATCCCTAATTCAACCGATAGTTCACGAAATCTTGATTGACCCAAAGGTTTAGTCAAGATATCAGCTCTCCGCTTATCAGTATGAATTTTCTCCATCCGGATGTCCTTTTTCTCGACATGATCTCTGATGAAGTTCCTTCTTCAGTCTAATTCTCCTGAAGTCCATGAAGGAAATTCATCTTCCAACAATGACATCTCGAGATCTTCTTTTCAACGAAATTTAATGATATCTTCATTCGATTCGATGCCCTTTTACATTTTCTGAAAAACATATTAGATCTGTGGTACCCATTTGGTGTAGGGTCCTACCAGGTTAGCTGTACCTTTTGGAATCCAAATCTGCCTAACAACTCTAATCACTTTAGAGTGGCTGATCTGTCTTCCATAAACATCTACATACACATTTATCACTCTGGGTGCCTTAGCAGTATCCTGTGTATGAGTGCTAGCCTTAGAATGAACATGCGCCTTATAATTTTTTTTTGGGTTCAGGTCTTTTGTTCATTTGCTTTGGCTTATGTGCAACTGGTCTGAATCTTTGTTGACTCGGGTTCAGGTAACCTTTACCCTTAGGCAAGTGGGGTTAAGTGGTGCTGTCTGAAATTTTGGTCTTCAATTATCTTCGAGGACTTGGTCTCTTGATTGAGAATGTCTCTCTTTGAGTGTTTCTCTTCCGAAGATTCCTCGATGGTTCAATGTAGATCCTTTCGGGTTTGCGTTCTTAACTGAGGCTTGAAGTACTTTACGAAATTTTTCAATTGAGTGCTCGGGTTTTCTAGCCTTCACCGAGGTTTGGGCTTTCCTACTCCGATCATTGATTTCTTTTTTTGAAACCATGGGTCCTTTACCCTTGTCTAACACCTTGAGCATTTCTTGAGTTTGAAGTGTATGTCTTCTTGGTTTTACAAAGATTGTCTTCTTGCTACTTGATCGACGATTGAGATGACCTTGTGAGGTTCCCCTGGAATGTATCCCAATCCAGATTTTATAGTGGGCGATCTCTGGTAACTCGAATTTCATCTATTACTTTAGATGCGATATTCAATAGAGTTAGCTTCTTACATGCACTATCCTCACGATTCTGTAGAGTTTCATGCTTCTCGAGAGGTCATTGAACTTAGTTACGATCATTTGAATCTCTTGATGGATTTCTCTAAGCTTTTGATTAGGGTCCTTTATCAACTTCTCTTTCTCTGTGAGTTGTACTTTCAAAACATCCAGTTCATCAATAGCTCCCATTAATTGAGAAGTGATTTGATATTCTTAGAGAGTCTTTCCATTTTAGATTTTCAAACTTTTCAGTTCTTTATTACGCTCTTGAGTTTCATTTAGCGATTCTTGTAAAACAAACATAGTCCTTCATTAGACTCTCAAAAGAATCCATCAGTCAAAATGATATTTACAGTTGAACTTGACAACTCTTGTGCTAGTGTAGGAGCAACAATGAGAGAAAGAAGAGTTTACCTCCTCAATGGCCATCGGTGATGTCATCACTTTCCTTTGTCGATAATATTTCATCGAAGAGCTAGATCCTCCTCGGAATGTTCTTCTATACGCAACCATGGACTTTTTGCTAGAGAACTTCTTGTCTCTTTTTAGTTTGCCTTTCTCTTCTCTCCTTGCTTTTCGGATCCGGACAATCATCTTTGGAAGTGACCTTTCTTTTGGCAATTATGGCATCTGTTGGCATCATCATCTTGATCACTTTCTTCTTTGGACTTGGAGTCCTTCCTTTTAGATGAAGATCCCTCAGCTTTCAGGTCTTTCTTCTTCTCAGTTGATCATCCTCGGGTTTCTTCCGGTTTTGTGATTCTGTAATAGTTTTTGTATTTTCCATATCGATTATTAAGTCTTTCAAACCTCCTTGCCATCGGTCTTTAGCTTATCCTCAAGCTCATCCCGATTTTTAGCAAGGGAGTTCTCAGACTCTCTAGTTTTACATGTTTTATCTTTGGCTTTAAAGGCCACATTCTTACTAGATGATGAATCATCTTTGCTGCCAGCCTTTTTGGATTTCTTATCAATTATGAACTCATAGGCTTTCAGCTCAGAGAAGACTTGTTGATATGACATTGAATTAATGTTTTTGGTGTTTTCAATCACCACTGCATGTATATCCCATTTCTTAGAAAGACCTCTAAGAATTTTCATTGCAACTTCTCTCTGTGGATATTTCTTACCAAGTGCATTTAGATCATCCATAATGCTAGTGAATCTGACTTCTAATTTGTCAATAGATTCACCTTCTTCCATTTCAAAACTATCAAACTTTCCAATTGCAACTGAAAGTTTGTTTTCCTTGATATGACCTGTGCCTTGGCACATTCATGACTAGTGTATTCCAAATTTCTTTTTGCGATATTACGGTGAGAGATCATTCCCATCACACCATCATCAATAATCTTTGTATAGTATGTCTTTAGCAATATAGTCTAGATTGACCAACTTCCTCTCCTCAGAGTCGGGTTGGTCATCGACTTAGGAAAATCTGCTTTCTGGGATCGTTTCTCTCATTTTACGTTCCTCCGAGATTCACCACGATGAAATTGGAATGACCCTGGAGAGACCCTCTCCACATTCGTTCATGTTTAGAATCTGGTGAGCCTGCATTCTCGATCTCCATAAATCATAGTTCTCCCGAGAACATGAGAAGTTTCTTAGAAGACATTTTATCCGAAGTCTTTTAAGAATTGACCAAATAAGATCGATTCGGATAGACCACAAGTATTTTAGCAAATAAAACTTAGGTCGACAAAGCGGTGGTCAAGTTGAACCCTTTGCTCGATACCACTTGTTGGTCCGGTGTAACGAGTCTTTGCGTGTATGGGGAATACACGTGTTGGTGTTTTAAAACTTTTCTTCTTCGAGGTCGGTTTGGGTCGGAGTTGTCTGATGATTTGGTAGTCGAGAAGCACGCAGATCGCTCCGAGTCAAAGTCTCTTGAGACGGTGATCTCGAAGCCGCTTTCGAAACCTCGGATAATCCCAACCGAAGTCCCGAGTTTGAGAGATCCCGAGTTGCTTGGATCGGATAACTAACTTCTTGAACCCTCGGAAGAGTAAGTTCGGTTTAGTAACTATTTGTTCGTACTACTCGGATGTGCGGAATGGTTGGCCCTTAGTTTATACTCGTTTTAAGCTTTTCTTTGAAAACCTTCCTTTAATGGAATAGTGATTAGGCCGTGATTCAATTATATGCAACTTCAATTGGATTGATTCCAACTGAAATGTCGTGAAAATATGCTTTCAAAACTTCGGTGATGCAAGCGGATAAATCAAGCAAAAAGCGTAAAGCAAAGAACACAAACAATTTATAGTGGTTCGAGAGACTCAAGCTCCTACGTCCACTCTCTCGATCTCTTGAGAGAAATTCACTAATCACTTCCTTGAGCTTTTCGACTACCTCGTAGTTTACTTACTCAACTTCGCCCCGATTTTTCGACTACCTCAGTAGTTTACTTACTCAACCCGACCTTGAGCTTTTCGACTACCTCTGTGGTTTACTTACTCAACTCACACAAGCTTTCGGACTACCACAAGTAGCTTACTAACTTCTCATCTAGAGATTTCGACTACTTCAATGTAGTTTTACTCACTCTTTACAACTCGATCTCACCAACAATCACACTCAAACTACCTTCTAAAGGGTTTGGGGTTTCTTGGTTGGTTTCAACTAGAATGAGATATTCTTTACAATAAAGAACAATCTGAAAGGCTAGGATATCTCGACTAAGCTTTTGGATATATCTTATCAAGCTAGGCTTAGTTTAATGAGCTCTCTTCAATATAAAGCACTTGGGAAATTCTTGGGTTTTGAGTGCTTCAACTTATAATAATAAGTTTGAGCTCTTGAGTTGCTTACAAATTTCCGTAACCTTTTCGATGTAGAAGGTCACAAGTATTTATAGGCATACACCAAGGTCACTCTTGAAAAACTATCCGTTGGAGAGATAGCTCAGAGTTTTCCTCTTATGGTGTGTGAGAAACGGCTACATTTAGGGTTTGACACTCCTAACACGTTTTAGGCAATAGTCTTTCATGTAGCGGTCTTCATTTTTTTGCAATCTGGAACTTAGTACTTACGACATCTTTTTCAATGACACATCCTTTGTCGATTGTCGATATAATGCGATGTTGTCTTCCTCTTTTTGACTTTTATCTCGGTTAAAGGTAGACAACTTCAGCGGCTCTTTTTGGTTACAATCTCTACGAGTGATATAACCTTAACAACACTTTGTCTTAGTTCTTTTATGCGCATTTGAATGTCTTGGCAAATATTTATTTTTCTAAGGAATCGCGATCTTCTCAGTAGTGCATCCTTCGGATAGATAAGTTCAGTGCCTCGGAACATTAAGGTTTATCTTGAGCATTGATGCAATCTCGACTCTTGATAAGAATTTTGTGCCTTGATATTGTTGATTTTCGATTCTTGATCTTACGTCTTACGTGTCTTGAGTCTTACGAGTCTTGGCGTCTTACGAGTCTTGAGGGTCTTGAGTCTTCTGGATGTCTTGGCCCGATATCTTGAGTCTTCATGTTGAGTGTTCAGTTCTTCAATTTCATACTGAGTCTTCAGTATCTCAGTTTCTTACAGAGACTTCAGTTTCTTCGTTTCATACTGAAACTTCAAATACTTGATTTCATCTTTGAAACTTGAGATACCGATTTCATCTTGAAACCGGTTTCTTGAAACTTCTTGAGTTCTTGAATCTTGAGATCTAAACGATCTATATCTAGCGACTATACATTTTGAAGATAACATCCTGAATACTCTAAAACTGAATCCTGACTCAACTATCAAGATTATTCTGAACATGTCATACTCAAGGTTTTGGGATCTAATCAAAATCATATCTTTATTAAATTCATCTCCCAACAGAAGATAACAAGAGAAGACATGAATACAATACACGATTGAAAACAAAGAAGATAGAGGAAGCCCTGAATGCCTCCCTAGATGGAACTACAATTGCTCTAGACAGCTAGTCTCATTTTTTATGATGTACCTTTTGGTTATGTGGTCACTTTTGGGCCATAGACACTCTCTTGTTCGGGTCACTTTTGGGCCCACCCTTTTTCTTTTCATTTTTATAAATATGCTTATTCGTCTCTTTTTAGGACAATTCTTAGTGAATTAGATGTAATGTTAGGAAATTTATAAATTTTATCAACTTGGTTTGTCCACCAAACACTGTGTTTTAGAAATCTCCTTGACGGAATGAAGAATCTACAATTAATGGAAGATAAATCAGCACAACGTATAATTTTTTTGGTGATTATCTTTGTAATGTTTTGAATTTATTAATTTTCTAGTCGTATAGGCGTTATATTTTGCGTTCGCTCTTTAAATTTTCTGGTAGCATCGACGTTTGGTCTTGCATTTACTGGAGTTTTATTCAATGTCGTCTTTGTTCAAGTAATAGTCAATTCTCTCCAATTTCGTGGGATATGATATTTCAGAGTTCCATCTGTTGGGAAATTTGTATTTAGTTTTGATGGAAGTTCCAAAACAGTTTGTAATAGGACCCGACCCGGACTGTTGGTGGTGATGTCTTAGAATCGAGGTTAGGATGACCCGGTGAAATGTATAGGCGGTGATGTATAAGGTAGGTCACATATTGAGGGAACTCAATATGTATAGGTCAGTCGATTAGTCGAATGATCGAGTTAATCGGATGATCGGTGAAGACGTAAAGCGATAGCTCGAAGACTGAAGATCGAAGACACGAAGATCAGAAGATCTGAAGATCAGAAGACTACCAGAAGATCAAGATCCAGACCAGAAGACCTACTTCAGTCGAGTCTGATAGTTGAAGCTAAGACAACTGGCATCAGAAGACTCTATCGGTGGTGATCGGTTGTAATTGATCGGACTTACATCGGTGTGTGTTGATGTTACACCAGTCATACGTTGTTGATCTGAACAAAGAGAATGTCAACCTTAGTTGGTAGAACAAACACTAAAAAGTGTACTTGTTAACCAATGAGAACAAGACATGTATGCACGGAGTTGACAATGCGGGATTCGGCACTGCAGAGTCAAACGGCTATAAAGGATAACTATTCACGCTTTCGGCCATGCCGTTCCTGGAAGCACGTCACATCAAATCCTGCAAACCTACCAAATATAGCTGGAAATTCAAATTGCTCTCCAACGGCTCTTTGATTTCGTGGTCTATAAATATGGGATTGCTCTTCAGAGTGAAGACACGGAAATTATCAAGAAACTCAAACTATAGCAAAATTTCCGCATGAAGAACACGAATTTGAAGAATATTTCTAAGTGTTCATCCCATTGTTCTTAGCATAGAAATCTCATCCTCTAGCTTTTGGCTACATAAACACTAGGATAGATTTCCAGTTGGAACAACAATAAATCTTTACCCAAACCCAAAAGTTAGGTTAAGTTTGTTTTGCAAGATTTGGATAGGGTTTCTAGTTCGATTTCAGGATCGGTTGAGTGTGAACTTCGGTAAACATCTGTTGGGTGTTGGGTAACACGTTAAACTAAGTCCAGTCGGTTAAGTTGGTGCCCCTTGTGATTGGGAAGAGTGGACGTAGGACTGATTGTCCGAACCACTATAAAATCTTATGTGCATTTACTTGCTCTTTACTCCTATTGCACACAACCAGGCTTAAAACTGCATACATATTCTGAGTTAATATAAATGCGCACCAAATAACGATCGTCGGTTTGTGAGTTTAATCGACTAATTGAAAACAGACTTGAGAATCTGATTTGATAAAGCTGGTTTTTCACACGGGTAAACTAGCTTCCGCACAAATTAGTTAAACCGATAGATATCGAATCGATCGCCCTCGAGCGATCGATAAGTTGGATATCAGTCCAAACTGATTCACTTGCACTCTGATCAGGCAAACTGCAATCACACATGATCTGCACGAAAAAGTTTTTAGAAGTCTATTCACCCCTCCCCTCTAGACTTCTGCCCTCACGAAACCCGTTCGGGACCTACAAGTGGTATCGAGGCGGTGGTTCTCTGAGACCGCGGCTTTGAATATCATCGGTTCTTGAGGAAGAACCTTTTTGGTCTTGAACTGATCTTGAAAAACCTTTTTTTAATCTCATTTGTTTTCAAATTCACGATCATCATGGATAATACTTCGGGTATGTATCATGATTTGCCTAAATTTTCCATTGATGAGTATGCAGACTGGACGATATACATGAGCAACCATCTGGGATCAATAAGCGGCAGAATGATGGAAGTTATTGAACGAGGACCCATCAACATCTTTCATGACAACCCAGCTGTTGGAGGTGATCCAGATTTTGCAGTTGGAAGTCTTGTCGAAAAGAGTCACACCTTACGATGGATCTTTGAAGAGAAAGTTATATACTCTGGATACGATAGCCAGGCACATAATCATGAAGACCATGGACAAGATAACCAGAGAAAAGATAAAGTATCTCAAGACAGCCAAAGAGATGTGGGATACGCTTGCTTAAATGTGTGAAGGAAATGATCTGATTAAAGATAGCGGTGCGCATTGTTTAACCGGTGAAATTCGAGAAACTTAAGATCTTTACTAAATGAAACCATCAATGAGCTCGATGGAAGAATCACCATGTCAGTCAACAAGTTACGGGAACTTGGACGAGAAATGTCAGATAAAGACATCAATTACAAGATATTGAGATCTCTAACCAAGAAGTGGGATATGAAAGTTATTGTAATAAAGGATTGTCAAGATATTGCCAAGATGAAGCCAAGCAACCTGTTCCTGAGTCTTAAAGCCCATGAGTTTGATCTGATCGAAAGAGGGCAAGAAGAAGAAGGCGAATTAGTCGCTTTCTTTGAAGCCACACCGCCACATCAAAATGGGTTACATTCAAAGCGACCGATGAGCAAATCAAAGTCTCATTGAACTGTTGGAAATATTATAAGCCAAAAGCCCCGAGCAGATTGCTTTGCTAACGAAAACTTGAAAAATCTAACATTCAACTTGGTAAGTATCGCAGATTTTACAGGGATTATCAAAGCAATTTGAGGAAGAGATAGGAGGCGGTGACGGATCTCTCGAAAGGACCAGATCTTATGAGTGAAAAGATGATCACAGAAAGGATCGCAGAGAAGATAAGAAAAGAGATGATCGATGCGATGAAAGAAAAGATAACATATCGAGAGAAGAAATTCTTATTACAATCGAGACGGGTAAGTCACCGGCAGATTCTCTGCATTTAAAATGACTCTTGGCGGAAGAAGTTTAAGTGGATCGTGGAGCATGTTTCAAGCTGTGGAGAAACGAGGTCATTCTGGTACAGATTGCCGGACGACTCAAAAAAAAAAGAAGAGAAGCGGAAAAGAAGACAACGCTTATAAAACAGGGAAAGCCATGGTTGCGTCATACAGGAATTGATGATTCTTATCGCCTTCCGAGGAGGATCCGCTACTCATCGATGAGAGGACTTTTTGTCCGATAAGCAACACCGATGATTTCTCGACTACGATGATCGATATTCTCTTACGATGATGAAAATGCATCGATGGCTAAGGAGGAAAACCAATCTGAGGTAACCTCTAAACCTTTTACGCTATTTCAGTTTCCACATCAGCTATAATTAACACACCTGCTAGAGAGATTGACTTGCGGCTCTATTACGAGCAATTGCTTGATGATCTCTCTTGATGATGAACACTTATACAATAGTGGAAATTTGAAAATGATAAGCTAAGGATTAAAAATACTCGACTTATAAAGGAAAATCTTTGTCGAAAGAAAGCGGTGAACTAAAATCGGTGAAGCCGCTTTCAGAAGATAACAAGAACTGAAAGTTCTGAAAGTTAATTCTTCTGATCAGGAGAAGCAGATTAAGGAACAACTAGCTATTAATAAACAGCAAGCTGATGATTTTAAAATCTTACAGGCTAGGAAAAATCCCAAGTCTTCTGATTCACTCAAGGCTCGCACAAATAATCATACTGATCAGAATGCATATGAAGAGATGTATGATTATGTAGATGTTTATGGGAGACAAATCAGGCCTTCTGATCTATCTGATTACAATAGAAGTGCCCTGTTTGTATGGATCCCTAAAACCAACTCTAACCCCTCAGGACCCAATCCAAAAGGGGTACCTAAAGCCTGATTTGATTGCAGGTTCGCGTGGGTTTGACCAACAAAGGAGGTGTACAAGCAACTATCTGGTACATCGATAGTGAATGCTCAAGGCACATGACTGGAAGCAAACATCTCCTTAGCTCTTACACAGAACAAGAAGGCCCACGTGTACTCTTTGGTGATGATAACTTTGGTTTTACCAGAGGATTCGGAACCTTAGAGAATGATGATGTCTGAGAATTCTTTGGAGTCTCGTATGTCGAAGGTTTAAAACATAACCTGTTATCAGTTTCACAATTCTGCGACAACGGATTAAGTGTTGAGTTCTCGACTGATCAGTGTACTATAAGGAATCTAGCTACTCAACAGATCTTGCTAACTGGTTCAAGGAAAGGAACAATTTATACAACAGATTGGAACAGTTGTCCGAGAAATGCATGCTTGATTGTTAAGAGTTCCAAAAGTAGTAGTTGGCTCTGGCACAAAAGAATGAGTCATCTGAACTTTAAAACTCTTAACAAGATAGCAAGGATGTCTTTGGTTGAGGGACTTCCGAATGAGGTATTCTCTAAGGATCAGACATGTGTCGCATGTTAGAAGGGAAAACAGGTTAAAGCCTCATTCAAGGGAATCCCTGGACCAGCATCCATCAGAGTCTTGCAACTGCTCCATATGGATTTAATTGGACCCGATTACACCGGTCGATCTCGTGAGATAAACGAATATACTCGTAATCGTGGATGATTATTCCAAGTTTACCTGGGTTGTATTCTTGTATAAGAAGAATGAGATAACAACAAAGATACATGAGTTGCTCAAGAAACTACAAAACGAAAAGGGTGTCAGTATAGTGAAAATCAGATCAGATAAAGGTACAAAATTTTTGAACTCTTTTATTACTGATTTTTGCACTAAGTTTGGTATACAAAGATGAGACATCACCGCAAAACGCCTACAATGAATGGTGTAGCGTAAGCGGAGAAAGCAGAACACTCAAGGAAGTTCGCCGCACTATTTTAGCTGAACATGCAACACCAAGCCGTTTCTGGGCAGAAGCCATCAATACTGCATGCCACACTCAGAACAGATGTTCTCTGACTAAGGCTCACTACAAAACACCCTATGAACTGTGGAAGGGCAGAAAACCTCGTGTTTCTTACTTCCATGTTTTTGGGTGTAAGTGTTTCATACACAACAATGAGAAGAGTCAGTTGAAGACTTTTGAGGCCAAGTCAGATGAGGGTATCTTCTTAGGATATTCCTCATCCAGCAAGGCTTTCAGGGTTTACAACAGGCGAACCCTAGTTGTGGAAGAAACACCTCATGTGGTCTTTGATGAAACATCTTCTGAACAAGAGAAATCTGCCTCAGAACAAGAAGTACCAGATCAACCGGTACCCGATGCACAGAAAATGGATCAGCTAAGTATCAAGGAAAAAGGATCAGAACACGTAACAGTGTATATTCCAGATCTTGCTGATTCACCAGGTCAATCAGACCCTAAGGTACGTACAACTGTCAATGAAGAAGCTGGTACACCTGAGACAGTATCAACTGAACCATCTGGTTCAGGGGGAACATCTGAAGTTCCTACGGACAGACATCAGCACATGATGAGTCCAACATCAACTGAGACTTGTCCATGTCAAGTGGATCATAATTCTGCACCACTCACAATCACTAGTAATGAACTACTATTAGAAGAGGATGATGTTCTCCAAACAGATGCAAATCAGAAAAGAAGGACCTGGATAACCAGTCATCCAACTGATCTGATCATCGGAGACCCATCTGATAGAGTCAAAACTAGACATCAGATTGGTGAAAGTGCCATGTATTGTTGTTATCATCTTTGAAGGAACCAAATGAAGTAGAGGAAGCTCTACAAGATGCATCTGGCGGATTCTAGCCATGCAAGAAAGAATGGAGCAGTTTGAAAGGAATCAGGTTTGGAAACTGGTGGACTGACCAACCCATCAAGATGTGATTGGCACAAAGTGGGTATTCAAGAACAAGAGAGATGAGAATAATGGCATAACCAGAAATAAGGCAAGACTTGTTGCTAAGGGGTATTCACAATCAGAAGGAATTGATTATGATGAGACCTTTGCACCAGTCGCTCGCCTGGAAGCCATTGGCTATTTTTGGCATATGCTGCTCACAAAGGGTTTATTGTGTATTAGATGGATGTAAAGAGTGCATTCTTAAACGGGGTACTAGCTGAGGAAGTTTATGTAGAACAACCTCCAGGCTTTGAAAAAAAGCGACCGGTGTACTGGATTTAAGAAAATCTCTTTATGGTTCAAACAAGCTCCTCAAGCTTGGAATGATACACTCTCTCAGTTCTTGATAGACAGTGGTTTCACTAAAGGAATAGTGGATAGAACATTATTCAGAATAGAAGATGGAGAAGATATTCTGATGGTTCAGATTTATATGGACGACATCATCTTCGAATCTCCCAACAAGAGCTTATGTGAAAAATTCAGCAAGTTGATGCAAGGGAAGTTTGAGATGTCCATGATGGGTCAGATGAGTTACTTTCTGGGTTTAAAAGTTAAGCAAAGTCTGAAGGGATATTCATACGCCAAAGTAAGTACACTAGGAGTTTATTGGCTAAGTTTGGAGTTCAAAGCGTAAGGAAGCGAGAATCCCTATGATGACCGGATTCAAGATGGATCGAGATGTGGATGGTCGTAAAAACTAATCGTAAAGAATATAGGGCTCTCATTGGATCTTTACTATACCGATTCGCCAAACAGACCCGGATATCACTTTTTGCAATAGGTGTTTGTGCGGATTCGAGCAAATCCAATGCAAAGCCACCTCAAGCAAATAAGCGGATTCTTAAGTATCTGAAAAGGACAAGAAACCTTGGTTTATTTTACCCATCGATGATAATCTAAAGCTTAGTGGGTATTACGATTACGACACGGAGGTTGCGTAATTGTGATGAAGTCAACCTCGTGTACATGTCGGTTTTAGGTAGTAAACCGATCTCTTGGTTTTCAAAAGAAGAGACACCGATTTCGACATCTACTCTTGAAGTAAGAATATATGGGTGCGAGAATTGTTGTTCCCAACTGCTCCCGCTAAGTCAAGAATTTGAAGGATTACAACATTGTAGCTAAGAACATACCTATATTCGTGGCAAGATAATAGTGTTATTGCAATCACTCGAGAATCTCGTTCTACATACAAGATGCAAAGCATGTGGATGTCGGACATCATTTTATAAGAGATCATGTTGAAAAGAATAATATCGAGAATGGAAAAGATCCATCGATAAAATGAAAAAGTCGATATTTTAACCAAGGCACTAGCTGAGATCAGATTCAGAGAATTATGCAATGAGCTAGGGCTTCTGGATCTCGGAGAAAAAGCACTAGAAATATTTGATGGAGTGGTCTCCAGAACCAGTTGGTTAAGAGACTAACCAGGATTAAGAAGAATCAGTTGAGTTAGGTATCTCAACCGATCGGAAGTTCGCATAAGGAACCGATCGATTAAGATATATCAGTTAAAGGGAACGATCGTTGGAAGGTTATACTTTGTAAGTCGATTAAGCTATGTTCAACAAGCAAGTTGTATAAGTTTAAGGCTACAAATCGCATAAGTAAAGTAGAAACAACACAACAATGAAATAATAGAACTTTTCATTGATGAGGGGAGAGGTCGATTTACATTACAAGTTCAAGTATAAAAAAAGGACTGGGAGGTCAAGACATAAACCTTAAACCATAAACCCTAAGCCTAACCCTAGAAAGGGGGGAGAGAGGCTTTAAAGATTTTAGAACCGATGTCCTATTTTCCCCAACCCACAAAAGGGGGTGTGAGAGGCTTTGAAATAATCTAAGCCACCCTCGAGCTTGGAGTGAGGAGAGAGAGCGGCCTTGGAGGATTTCTAAGCCGAGCCCCTAGTCCTAAAATCAATGGGCTCTCCGGTGTTAAATGGGACACAAGTGCCAAAGATGTGGTCCAAAGACCATATGGCCACAAGTGTCGCATGCAAATATTGAGTTTGATATACGATGATCAGCTGTTGTCTGATCAAGACCGGATACCAAACTCATGTTTTGTATCAGACTGAGTCTGTTGATGTTAATTCCGTCATCTCGATAGGCACACAAGGTGCATACGATTAGGAGAAGTGTCTTCTCATTGCTATAGCAGATCCGCCGCCTCGGTGGTAGAGAAGCTTGACAATAATTGTATGTGTAATCTTCGGATGACATTCTAAAGCAAAAGAATAAGGGACACACAGGGTTGATTTGAGAATCTGAAATCATTTGAGAAGGGTTAAAGGTTTTTGCCGAAAGTTTCACCGGAAACAAGGGTTCATCGGAAAACATGGAGTATAAGCTAAATAAAGAAGATGAATGGTTTTTGTTGTGTTGTTTGCCTAAAACACTAGATCTATTTATAGAAGAAAAGCAGGGGTATAGGTGCAAATTTATTTTCTCAAGACCCTTAGGAGAAATTTTGCACCGCAAGGACATTGTGTAAGAAACACGCGACTGATGGTTGGATGAGTTGATGGTGTGAATTATCACAACGTATCCATACCATCATTACAAAGTGTCAAATCACGCCTACTTAGGGAATCGAGATGACTCTTCGACTACTTAAGAACTAAGTTCTGGCAGGAGCGCACATTCCAAGACTTGACCTAGATCAAGAGTGGATCAGGATGGATCCGAAGAAAACTGATCAGAAAGGATCAGTCAAAGAGTTGTTCAGAGATAACGGTTGAAAAGGGAACGTCACCTGATCAGCTTGGCTCATCAGAAAACTGATCAGATAAGTGGGACATTGTTGGGAAATACTATGGTTTAGGCAACCATCAGTAAGGTCAACAGTAATCAGGTCAACCAGATAAGATCAATAGTGGTAACTGAGTGATTATAATATCAGTCAGTCAGATACGTTTTTTGATTTATCTTCATACATATTCTATGTTAGCTATTACTGTTCACATTACTTTATGATGTCATGCCTGCAAATATTAAATGCGGACTTGGGGCTTGAGTATTAAATGCATTTTTTTTTCGAAACTTCAAGTTCAAAAGTCTGTCGGTTTAAAACCTTAACCGCACGATTGAATTACTTTTCAACCTCTTTAATCTTGACCGTCCACTTAAATCAAGGACACTCAAGTACCTTAAAAAATAATCGTGCAAAATGTTTCCCTCCCATCTTTTAAAACCCTAAATACCTTTTCTCTGAAAACCTTTCGCATTTCATACTTTCTAAAACCGCAAATTTCAGTTCCAGAAAATTTTCTCAAACATTCAAAATATTCAAGCGATTAATCTATCTTCCAAAACTCTCATATCGCTTTTCTGGTAACTTACTCATCTTGTTATTTTCTTTAATAGCATATAATGATCAGTGTATAGAAATTGTGTGTATTACTGTTAATCATGATCAAATGGAATTTAAATCAGTCATTGTCATTTCTATATACATCATAAACTATATGCATATTGGGGATAATTATTCATGTGTATTAATTCACAAAATTACTCTTTTATGAATAACAATGTGTGATTGATTATGTTGTTTCACATAGCATTCACTTTGTATGCTTGTTTATGATTTCAGAAAATGGAATCGTCAATAGTGCTATCGGAAACTTGTGACTATGCCTCTATGCTCAAAAACGTCATTGATGAAAAGTATGTCATTTTCAATACCACAAATGATCCAGAATCAAGGGAGATACTCGAATGCTTAAGAGCATGTGGACTTGATCAATTTTGCTATCGCCATCAGGAAACTGTCCATGTGTTTGAATCGTTGGAATTCTTGAGAAGACTAAAGGAGACGGACAACAAAAAACTATTCTCATTCGTTGGAAGGACCAGGATCGATGTCTCCAACGATGATCTCAGAAGAATCTTTAGTCTTCAAATGGGCAAGAAATACCCTGATGAGTTCACTGCTGGAATGTCAGATAAGGAGTATCTGTAGAAAGTGTTGTTGAGACCTGGGAACATCAATCAGCTCACACACATGTCAAAGTTCCCTACCTCCGAAGGAAGTATAGACTGCTTTTCAAAATTGTCTCGAAAGTCATTCTTGGGATCTCTTTCAGCCCAGATGCTCTAACCCAACAAATGCAGCATGTTATGGCCGCAATCATTGAGAAAGCCCCAGATATGAACTGGATGGGGTTATTCAAGCATCGTCTGCTGCAGGAAACTGATAAGTTTGTCACATATGAAGAAAATCGAGTGAAGCTGACAAAGAATATCAGTAATATTCACAAGGTGTCCATAATTCTGGCTGATAAGCTTCCCAGTGACTATCCTTGGTCACAAAATGGGCGGAAGCAATATGTGGAGAAATTCAAAGCCTTGCTTTACAAGGATGAGGCACTATCTGGATTATCTAATGATGATCTAACACCATATGTGTCGAAGCCTAAAAATCCATAAGGCAAAGCTTCATCTAAGAGAGGAACGAGAAAGAGGAAGCAGGCTGTGAGTAAGTCTTCTGATGCAGGTGCGAAACGTCAGAAAACACTTACTACAATGCTGCCTAAGAAGGTTGGTATGCCTTCTGGAGGTCTTCAAGGTGCAGGTAGTGATGTTGAAATTCTGGAATCAGGCGAAGATCAACCTGAAGAATCAGGTCGATAGTTAATGCTGGTGGAAAACCCAGTTCATGTGGAAACCCGTGGAGCTGATGTACAACCTGAAGAGAATCGGTCTGATTCTGAACCATCAGACTCAGCCCCCTTAAGTTCTCTTTTCAGAGGGCATGAAACCACCTACTGCCACACTTCACCCACCTCTTCTTCAAAATCACCTTAACTTGAACCATTAACAAGAAAAACTTCACACTCACCCGAACCATCAACCAGACAACCACCTTCAACTGAACCTTTCACTGGGAAATCGTTTACCCCTTCTCCCTCTCGAACCCCCTCTCCCAAAATAACTTCAACATCAGAACCACAGCCCGATCAACCTTCAACCAGTCAACCAGAAAACCCTCCATTCCCTCCCGAATATTCACAGTTAAATCCATCTGTTTCGAAAGCTGTTCAGGAACCTGTTCAAGAAATCATTCAGGAACTTGTTCCAACACCTGTTCTGGAACTCGCTCAGGAGGAGCAAGATGTTGCTGAGATCAAAGACATGTATGTCTCCATGTCTCACAATCCCTTCAACAAGAGGACCCTCCTCGAATCACCTGTACAAGAACACTCTACGGTATATTTTCTACAGCGACACGTGAATGCCTATCTGGACGAGCACTTTCCTAAACACATCGATCATATTGGGATTAGACAGCAGATGGAGGAGATAGTATTCTGTAGGAACATCAGACTCAAGGATATTGAAGACTTCCTGATTTTAATGAATGCCTTGGACTCCGATTACTTTGTTGACCTGGAAAAGAAGGTGAAGTAGAATGTCGGTGTATCCAGTGCAGCCAAACTGGCTACAGATGCTGATATCAGATGGCTGGTGCACCAGAAGCTGGGTATTTCTGAAGTAGAAGAAACGGGTTATGATACTTATACTTATACTGAGTATGAGCAACCTGCCGAAGAACCAAGTATGGGTGCTGCAGATGAGACCCAGCCAGGCGAGGCTTCAACATCTGGTCAGGCTACTGTGCTAAGTGCTGATATCCTAGATTTGATTTCTGTGAAAATACAAGATGGGGTAAAAGCAATGCAAGATGAGGTAAAAGCTTCAGTTGATACACAATTTACGACTCTTGCTGCAAATCTGATGCAAAAACTTGAAAAAGCACAGAGCAACCTAATTGACAGAGAGAGGAAGCTAACTGTTGATCAGATTTCAAACCTAGTTGACAGTGAGAGGCAGTTAACAGTCGAGAAGATCACAAATATGCACGATTCTATTCTCGACTCGGTAACAAAAAGAATTGACCCTCTTGCTGACAAGATGAGGATCCAGACTGATATGCTTGGAGAGACGCAGGTTCTCTTCGAAAGTGTCTGGGGATCCTTGGAAAGGACTAATTCTTGTTTGGACAATAGCAGAAAAAGATTTGATCAATCTATTACTCAGGCCAAGAACTTAATTGAATCTGGATTAAATAGATTCCTGGGTATTGCAACTACTTCTGCAAATGTTCAGATCACTCCTCTTGCTGTGGAAGAACTTAAGGAGGAGATAACACGTCAGTTTCAGTCCTTGAATCTCAAGTTGTCACACCTTTTTGATGCAACCAAAAAGGGGGAAGGACAACATAAAGAAAAACAGATGCAGATGGAAAAACAGTTGCAGATGGTAACTGTTGATTTACCAGAAGTGACCCATTCTGGTTTACCTAAGGTCACTCCGTCTGATGCCACTCCTTCTGAAGTCACCCACTCTGAGATTGCTCCTATTGCTGAACTAAAACAATCTGTGGATCAACACAGCAAGGAGATCGAGGCTCAGGGAAAAGAAATCAATAAGCAGAAGACAACTCTGTCTGAAGTTGTTGCCAGGGTGGACAAGATTGATGACTTCTCGGCAACTGCACAGAAAATATTTGATCAGGAGGATCAGGCGAAAAGTCTCGAGTTGGCAAAGAAGCTGCAGAGAGAAGAAGACACTTCTGAAGAAAGAAAACTGCGGAAAGGCAAGCAAGCTGAGAAGCAAATCAAGAAGCCAATCGTGACCCAGACTCAGTTGCAGACATCAGATGTTGATAAAGAAGAACAACTGATGAGGCGTGGGGTCATTGAAGCAGCTATCAAGAAGAAGAAGCTTGTTGAAGCTGCCGGACTGGACCGAAGATATGTCAAAAGGAAATCTAAGATGGCAGCAGATGTAGAAAAAGTAGATTGGGAAGAGAGAGCTTTCCCTGCGGAAGTTGAAAGCATTCTGGTGGCCAGACGAGACTTGCTTCCTGAATGGACAAGGATTAAAATCGACTAGCTGAGCGACGTCTACATTATTCAGAAGATACCAGAACATGCAGATCAGGGTGAATTTGATGCTGAGTTCCAAAACTGGCTGGAGATCAAACATCCCAAATTCTTCAAAGTGGTGATGCATGAAGGAAAAATCATGTCATTAACTCCTTCTGCACCCAAATTTCAGACAATGACTCCACCACTCAGAGTTGATAACTCTCTTGGCCCAATTGGATTCAAACAACTCTTCTATGATTTTGCTAAGAGAGGAGACATTATTGAGTGAGAAAGATTGGAGACTTTGCTGCAGAGAATGTACAAGATTTTCAACATTCCAGAAAGTCTTCAGAAGTTTGCCTTTTGAAGGAATCAGAAGATGTCTTAGATCAGGTGAAAGGTAAAATTTGTACATGTAATCATCATATCTTATATATAACAAGTTACCTTTCTGATCTTAAGACAACATCTCATTGTCTTCTGATTACTGTTGTTTATGTTTTTTTTACATTTCGCATGGTTATCTGTTTTTCTGATTATATGTTTTGGTTCCATCAAAAAGAGGGAAATTGTTGGGAAATTTGTATTTAGTTTTGATGGAAGTTCCAAAACAGTTTGTAATAGGACCAGTCAGACCTGTTAGCTGACTGATGTCTTAGAATCAGGTTAGGATGACCAGCTGAAATGTATAGACAACTGATGTATAAGGTAGGTCACATATTGAGGGGGAACTCAATATGTATAGGTCAGGTCAGTTAGTCGAATGATTAGTTAATCAGATGATCAGGTGAAGACATGAAACCAATAGCTCAGAAGACCTGAAGATCAGAAGACTACCAGAAGATCAAGATCCAAACCAGAAGACCTACATCAGTCGAGTCTGCTAGTTGAAGTTAAGACAACTGGCATCAGAAGACTCTATCAGGTAGACTGATCAGTTGTAACTGATCAGGTCAGCTTACACCAGGTGTCAACTGATGTTACACCAGTCTTACGTTGTTGATCTGAACAAAGAGAATGTCAACCTTAGTTGGTAGATCAAACACTGAAAAGTGTACTTGTTAACCAATGAGAACAAGACACGTATGCACGGAGCTGACAATGCAGGATTTGGCGCTGCAGAGTCAAACAGCTATAAAGGACAACTATTCACGCTTTCGGCCATGCCGTTCCTGGAAGCACGTCACATCAAATCCTGCAAACCTACCAAATATAGCCGGAAATTCAAATTGTTCTCCAACGGCTCTTTGATTTCGTGGTCTATAAATATGGGATTGCTCTTCAGAGTGAAGACACGGAAATTATCAAGAAGCTCAAACTATAGCAAAATTTCCGCATGAAGAACACGAATTTGAAGAATATTTCTAAGTGTTCATCCCATTGTTCTTAGCATAGAAATCTCATCCTCTAGCTTTTGGCTACATAAACACTAGGATAGATTTTCAGTTGGAACAACAACATATCTTTACCCAAACCCAAAAGTTAGGTTAAGTTTGTTTTGCAAGATTTCAGACTATGGTTTCTAGTTCTGATTTCTGGGATCGGTTGAGTGTGAACTCGGTAAACATTTGTTGGGTGTTGGACTAACACGTTAAACTAAGTCCAGTCGGTTAAGTTGGTGCCCCTTGTGATAGGGAAGAGTGGACGTAGGACTGATTGTCCGAACCACTATAAAATCTTGTGTGCATTTACTTGCTCTTTACTCATTTACACTATTGCACACAACCAGGCTTAAAACTGCATACATATTATGAGTTAATATCAGTCTGCACCAAGCAACTGATCTCATCAGTTTGACAGTTTAGTCAGCTAATTAAAAACAGACTTGAGAATCTGATTTGATAAAACTGGTTTTTCACACGGGTAAACTAGCTTCCTCACAATTAGTTAAACTGATAGATACCGAACTGATCTGCCCTCAGGCGATCATTAAGTTTGATATCAGTCCAAACTGATTCACTTGCACTCTGATCAGGCAAAGTGCAATCACACCTGATCTGCACGAAAAAGTTTTCAGAAGTCTATTCACCCCTCCCCTCTAGACTTCTGCCCTCAAGAAACTCGTTCGGGACCTACACCATCTACTATTGTGCATGGGGATGATAATTACTTGTGCCATGAATATAGTAATATTAAACTTTATCCCTACAACTCTCAATTATATATGTGATGACACTTATATTATTTTTCTGTCGATCATTTGCATGGAATATAGTATTGAGCCTACTAATATGAAACATCATTGGAATTATTTATATTTTATTCGGTTTGTAATTGAAAGTAGTCAAGAGCAATGTAAACTTTTCACAATCTTTTTATCATATTCTTTAATGGATTATGTGATATTCAATCATTTAAGAATTTATAAATGTAATATTTACCTTTCAGAAGCAGCTCATTATGCAATGTATTATTTTATAAAAATCGTATGTAGATTAAATTACTACATTATATATATTATATGTTTGAGTTTTTAAAGCATCTGAAATTATTATCATTTATTTGCCAATCCAAAGTAATTTATTTTCATTAATATATGATTTCCTACAAATACGAATATAGTTTAATTTTTGTATAATTTTCGTCTTAATATGCTCTTATTACTAATTTTTCCATATTTTAATGTGTACAATAATTACTTATTTTTATTATAAAAAATATAGTTCTATTCATCCATGTGATTAGTCTTCGATCAATTAATATGAATTGTTGTTTTAAAAATTGCTCTCAGTATAATACGAAATTTGAATGTAGTGATTGAATTAATTGTTACAAATATGGTGCACATTCTTAACTGTGTATATATATATATATTGTTGGTAGATAAATTTAATAAAGATTTTGATTAGATCTCAAAACCCCTGAGTATGACATGTTTCAGGATGATCTTGATAGTATAGGATCATGTTTCAAATTATCAGGATGATCTACACCATGTATAGTCAGCAGACATAGTTTATGTTAAGAATAGGTTTCAATGTTTTGTCTGAAGATCACAGAAGTATCCTGCAGACCAAACTATACTGAAGACCTAAACCATACTGAAGGATCAGTATATCCTGAAGACTTGCAGAACCTAAAGACTTGAAGAACCTGAAGATCAGAAGAACCTAAAGATCGGAAGAATCTGAAGATCAGAAGATCCTGAAGACTCTTATGTACTGAATCAACAGAACCTGAACAAGTCACTCCGAGTGTAAATAATGTTTGTTCACTCTGAGTACATGCAAAGAGAATGTTATACGTTCGTGAACACTAAGGAAAGTATCAACTCAGTATTGGTTGACTAAAAGAGTCGTTTTTGTTGTCTCTGTTCAAAGGAAGATGTCAACCAATGAGGAGGCGACAACAGCGTACTTTCCTGACACTGAAAGCAACATGTCTCTGAAGAATGTCAGCAGAGATATTTGTCTTGTTCACAGAAATTGGTGATTGGCTGCTTGTCTGAATATTTCCTAAAGCATGCAAGGGCTCGTTCAAACCCTAATGAAGTCGTTCACCATATACTCAAAGAAGAAACCCGAGATGCTATCTCTCCAACGGATAGTTTTTCAAAGGAAGACTTCTTGAAGAGTTGCCTATAAATACCAGAGGCCTTGAACACTTCAAGGTTCACGGGAAATCAAAGCAACTCACAGAGCTCATTCGTATTCAAGCATTCTTGTGAAGCACTCAAAACCCTTAGATTTTTCCAAGTGTTTCATCATTGAAGAGAGCTCATTTACTAAGCCTAGATTCAAGATCTTATCCAAAGCTTAGTTCGATATATACTAGCCTTTTTACTTGTGTTCTCATTGTACAAAGATATCTCACCTTAGTTGGAAACCAACCAAAACCCAAACCCTTTGATTAGGTAGTTTGTGTGTGTAGAAGCTGGAAGTGAGAGTTGTAAAGAGTAAGTAAGCTGCTGTTTTTAGTCTGAAAACTCTAGAGAAGAAGTTAGTAAGCTGATTGTTCAGTCTGAACGCTCGTTTGTATTGAGTTAGTAAGCTGCAGTAGTTCAGCCTGAAAGCTCGTAGTAGAAAGTTAGTAAGTTGTTGTGTTCAGTCTGAAAGCTTGAGGTAGTAGAAGTAGTGTGTTAAGGAATTTCTCTGAAGTCAGAGAGAGTGGACGTAGGAGCTTGAGCCTCTGAACCACTATAACTTGCTGTGTTATTTGCTTTCTGCTTTGCATTCGTACCGGTTGCATATTTCACTGAAAGCATTTATGATATTCAGTTGGAATCAGTCAACTGAACTTGCATTAACTTAATCACAGCCTTAACCACTGTTTTATTAAGGAAAGATTTTCAGCAAAGTAAAACGATTATAAACTTAGGGCCTACACTTTCCGCACTCTAGATAAGCTAGTATAGATAGTTATCAAACTGATAAACTCTCCTGAGTAGTCAGTAAGAATATTATCTACTCCAAGCTTATCTGGACTCTGTTGTAGAAACTCAGAATCAGTTGAGCTAATCTGAAGTCTCTGATAGTTGCTTAGTGTTATTGTCTCAGTAGACTTTGACTCAGGGCCATTTGTGCTTCTCAGGACTAAAACTCAGGATAACCTGACTCACTGATTTCAGTAAAGTTTTAAAAGTTGAAAAAAAATCACTACACACGCGTATTCCCCCCCCATACACGTGTGAGACTCGTTTACACCGGGACCAACATATATTATTTATTCATTATGCATAATCATATTAAAAGGTGATTGATAATTAAAAATAATTTTGATGCTACTTTTTTAATCGTGTACATTCTTAATTGTTCTTACGCTACTTAAATTGTGTATTTAAAATATTTAATTTAGGAATTTTTATATTTTCGATTTGATAGACATTAACGGACCTCCTAAATCTATCTATCTATATATAACTATACCTACATATATCAACTTTGATTTTCCATCCTTTTTTCTCGACTGTTGAATCTTCAGTTATCAATCGGAGTCGTACATTTAAGTTAAGGTAAGTGCGTCATTTGTGTTTTTAATAAATTTTCTCAAGTCTCCTAATATTAAATTTTTCCTTATAGTTTTTTTTTCAATATTTTGGTAGGTTTGAAACATCTCCTTATATATTATGTTTTCAATGTTTTGTTAGTTTTGATTTTATTTTTATTATTTCAATCTTAATTTATATTGAAGTCAAATATGATTTTATTATTTTTTAAAATTTTATACTACTATTGACAAAATTATTATATTGTAATTAAAATTTCATAATAATTATTTACTTACAGGTAGCATCATGTGAATAAATTTTAATAAAATTATTATAAAAATATAATAAAAAGTATTCTCCAATATTTCGATGTAGGGTATAAATTGAATTTGAAAAATAATAATGTATGTGTTGAATAATATATCATTTGAGTAATCTTTGCATTAGTTTGCTCTTACTTCTAAATTAACATCATTTATTTGTGTATGAAGTGTTCCTCTGTTATTATCTGACTTTACGGGTGCTCTCAAATTCATGAGTATATAAACATCATAAGATTATCCTTGGGTTTTCATCAAGTTCTTTTTATGCGGTAAATTTGTCTTAATACTTTCTTTACACCAATTTAAGAGAAGTACACACATCTACGTAAAATTGTTCAGTTTTTAATTATCCAACACAACAAAACACTTAAGCGCAGTATATGCTTTGACTTTTATATTTAATATTAATGTATTTCCTTCTAGCACGACCTTCAATGTTTAGTGATATAAAAACCGCACACCAAATTAGCCACTTAATTCAAGGATACATTTGTTATTTAAATCGTCTTTTAATTTAGTGATATAATCTGTACAATAGTTTAGTGATATAATCCACAATCTCTACTTTTCCTCGCTCGCCGGTCGCTCGGGCTCCGTGTTTCAAGTTCGACAACTGTCTCACTTTTTGTAATTTTGCTTATGATCTTGAATTATCTCTCCATGTGATTTTTTCATCAATTTGTTTATGTAATTATGATATTTCCAGTTTATTGGTTTATATTCATTTGTTGTTTTCGTCGAATTTGGGATTAAAGTTCTGATGCGTTTGATTTTTCTGTGCAGATTTTTATATTTCATCTAGATTCTATTGCGTTGGCGTTCTTCCCGATTTTGCTTAAGAGTGTTTCAAGGTCTTTTTAGAGTTTCCAGCGACAATTGCCAAATCTTTTGGAAGCATTGGCATAGTTATTCTATTTATTTGGGTCAAGTTTGCTTGGGCCGCTATTTCATAAAGCTATATTTTAATAGACCTTAGTTTTTTTAGCCCACTTCTTTTGATTTAAGCTTAAATTTGATATTTATGATAGACGTTAAATGTAATTGAAATATTGTATAACAATTTAGTTATGTGAGACTGATAATTGTGATTTGTCGTAGAATATCTTGGAGTGTAATGCATTATTTTGGAATACATATATATGAATTATTTTGTTAGACAGACGAGTAAGGAAGAGAAATTATTTTGAGATGTATTTTTTTACCATTGTAGTAGCACCCTGATTATTGTGTCTCATATTTTTTCTTCTAATTTGTAGGCATATATTGCTGAGTGGATTGTAAATTTTCAAGCTAAATAAGCGAGTTGACCTCTCAATTAATATATTATAGATTAGTGTGAGGTCCCGATTAAAACCGATTTTGCGCGTGCGGAAGCAAACATTTTGAAAGCGATGCATATAAAAGCGGGGGGTGAGGGCGAGTGATTCAGATTTTTTGGCTTTTAAGAACAATGTGTGTTTTGCTTAATCGAATGCATATGGCAAGTAAGAACATAAAGCAGTAAAGAACACACGATTTTATAGTGGTTCGGAGTCCAACTCCTACATCCACTCTTCCCTATCATCAGGGGCACCTACTTAACCAATTTGGACTTAGTTTAATGTGTTAGTCAACACCCAACGGATGTTTGGGAGTTCACACTCAAACGGGACTTATCACCCTCACGGGATCGCCATAATAGATGTTTCTGAGAGTTCACACTCACCTACAAACTTATCCTATCAAACTGATTTGGGTAAGGTTTGTTTGGTTTCCAACTATGGTGAGATTTTCCCTTACATTTGTTTAGCCTCAATGCTAAGGTTGGAAAAATCTCTCTAAGCTTAGGATACATCGTGGGTTGCTTAGATTGGGTTCTAGAACACTCTTTGAATATATCGTGTATTTCTTGTTAGGTGTTCTATGGTGGGAATGCTTGAATATAAGGCTCTTGGCTCTGTAGTATCTTTTGCATATTCTCCACGCATCCACACAAATAATGAAGGAAGAACTTGTATTTATAGTGTGGATTTGAATGTTACCGATTGGATGGAGTCACATTCAAATCCATACTATTCTCAGAACTTCTTGCAGCTTTTTCAGGTTGTCTTTCCTCTCGTTGGTCCACGTCGGTGATTCTAGCAATTTATATTCCTCGATTCTCGCCTTGGAATCATTAGGATTCTCTCGAGTCTCGGTGTCTTGATTCCATCGAGCCTTCAGTCTATCTGAGCCTTGGTGACTTCTCTTGGCCGGACCTTGTCGTCGGGCATCTTTGACACTCGGTGGTGAGTTCGATTCTTGTCTTGAGACAATCGACCCTCGGTCACTAGCTTTCGAGCTAGCGATCATGTAGCATTCGATTCTCGGTGAATATGACTTGGATGACTTCTCTTGGATGACTTCTTTTACGTCTGGTATCGCAGATTTCTAGTTCTCGATGTCGATTTCTTCTCTCTCGATCTGATCGGCTCACATGATCGGATCGATATAATATCAGTCGGCCTATATCGGTATATACGCATCAGTTAATTACATCGAGGTTAGCATATTAGGTTAGCATATCGGTTTACTTTATCCCCGATCTCAATCACGTCGATCTTGATCATCGCTCATCTTCATATCGATCTCGATCGACCGATCTCGTCGGTCTCATCCCTTTCCTCTTACGATCGCAACCTTCTCTTACGATCTTTCTGGTCGTTTCTTTACGATCGACTTATGCGCTCTTCGATCGATGGATATTTTCGTCAAATTCTTCTGGTCATCGATCAAGTCATCTGGTCATCTGATCTTCTGATCAGCTGGCTTAGCTTTTCTTCTCTTCTGATTTTGCTCAGCTCATCAGTTAACTCCGGAACTCATCTTACTTATTCGATCTCGATCGGTCGCCCGCAACCTAAATCGATCTCGATCATCTATGTCGATTTTATTGAGTTCCCCTCAATTTGTTCTCTCGTTCCCCCTCAACTTGTTATCTGTAGATTAGCTTCAAAAACACAAGTTGATAATGTTTTGGCACAATTCATCAAAACTAAAATATCCCAACAATTAGATATGTTTAATAGCACATCCCTTTCAATTAAGATGATTTGTGTGTATAACCATTAAGTTTTCTTTTATTATTAATTATTATAAAATTATATAGCAGATGTTCAAGGAGTTCTTAATTATGACTTAATATATAATTAGTGTAATATAATACATAAATAATATACTCAATATATTGAAATAATATTTTAATAATGTTGATACAACAAGTGTTGAAACAACGTGATATACAATTGCATATACATTATATTAAAGAATACATTTAGTTTATAAATTAGAATAAGAAATGTAAATATATTGCACATATAAAATATTAAAAAATGGTACAAAATGTTTTTTCCCTTTAATTTTCACTAATTTTGATTTTAGTAGACTGGCTTTTTTCAATTTTAGAAATAGACCCTTAAATTTACCAAATTCAATTGTTTTATCATCGAACTAGCTGAAATAGGTTTAACAAATTCAATTTTTTTCCTTAATTTTAATTTGCTAAAAGGACAAAATTGAATTTGGCCTTTAATTTCCGTCCCTATTTTCCATTTTCACTTGTACTTTTATTTTTTTTGTTGGATTCAATATGATATGAAAATAATATCATTTTCCTATAAATTGAGATTAATATTCAAGATTATAATAATCACAATTTTTTTTTTTTACTTTTTTCCCCTTTTTTTTCGATTACCCCAAGAAAGCCATTTATGCAAAAAAAATATAGTAAAGTGCAATTTCTTTGTGATAAGATGTCTATTTGAGACTTAAAAAATGAATCTCAATCTAATTTTAGGTACTCAATTACGTTCGTTCTGTCATAGAAAATGTTCATATTGTTTACCTTATTCAGTCTTTACATAAAGATGCTCTAAAAAATTTAAAATTGAAAAGTTTTTGAAACAATCATGGTGGTAGAAATATACAGCACAAAAATTTATATAGTTATTTATATTTTAAATCTGCCTCTAAGATAAACGTGAGACTTCTACGTCTTGCAATTCATGATACTTTATTTTAACTCTTATTGTTGAACAACCAAATATATTGTAAGTTTCGACGAACCTATTTAAAAGCTTTTCTAAAAGACAACATTGCAACTTGAGGTTTTTACAGGACGCTGAAATGATTTAAATTGTGTCAAATTTGAGAATCGATACACTTAATTTTAGCTTTGTACATTTATTTTTAATTTGTGTAATCATTCATGTATCAATTTGTGTTTTCAATTTAATTACATAAATTGATGTTTCATTTTTTTTCGATTTTGTTATTTATTTTTCGCATGGATAGAGAGATTTTGGTCCTTTAGATACTAAGAAAATATTTGAGTGACACTTGGTTGGTTGTGCCATAAAAAAGAGAGGCAATTGCATGATTTGATCTCCGCAATGGATGTTGATTGGTGAGTCCGCAAGAGAACTCAACGCTTTACTAATTTTTAATTTGAAAGTATAATGAAGTATCATTTCGATTTTTGGAAATTGGTGCTCTGTTTTGTACAGTTAAGCTTATCAGCATATGCAATTTTTTCTGTATACCTACTCTTTATCATATCTTGGTAATTAGTAAATTTTACAATAAAATGTTTCAATTATCACAATAACCACTAAATAGTTTTTTATTTACAAGACTTTTTATCTTTCAAATCTCTGAAGATGATGCCCTCTTTTTGTAACAATATTTGCTCAGTATTTTCTAAAATCTCTAATTAAAGTGGAAATTAATTGATGAATAAACTTTAATGTTCATAATTAATTGCGCCTTTCTAAAATTGGTATTGTTTGATAGTATCAAAATCTATTTCATCTGCGTGGCTACAAAGAAAATAATTACACAAGAGAATCAAGTTCTCGAAAATCTTCAAATTCAAGATGTGTATGATGTCACATTATATTTTCTTGAATTTTATGGAAAATAAATTATGAATAATTCTATCTTTAAATGGTGCCCTATTAAGATGTGGCTTTAGTTTTTCTCAATTTGAGTGTCAAATGCAATCACATTTTTAAGAAAATTTAGAATCAAAATAGAAAATTCTCACAGTAAGCTTGAAGAATCAGCATTGCTGGTGAAGTTGTCATGTCCTTATTACTGACGAAAGAATTAGTTCAAGTATCCTTGCTTTTCCAAATAAAATGTCACTATTGGTAACTTTTCTGCTTTTTGTACAATGTTGAGGGCTCCATTTATTTTAATTTTTCATGAAAGTAATAGAGAAATGAAAATTATTTCATTTATAATCTGATAAGCATTAAATTATGGGAAAAATGAAGTGGATAATTTGTGAGTATGACCAAATTAAGTAATTGAATTATCCCTCGGCTCTTTTCAATTGCAGATCCATTATAGATTTCAGTTTCACATTTCTCATGTGCTTATTTGTAAATGATTTCAATTGTCTTCTTTTCTATTTATGAATTGTGTATATTTTGTTTTGTTTTGAAGGTTAAATCATTGTGCTAAATAGATGGCTTTTTTACTCCTAATATCAAGTTTGTTATGCATATATATCCATTTTTGTTGCATTCGTCATAAAAGGTGATATCCGCTTAAATTTGCTCAATTTGATTTTCTTTCTCTAATTTAAAAAAATGTTTGATTGTGAGGCTATGACTTCAAAATTATTAACATTCATTTTACCATTCCTAAAATGTTTTCTTTCTGTCTTTGTTTTAGGCTATGGCTCATAATTCTTTTTCTTTTCAAACTCTTTTGTTTCTCTTTTCGCCAAAGACTCATCTTCTTTCGCTTACCAATGAGTTTTTATATTAGTTCAATTTATTTTGCAGGTCGGTGTTGCGTCAAAAAACATATAAAAAAAACATTTCAATTCATATGGTTTTTGAGAATTCTCGGGGTATTAAGTTTGTTTTGAAGTTTAATCTATGTAATTTGTAATGCGTTTATCTAATGGCGGGTTTTTCACCAATATTCGACTTTGTGATATGTTGAATTTCTTAAAATGTTTGCTATGAAGAATTTTAGTTATATAATTTATCATGTGAATATTTTTTAAGATTGCAGTCTCTCACTTCTTTCTTCCAAACCTATGTGCTACAAGATGAGTTAACCTTCTTACCATCGATTTATTTTTATTTATTTTTTTGCCTTGAATGTAAATTTTTAAACAAATAAGACTGTATATTTAATTTCATGATCTCCTTTAAATCATGCCTTGAATGTAGTACAAAATTTCCCCATAATTTTCTTAAATTGGTGCTAAATTCATTTTACAATTTTTACTAATTTATTTTTCATTTCCGTTTTAATAGTGTTGAGAAATTTGTAGTTTTGATGGAAGTTCCAAAACAGTTGTAATAGGACCAGTCGAACCTGTTAGTCGACTGGTGATGTTAGGAGACCGGCTGAACATGTTAGACAGCTGATGTATTAGACTAGGTCACATATTGAGGGGGAAATAATATGTATAGGTTCAGATCAGAAGCGAAGATCAGAAGCGAAGAACAGAAGACCTGTAGAAAGGACATCAGCATAGTCAATAGGTTGAAGTTAAGACAACCTTATCAGAAGACTCAAGATTATTGATTAGTTGCATACTGATCAGTTATAGCTAAGTCAGAAAAGTGATAAGCATATCTACTTATCAAAGACATACGATTGTCATCAGACCAGAAGAATGATATACTGCTGGCTTTACAAGGCGCCAATTCAGTGTACTTGTTAGCCACTAAGAATTCGACACGTATTGTTGGGATATTTTAGTTTTGATTAATTATGCCAAAACATTATCAACTTGTGTTTTTTGAAGCTAATTTACAGATAACAAGTTGAGGGGGAACGGAAGAACAAGTTGAGGGGGAACTCATGAAATCAGACGAAGATGATCGAGATCGAGCGAGGTCTGAGACGAAGGCCGATCAAGATCGATGAGAAGGATGAGTTCCGAGCTAAGCTGGCGTCTAACCGACACGCAAATTTTTTCAGAATGCGCGATTCAGAATGTATGTTGACATCAGAGTAACCGATTCAGAGTGATTTTCGATCTGATTTGCTCATGCGATCGAATCTGATCTGAGACTGATCGATCAGTGAGGTGATCGATCAAAGCGACGTAAATCGAGACCGATGAAAAGTAAAATCGATTCGTGAAATCAGACCGATGAAGCAAGTAAAAATCAGTTCGTGAAATCAGACCGATGAGCGGTAAAAATCGATTCGATGAACGGTGATTTAGAATCGATGAACAAAGTGATTTCAAAGATCGATGAATAGTGATTTCAAAGACACCGTAAATCTCTGATCGATTTCATTGGACGCATCAAAGCGACGAATCGAAGCAATGAACAAGAATCCGTGAAATGATCGGATCCGTTAGACACACAAAAGCGGTGATCAATAAGAAGATAACAACATATATGGATGTGTCATAAAAGCTCGCAAACAACAAAGCAAAAAGGACAAAGAAAAATTTGGAAGATTATTAGTATGGATTTGAATATTACTCTCCAGCGGTAATATTCAAATCCACACTATAAATACATTGCACTATCTTCAAAAAAAGAAGATAATGGAGGTTCTGCAAAGTGAAATTAAAAGCCAAATATTCAAGCAACTCCATTCAAGAACACAGAGCAAGAAATACACACATATATTCAAAAGTGTTCTACCCTAGATCTAAGCACAAATGCTATATCCTAAGCTTAGAGAGATTTTCCCAACCTTAGCATTGAGGCTAAACAAATGTAAGGGAAAATCTCACCCTAGTTGGAAACCAAACAACCTTATACCCAAACCAGTTGGTAGGTTAAGTTTGTAGGTTGAGTGTGAACTCGGTAAACATCTAGCAATCCCGAAAGGGAGGGTCGGCAATCCCGTGAGGGTGATAAGTCCCGTTTGAGTGTGAACTCGGTAAACATCTAGCAATCCCGAAAGGGAGGGTCGGCAATCCCGTGAGGGTGATAAGTCCCGTTGGTTAAGTTGGTTTAGTTGGTGCCCCATGAAGGGAAGAGTGGATGTAGGACGAGTTGTCCGAACCACTATAAAATTGTGTGTTCTTTACTGCTTTATGTTATTACTTGTCATATGCATTCGTTTATAAAGCATAACACACACATGAGCTTAAAAGCAAAAAAAATTGAATCACTCTGCTTGCCCTCACCCTTTTTTTTTATATGCACCGAATCAAAACGTTTTGCTTCCTTGCGTGCAAATGGGTTTTCAAAGCGGGACCATCAATTGGTATCGAGGCGGGTTGTTCAAAAGGTCCTTTGTTTTTCAATGTGGATTCTGAACCGATACCATCAATTGGTATCGAAAGCGGGGAGTTCAAACGTTCACAACTTTTCAAAGTGACCACCTGAACTGATCTTTTAAATCAAAAACCCGATCTCTGTAAATGTGCATATATTTTAATGTTTTGGCGTCATTATCAAAAAGGGGGAAATTGTTGGGATATTTTAGTTTTGATTAATTATGCCAAAACATTATCAACTTGTGTTTTTTGAAGCTAATTTCTGGATAACAAGTTGGGGGGCGGCGGAAGAACAAGTTGAGGGGAACTCATGAAATCGAGCCGAAGATGATCGAGATCGAGACGAGGTTAGACGAAGGCCGATCAAGATCGGATGAGAAGGATGAGTTCGAGCTAATCGGGCGCAGTAAACCGACACTGCAAAGCGCAGTTTTCATAGCGATTCTATCAGACTTGGTGACATCAGTAGTAACCGATTCAGTAGCAGTTTTTCGATGCGCTTTGCTCATGCGATCGAGATGTAGTCTGATCCGATCGGTGAGTGACGATCGAATCGTACTTTAAATCGAGACCGATGAAAAGTAAAATCAGTTCGTGAAATCAGACCGATGAACAAAGTAAAATCAGTTCGTGAAATCAGACCGATGAACAGTAAAAATCAGTTCGATGAGCAAGTGATTTAAGAATCGATGAGCAAATGATTTTTCAAAGATCGATGAATAGTGATTTCAAAGACACCGTAAATCTCTGAGATCGATTTCATTGGACCGGATCAAAGCGACCGAATCGAAGCAATGAGCAAGAATCCGGCGAAATGATCGGATCCGTTAGACACACAAAAGCGGTGATCAATAAGAAGATAACAACATATATGGATGTGTCATAAAGTCGCAAAACAACAAAGGCAAAAAGGACAAAGAAAAGCTGGAAGATTATTAGTATGGATTTGAATATTACTCTCCAACGGTAATATTCAAATCCACACTATAAATACATTGCACTATCTTCAAAAGAAGATAATGGAGGTTCTGCAAAGTGAAATTAAAAGCCAAATATTCAAGCAACTCCATTCAAGAACACAGAGCAAGAAATACACACATATATTCAAAAGTGTTCTACCCTAGATCTAAGCACAAATGCTATATCCTAAGCTTAGAGAGATTTTCCCAACCTTAGCATTGAGGCTAAACAAATGTAAGGGAAAATCTCACCCTAGTTGGAAACCAAACAACCTTATACCCAAACCAGTTGGTAGGTTAAGTTTGTAGGTTGAGTGTGAACTCGGTAAACATCTAAGCAATCCCGAAAGGGAGGGTCGGCAATCCCGTGAGGGTGATAAGTCCCGTTTGAGTGTGAACTCGGTAAACATCTAGCAATCCCGAAAGGGAGGGTCGGCAATCCCGTGAGGGTGATAAGTCCCGTTGGTTAAGTTGGTTTAGTTGGTGCCCCATGAAGGGAAGAGTGGATGTAGGACGAGTTGTCCGAACCACTATAAAATTGTGTGTTCTTTACTGCTTTATGTTATTACTTGTCATATGCATTCGTTTATAAAGCATAACACACACATGAGCTTAAAAGCAAAAAAAAATTGAATCACTCTGCCCTCACCCCTGTTTTTATATGCACCGAACTGAAACGTTTTGCTTCCGCACGTGCAAATGGGTTTTCAAAACGGGACCATCACGTATGTACGGATCTGACTATGTGCAGGATATGGCGTATCAGGCCAAACGACTACAAAGGACAAAATTGCACGAAGACGGCATGGCCTTTCTGAGCACGTCAAATCAAGCCTGCAAGCTACCTAAAAATAGACCGAAATTCGAATTGCTCTCCAACGTCTAGTTCGATTTTGTGCCTATAAATATGGGATCAACCTTCATTGTAAGGTTACGGAAATTATACACAAGCTCAAGCTCTAGAAGATTTCCGCACGAAGAACAGTGAATCGAAGATTATTTTCTAAGTGTTCATCCCATTGTTCTTAACACAGAATACTTATCCTCTAGCTTTAGGCTACTTAGATGATATGATAGTATTCCAGTTGGAACGTTAAGATTCTTCTATTGATCCCTCGGCTGATGTCTGATCAGTTGGTGTCTATTTCTGTTCCCTTTCTGATTCGGCACTCGCCTTGCCTGGTCAGATGATCCTTTTCTCTTATCTGATACAGATTTGGTTATTCATGTATCTTGATCAGAAACTCGTTTGGTTACACTTTTTTAATGTGAACCAGACGAGACTTTTGAGGATCCAGAAGGGTTCTCATACCCAATTCCCTTCTTATCAGTTGGTGTACGAAAATAGTTGTTCAGATCAAAAATGGTCTTAGATGATTTTGTGAAAACCTCTATTTTCTTACGCAAACTGTCCTCGGTAGTTTCCAGATTCTCATGCATTCGGAAGAGTTCATCAAACTTAGCCTGAAGGACTTTGAGTTCTCCAGCTTGTTGTTCATTGAGAGCCAAATGTTCCTTAATCAGCTTTCCCTGATTAATAGTATTGACTTTCAGAAACTCCAGTTCTTTAGTCATCTTCTGAACAGTTTCAGCTGATTTTAGTTTAGCTGCTTTACTTGACTCAATATCCTTGACAAGCCGCATATTCTCAGCCCTTAGGTTATCGTTCTCAACTTTCACTCATGTATAAGTATCTATTGCATTAGAGAGATCATCAAGCAATTGGTCATTGTAGACCTGCAGGTTAATCTCTCCAGCAGATGTGCTCAGCACAGCAGGTGTAGAACAAGGAACCACAGAAGGTTTAGAGATTACCTCAGATTGATCTGCTTCTCTGGCCATAAGACAGATGTCGTCATCAGATGAGAAGTTCATATCATCGACATCATTAGTTGTGGTAATCAGACAGAAATCTTCAACAGATGAGTAACCTGAGTCATCTGAAGGCAGAAAAGAATCATCAATGCCAGATGTGTCAGCAACCATTGCTTTTCTATCTCTGAACCTTTGTTCTCTTCTGTTTCGCTTTTCCTCTCTCTCCTTGGGAGTCAGGTCGGGGCAATCAGCACTGTAGTGACCTGGTTTCTGACAGTTGTAACAAACCCTTGAGTCTCCAGAGTTTTCTCGATTAGGAGAATCATTTCTTCTGTAAGATCTGTCAGGAGACTTTCCACCTTGTCTGTAATCAGAACCTCTCTTATCTGATCTCTCATCTCGTCTATTCTCTCTGCGATCCTCTCCGCGATCATCTTTCCTTTCATCTCTGTGATCGTCTTTTTGGTCATCTCTTCTATTATCCCTATCATCTGAAGAACGATACCTTTTTTTGTGATCTGTCAGAAGATCTTCGATCTCTTCCTCTGCTTCTTCGATAGTCGTCGTAAAACTTTCTGTACTTGCCCATTTGAACATTTGTTCGTTCAAGTTTTCTCGTTAGTAGTGCAATCTGTTCGGCCTGGCTGATGATGTTTCCAACTAGTTAAACAATTCGTGAACTGCTACTGGTCGCCTGGAATGCAACAGATTTAGTTGAGTTTGCAGCAGCTTCAGCAGGGACATCATCTGATCCTTGTCCTCTCTCAATCAGGTCGAACTCATGGGCTTTCAAACTAAAGATTAGATCATTTGGTTTCATGGTAGCAATATCTTAACAATCCTTAATCACAGTTACCTTGGTATCCCATTTCTTAGTCAACGATCTGAGAATCTTGTAGTTGATATCCTTATTTAACATTACTCGTCCTAGGTCACGAAGTCGGTTGACTCCACGAGTGATCCTTCCATCAAATTGATCAACTGTTTCATTCGGTAGCATCTTGAGTTTCTCAAATACCACCACCAAACTTCCTTAGTTGTCTTCAGGTACTTCACTTTTTCTCGTGTAGTAGCATCCACAGTTTTCATGATGAGATGTCTGGCAACAATATCCAGATTAGACAATTTCCTCTCATCTGCATCCATCAGAGAGGGACTCTTTCTGATTCTTGCTCCAACTGGTTGAGTATGATCTCCTGCTTCAGCTGGGTTATAGTGATAGATGATAATCGGTCCTATCTCAAGAATCTCATCCATTCTGTTGCTTATCACTCCCAGATGGTCTCTCATGTCGATAGACCAATCTGCATACTCATCAACAGAAAACATGGGTAAATTATGATGCATACCTGAAGTGTTATCCATGCTTGTGGTGATTTTGAAAAAATATGAGTCTTAAAAATGGCTTTCAAAGATCAGTTCAAGTGACCACAAAGGTTCTTCCTCAAGAACCGATGATATTCAAAGCCAGTGGTCAGAAGAACCACTGCTCTGATACCACTTGTAGGTCCCGAACGGGTTTCAGTGAGGGTGGAAGTCTAGAGGGGAGGGGTGAATAGACTTCCAAAACTTTTTGTGGATCAGGTGTGATATGCAAGTATGCCTGATCAGAGTGCGGTGTGAATCAGTATGGACTGATATCTGACTTACTGATCTGTAGGAACTAGATCAGTTCGGCGTCTATCAGTTTAAATGATGGTGCGGAAGATTAGTTAACCCGTGTGAAAACCAGTTTTACTCAAACAAAGATTCTGACCAATCTGGTTCAGATCAGATGACACAGGTGTCAAACTGATCAGATCAGAAGCTTGATGCTAGTCTGATCCAGGTACAAAATATGCATGCAGATGACAAAGAGTAGTGTGCAGATAAGTGTAAAGCAAGATAAATGCACACAGATTTATAGTGGTTCAGACAACTTGTCCTACTTCCACTCTTCCCTATCAGCAGGGGCACCAACTTAACCAACTGGACTTAGTTTAATGTGTTAGTCTAACACAGTACAATCAACAGATGTTTCACGAGTTATCACTCAACTGATCCCAGAAATCAGATCTAGAAACCCTAGACTGATCTTTAATGGAATATGTTACTTTTCTGATCTTAAGACAAACTCTCATTGTCTTACGATTTGTCTCTCTTACTTATTCGTTTAACTAATGTTCAGCATCCTTTCTAATTAATGTTTTGGTTCCATCAAAAAGGGGGAAATTGTTGGGAAATCTGTAGTTTTGATGGAAGTTCCAAAACATTTGTAATAGGACCAATCGAACCTGTAAGTCGACTGATGATGTTAGGAGACCAGCTGAACATGTTAGACAGCTGATGTATTAAACTAGGTCACATATTTAGGGGGAACTCAATATGTATAGGTTTAGATCAGAAGACCTATAGAAAGGACATCAGCAGATTCAATAGGTTGAAGCTAAGACAACCTTATCAGAAGACTCAAGATTATTGGTCAGTTGCATACTGATCAGTTATAGTTAAGTCAGAAAAGTGATAAGCATATCTACTTATCAAAGACATACGATTGTCATCAGACCAGAAGAATGATATATTGCTGGCTTTACATGGCGCCGATTCAGTGTACTTATTAGCCACTAAGAATTCGACACGTATGTACGGATCTGACTGTGCAGGATATGGCGTATCAGGCTAAACGGCTAGAAAGGACAAAATTGCACGAAGACAGCATAGCCTTTCTGAGCACGTCAAATTAAGCCTGCAAGCTACCTAAAAATAGAAATTTGATTTGCTCTCCAATGGCTAGTTCGATTTCGTGCCTATAAATATGGGATCAACCTTCATTGTAAGGTTACGGAAATTATACACAAGCTCAAGCTCTAGAAAATTTCCGCACGAAGAACACTAAATCGAAGATTATTTTCTAAGTGTTCATCCCATTGTTCTTAGCATATAATACTTATCCTCTAACTTTAGGCTACTTAGATGATAGGATAGTATTCTAGTTGGAACGTTACAAATCTTACTCCCAAACAAAAGTTAGGTTAAGTTTGTTATAGCAAGATTTCAGTCTAGGGTTTCTAGATCTGATTTCTTGGATTGGTTGAGTGAGAACTCGTGAAACATCTGTTGGTTGTACTGTGTTGGACTAACACATTAAACTAAGTCCAGTTGGTTAGTTGGTGCCCCTGTTGATAGGGAAGAGTGGACGTAGGACAAGTTGTCCGAACCACTATAAATATGTGTGCTTTTACATTGCTTTACACTTATCTGCACACTACCTGTTTATCTGCATGCATATTCTGAATCTGGTTCAGACTAGCATCAAGCTACTGAACTGATCAGTTTGACACTTTAGTCATCCGATCTAAAACAGATTGATCAGATGCTTGGTTGAGTTAAACTGGTTTTCATACGGGTTAACTAATCTTTCGCACCATCAGTTAAACTGATAGACGCCGAACTGATCTGCCTCCGAGCAATCAGTAAGTCAGATATCAGTCCATACTGATTCACTCCGCACTCTGATAAGGTATACTTGCTAATCACACCTGATCCACGAAAAGTTTTAGAAGTTTATTCACCCCTCCCCTCTAGACTTCTACCCTCACTAAAACCCGTTCGAGACCTACAAATAGGTTTGTGATAATATGTTTGCGATGTTCCATTGATCCATTGGATAGTTTTTTACTATCATAGCTTAACTCTCTCTGTAAGATTTAGCTATGGTCGATTAAAGTGGTTTAACACATTAACTTTAGCATAAAAAATTTCACCTTTAATATGCCTATTCTTTTTAAATAGCATTCTGCATTGAATTTAAGCCTGACTTAACTTATTAATTATGTAGGTTCTAGAGGCAAGTAGAGTAGGCAGGAAGATAACATGTACATATATTTTATTTGCACTATTTACATTTAGAATTTGGCATGCATTGACTATGAGGACAAAAATATGTACACGCCATATAATTGGAGCCACCTATTGTTGGGGAATAAGTTGCACAGATCTATTCGGGATGAATATTTAAATACAAATTTAATTCTTACAATTATTACTAGCATGAATTAATCCTATATTAATTCAAATAATAATCCAACAACAAATCATGCATATAATCAAATCACGTAAAACCTAAGCATGCGGAATTCTACGAGTTTACGTGAACGCACCTCTTGGGACGGCAATGGCTTTGTTTATTAGACACCCCAAAAGAACTTCCCAAGTATTCCCTTAATCCTTGCTCGACTATCCGGTGGTAGGACGCTTGCGAACAATTAACAAAAGGAAAATAAATTATGTTGCACCACCTTTGTGGATTTACTAATTTTTCCAGCACATGGAATTGTACTTGGGAATGATAGAATCATCCCCTATTTATAGAGTGGAGGTGGTCGAATTTTTAGGGCAAAAACAATATGGGAAAATCTTTTCTTGATCTCCAAGAAATCTTGAATATATCTCCTATATTCTTTTTCCCATAATTATAATATTCCACAAAATCCCACCTACTCTTTGTTATGGATATTTTCGAAAAATATAGGTCAAGATTCCAAGATTTGGATCTTCTTGAATTTATGAGATATTCTTGTATTTCAAGAAATACATATCTTCCATAATATCTTTTCAAGAAAATCAAGAAAATCTTTCTTGCCCTTTATATTTCAAAATTCCGAAAATTGCTTCATGAATAACCAAGTGGGAGATTTCTTGAATTTAATGAGATAATCTTGTATTCCAAGAATACATATATTCATTCCATAACAAAATTCAAAGAAAATCTTTCTCCCCTTTTATCCATAAATTTCGAAAATTATGAGGAAAAATAAGCAACAATATTTATTTTATTTTAAACACTTTTTTCAGTTATTGGACTCTATGTTGGCTACTTAGGGGGCCTTTAGGAGAATTAAGATTGGACCTTCCAGTGGATCTTGAATTATCAATATTGAGCCACAATATTATTCAAGCCCATAAATATTAATTAATCTCACTACATAATTAATATTGCACTATCCATCTTAACCCATATTACAGTCAATATGACTCCCGGTTATTATTTCCCGTGTTTAAGATTATCTAGCCCATTAATTAATTCAAGCCACTGAAATAGCTTTCCATTAATTAATATTTTTTGTCCTTGGTCAAGGAACGGTTCAACATTATTATCCATACCGAAAACTAGTTCCACTTGCAAGATTTGGTATGATAAAGCTTATGAACCTCCCAAGGGGGCAAATCGAACAAGCGACTTGCACACGATTCTCCGTATTAAATCTTAGCAATCACATGTGACCAATAATATTGCCCAAGATAAAAAGTATTGAATCTCGTTGATTCTCTACCCATGATAAGTCAAAGCAATAGTTACCAACCACACGTGATCCTATTTAAGGAACGAAGATTAAGAAATAACGAACCACTGAGGTCTAATTCTTCCTTGTTCAGTTCTGAAGAATTTGTCCTCATGTAGGTCCTATTCAGTGCATCAGTCATGCACTAGTGTAATCTCTTGGTCAAGACAAGTCAATCCGAGCCTTACACTTCAACCTTTCACGATGGATTGTTCATTTCCATCTAGGTCGTGAATGGTGTACTTTTAGTTACAAAGGACTGTTAATTTAATCTTATGTGATCTGGTATCACTAAATTAACTACAATGTAACACGTACGATTTATTTTGAAGCAGTTATGCAATAAATATATGTAACATTCGATGATATTTAAAGCATCATTGATAAATAATTTATTTCAGTAAATAAGTTTGAAATTCAGTTTTGATTATACAAAGTAAAAGCATACTTTCCAGAATAATCCCAACAATCTCCCACTTATACTCAAAGTCTGCTTTTAAGTATACTACAACATGTCTCGTGTAGTTCCTAATTCGTGACATTTAATGTCACCTACACGAACCTAATAATTTCTCCCACTTATACTCAAAGTAGATTGGGGCGGTCTTGACACCCATTCCTTCCACATGTCTCGAATGTATTATTGAGGGACCCTTTTGTGAATGGATCTCGCTAGGTTGTCTTCGAGACGCTATCTTTGCCACATTTATATCTCCTCTCTTAACGATATTTCAGTATAAGATGGTATTTCCTTTCAATGTGTTTGGCCTTGTGGGCTCTTGGTTCCTTTGAATTTGCAATCGCTCTCAAGCATTGTCACAATAAACAATGATTCTGCTGGGCAAATTCTGAACTACATTCAAGTCCACTATGAAGTTCTTGAGCCAAACCGCTTCTTTCGCTGCCTCGCAAGCAGCTACATATTCGGCTTCCATGGTAGAATCTGCGATGCATTTCTGCTTGACGTTTCTCCATGTCACGGCTCCTTCCCCCATGCAAAACACACTACCGGAGGTAGATTTTCTGGAGTTTATGTCCGATTGGAAATCCTAGTCCGTGTAGCCGATGGGGATTAGATTATCTGACTGATAAATTATCATTCTATTCCGAGTTCTTTTCAGATACTTCAGAATGTTTTTAACTGTCGTCCAATGTTCTTTCCCCGGGTTACTTTGATATCTTGCCACCATGCCAAAGGCAAAGCAGATATTCGGTCTTGTACACAGCATTGCATACATAAGGCTTCCGACAGCCGAAGCATATGGAATGCCTCTCATGTCATCTATCTCCTTTTGCGTCTTAGGGCACATTTTCTTGGATAGATGGATTCCATGTCTGAAAGGTACGAAGCCTTTCTTGGAATCTGCATCTTTCAATCGTTTCAAGACACCGCCTATGTATGAACTTTTGCGACAAGCCTATCATCCTTTTTTTGCGATCTCGAGTGATCTTGATCCCAAGGATGTGTGCGCTTCCCCTAAGTCCTTCATATCAAACCTGCTTTTGAAAGTCATGCCCTTACGTCGATAACACCTTCACATCGTTCCCGATGATCGAATGTAAATCTCACGATAGTACTAAGAATACCAATGCAGTTTCGACATGCTTTTTGTACACACAACTTTCGAACTCGTGTTGATCAAACCCATAAGACTTTATAACATGATCAAAATATTGGTTCCAAGCTCTGGATGCTTGTTTGAGTCCGTAAATGGACTTCATGAGCTTACAAACTAGGTGTTCTTGGACTTTTTCAATGAAGCCTTGGGGTTGTTGCATATATATCTCTTCATCAAGACTTAGTTAAGGAAGTCGTCTTGACATCCATTTGCCGGACTTCAAAGTCGAGATCAAGAAGAATCGATAAGAGAATTCGGATGGACTTGAGCATGTCTACGCTTAAAAAAGTTTCCTCATGTCGATCCCTTCTTTACGAGTATAACCTTTCGCCATTTAGTCTTGCTTTGAAGGTTTCCACCTTCCCGTCCGGTCCTCTTTTTCTCTTATACACCCACTTGCAACCAATGGGTTTGACCCCATTAAGTGGTTCGACTAGCTCCCACACTCTGTTATGAAACATAGAACCCATTTCGGCTTTCATTGTTGTTTGCCAAGAATATGCATCCTTATCTTGGATTACCTCGTCATATGTCCATGGGTTTGATTCGTCTTGTCCGGGAATCAAGTCCGAGGACTCTCCTATTCCCATGAATCTCTCGGGCTGTTTCACAACCCTCCCACTACGACGAGGTTCCGGTTGTGTAAGTGTGTCGTTTGGTATATCATCTTGTACAGTTGGCATTGAGGTTAGCCCCCTTAGCTCATTTAAGGTAATCTCACTTCTGTGTCTTCTTTCGTTCATATAGTCTTCTTCCAAAAATCTAAAGTGGGTGCTTATTACCACCTTTTGATCTTCGGGACCATAGAACATACACCCTTTTGTTCCCTCGGGGTATCCCACAAACAACCTTAATTCTGATCGAGGATCCAATTTACCGGCTTCCTTGTCCAACACGTATGCCGGACATCCCCAAATCCTCATGTGTCTCAAACTAGGCTTGCGCCCGGTCCACAATTCTTTGGGAGTTTTAGGAACCGATTTGGATGGCACCAAGTGCAGAATGTAGGCTGTTGTTTCCAAGGCATATTTTAAGCGACTTGGGAAGATCCGCATAACTCATCATAGACCTAACCATTTCCAAAAGAGTTATGTTTCTTCGCTCTCCAACCCCGTTTTGTTGAGGGGTTCCGGGTGCAGTTAGCTGGGATGCAATCCCTTCATCAGATAAGTAGTTCAAAAACTCATCGCTGAGGTATTCTCCTCCACGATCGGATTGTAGAGACTTGATACGTTTTCCCCTATGATTCTCTGCTTGAGCCTTAAATTCTTTGAATTTCTCAAAGGTCTCAGATTTATGCTTCATAAGGAAAATATAACCGTACCTTGAGTAGTCATCAATAAAAGTGACGAAATACTCATAACCTCCTCTTGCTTTGGTTGAAATTGGACCACATACATCTGTGTGAACGATCTCTAACACTTCTTTGGCTCTATTCCTCTTGGCTCCAAATGCCCTCTTGGTCATTTTACCCTCCAAACTTGATTCGCAGGTTGGAAATGGTTCAACTTGGAGAAACTCCAGTGAACCATCTTTCACCAACCTTTGGATCCTCTTTGGATTTATATGACCCAATCTTAGATGCCATAGAAGTGTCTCGTTCACGCCGTCGATGAACGTTTTTCTTTTCTCATAGGTTGATTGATGTCTTTATAGGATGCATTTCGTGAGTGGTGTGTGCGAATTAATTGTATAGAGATTATTCGATAACGTTCCATGAAAGATAAATTTATCAAAAAGAGAAATGGTAACAACTTTATTAAAAGTAACCGAATATCCATCAAGAAAAAGTTTAGAAACTGAAATTAAATTCTTTCTAAAATTCGGAACGTAAAGAACATCTCTTAAAATTAAAACTCTGTCTTCAAAAGACAGGTGCACTTCTCCCACTGCTTCAGCTTCCACTCTGTGAAGCATCGCCCAGTGTGATGAGGATCTCACTCCCACTAAGTTGCCGGGTCCGCTTGAACCCCTGTAAAGTGAAACAAATATGATCAGTGGATCCCGTATCCACCACCCATAAATGGGAGGCATACGCCGCTAAACAAGTTTTAACAACTAGTGCGTGAGAATTACCTTTCTTTCCATTCCTTTTGGGTTTGGAACAGTGACCTCAATGTCCTTTTTTTCACCGCTAGGTTGAAGCACTCCCCTTAGAATGGCTTACTCACTCCTCCCTTCCTTCCTTTTCTTTCTTTATTGGCAACACTTGAGTTCACTTGCTTGTGGCTTTTGTCCTTCTTCTTGTTCTTACCACCCCTTGGCCTAGAAGAAGAAGAGGGTCCATTTGCCACCAAGGCTTGGCTCTTTTGCCCCAATATTGCCTCCGCCGAGATTAAAGCTTACAACAGATCAGGCATCGAGAACTTCTGATTATTCATCTGGTAGTTCAGCCTGAATTGTTCAAAACTTTTCGGCAGAGAGTGGAGCACGAAATCAATTTGGGTCTCGATGTCGTATTCAGCGCCAAGTACCTCAAGTATATTAAGGTGAGCCATCATCTGGAGAACGTGCTCCCTTACGGGCGTTCCCTCCACCATTTTCATAGAGAGCAAGTCCCTCATGGTGATCTGACGAGCAACACGGTTCTGATGTTGAAACATCGCTTTAAGACTAGTCATGATGTCTGCAGTGGTCTCAACATTCTGGTGTTGGTGTTGCAACATGTTGGGAGATGAATTTAATAAAAGATTATATGATTTTGATTAAGATCCCAAAACCCCTGAGTATGACATGTTCAGATTGATCTTGATAGTTGAGTCAGGATTCAGTTTTAGAGTATTCAGGATGTTATCTGGAAAATGTATAGTCAGCAGATATAGGTCAGGATAGGTTCAAGACTCAAGAACTCAAGATGTTTTCAAGAAACAAGTTGAAGATGAAATGAAGTCTCGAAAAACTTCGATGAAAACCGAGATCTTGAAAAGACTCAAGATATCGGTCGGACCTAAAGACTCGGAAGACCTCAAGACTCGTAAGACTCAAGATGCAAAGATCAAGACCGAGAAATCAAGATCAAGAATATTTGAAAGACAAGAAAAATCAAGACTCAAGAAATGTATTGAATGCTCAAGATGAACATGAATGTTCCGAGGCAATCAATATATCTATCTCGAAGGATTTAACATCGAGAAAAAACGTGATGCCTTAGAAAGTTAGATATTGCCAAGACATTCAAATGCATAAAAGGAACTAAGTCGGAAGTGTTGTTAAGGTTATATCAAACTCGAGTTTGTAACCAAAAAGAGTAGTTAAAGGTGTCTATCTTTAATCAAGACAAAAAGTCAAAAAGAGGAAGACGACATTGTACCATATCGATTAATCGACAAAGGACAATGTCATTGAAAAAGATGTCGATGTACGAAAGTTCCATCGCAAAAAGTGAAGACCCGGCTACATGAAAGGCTATTGCCTAAAAAGTGTTAGGGAGTTTCAAACCCTAAATAGAGTTTCTCACACACCATAAGAGGGAACTCACGGTTTATCTCTCCAACGGATAGTTTTCAAGAGTGACCTTGGTGTATGCCTATAAATACTGGTGACCCTCTACTTAGTAAGGTGACGGGAAATTTATACGCAACTCAAGAGCTCAAACTTATTCTTGCAAAAGTTAAAGCACTCGAAATACCTTGAATTTCCCAAGTGCTTCTTCTATATTGAAGAGAGCTCACTTTACTAAGCCTAGCTTAATAAGATTTATCAAAGCTTAGTCGAGATATCCTAACCCTTTGCATTGTGCTTCATTGTAAGGGATATCTCATCCTAGTTGGAAACCAACCAAGAAACCCCAAACCCTTGAGAAGGTAGTTGGAGTGTGTTTTGTTGGTGAGTAGAGTTGTAAAGAGTTAGTAAACTACGCGGAGTAGTCAGAAAACTCTAGAGGAGAAGTTAGTAAGCTATGAGGGTAGTCCGAAAGCTTGTGTGTGATTGAGTAAAGTAAACTAAGGAGGTAGTCAATGTAAAACTCAAGGTCGGGTTGGGTAAGTAAACTACGTGGAGTAATCGTAAAACTCAAACGAAGTTGAGTAAGCAAACCACGAGGTAGTCAGAAAGCTCAGAAAGTGATAGTGAATTTCTCTGGAGAGTCAGAGAGAGTGGATGTAGGAGCTTGAGTCTCTGAACCACTATAACTGCTGTGTTCTTTATTGTTTTCCTTATCTGTGCTTAAATGTTGCATTGACTTGTTTTTGAAAGCATACTTTTCATCGATATTGGTTGGAATCAATCCTTTTGAAGTTGCATAAGTGAATCACAACCTAATCACTATTTCATAAAGGGAAGGTCTTTCAAAGAAAGCTTAAAACGAGTATAATCTAAGGGCCAACCATTTCAAGACGGTCGAGTAGCTAGAACAGATAGTTATCAAACCGAACTCTCTTCCGAGGATTGAAGAAAGCTAGTTATCCGATCCAAGCAACTCAGGATCTCTGACACTCGAGGATTCGGATTGGGATTATCTCGAGGTTTTAAAGAAATTTCGGGATCATTTGTCTCGATGAGACTTTTGACTCGGAGCGATCTGTGCTTCTTTAACCTAATCTTGGGATTATCTAACCCAAGCTGACCTCAGTAAGAAAAAGTTTTAAAAACACTGAACACGTGTATTTCCCCCCCCCCATACACGTGTAAGACTCGTTTACACCGGGACCAACACAACACATCTGACATAGAAGCCAAGATGGTACACTTTGCCATATCGTTGAACGCCCCCATCAAAGATACTTTTTATTAATGTTTTAGTTATTTCATCTTTTGGCTTTTCCGGTTTAGGTGTAGTGAGAACCCGAGTTATGGCTTTGTCTTGATGAGGACAATAGTAAGTTTACGATTCCAATCAACAAAGTTTTCACCAGTAAGCAAATTGTCTTTAAGTATATTGAATAGTGGATTAAAAGGTTGCGACATGATGAACTGAAATAAACAATAATATGTATAAGCACAAATATATCACAAGGTTCGATCACATGCATCATATTAAAATCTAAAAAAAATATGAACATGCATCAGCCAACATCTCAAAACAGTTTAAATAAGTCACGTGGGGTGGGTCATTATTTAAACACATTCAAGCAGGTTACAAACAAGAACAGTTACAAACCTTTAATATCCAGATTAATAGTTGGCTCCCACTTGACCAATATAAAATTGACAGGGACTTCGGGGGAGTATATGCATATCAATTTTATACCTAAGTAATAACCATGATTAAATACAGGATTATTATTTCGCTTTGATCGAGCCTCGTGGGGAGGGTCATCGTCGCCACTAGTAATAATCCACAATCATCCATTTAGAATTCATTCATGTGAAAGCTAACTTTTGACCGTCCCGTGGGGGGAATTTCTCCAAAAGAATTCACAAATAAATAAATCATGGAGGTCAAAATTAATTCAATTTTATTATTCGGAACAAAATTGTTAATTAATTATTTAAACATACTTAGTAATTTTTGACTGTGAGATTTTTCATTGGGCAACTCTCATGCAAACACATTTAAACAAATTAAATAAAGCATAAGATAACACATTAATAAATCAAGCAAAGCAGAAAAATAAACATATTGGGCACAAATTATCCAATTGTCATGGTTTGATTTTTCTTGACTTGATTTTGAAGAAACACCGTCTTGAATTTCTCCCACTCGATTGTCGAAAAAAAAGAACTCCGTCCTCAAACGCCACGCCAAGTAGCTCGCGGCAGAATGCACTGCAAAGAAAGATCGGCCCCCTTGGCGAAAGCAACCGAGCCCGTGCGCCTTGGCACAACCCGCATTGCCCAAAGACGATTCAGCGACCTCTGCGAGCTTCACCCGTCGGTCTCGGTACCTCGGCGAGAGCTCGATGAAGCAGCAGCGTACCGTAGCGCATCCATAACCTGCAGCGTGCTTTCGCCCGACCTACGCCCTGCGCCAGCGAGAACTTCGGCACCCCGTGCTTCCAGCTCGCACGTCACGGCGGCGTGCAATCTTGCCCTTCGCCCAAATCGCCCGATCCGCTGCCGGCGCCGCGGCGTCGCGTATCGCCCTATCGTCCGCCCGTGCCAGCGGCGATCTCGCTAGCGCTCGGCCCTCGGCCTCGCCCTGCTCCGTCGTGCATCGTGCGTCGTCCAGCGTGTAGCGTTCCTCCTTAGCGCGTTTTGCCGCGGCCAGCGTGGCCGTAGCGCCGCTTCGCCCGATTCGGATTTTATCCTTTAATTCCCGTCTCCGCCTCCGTTTCGATCCGATTTACAATTTATTTACAAAAAATAAATAAACCTAGATCTAGACTAGTCTATTACATTGATCAAATCAAACAAATCCTAATCTACTCGTGAATTTTCTCACGAGAAAAAACGAATCCGAACTAATCAAATTAAAAAACCACAATTTATATGCATGCATAAATAAACACATTAAATTCCATGACAATTGGATACCTGCAAAAAAGATCAAGCAATTCTACTATCCAATTTCAAATTTAATGCAAACGAATTAAATTACAATTTAAAAAATTCAGAGCCCGAAACTGTGGCTCTGATACCAGTTGTTGGGGAATAAGTTGCACAGATCTATTCGAGATGAATATTTAAATACAAATTTAATTCTTATAATTATTACTAGCATGAATTAATCTTATATTAATTCAAATAATAATCCAACAACAAATCATGCATATAATCAAATCACGTAAAACCTACGCATGCGGAATTCTACGAGTTTACGTGAACGCACCTCTTGGGACGGCAATGACTTTGTTTATTAGACACACCAAAAGTACTTCCCAAGTATTCTCTTAATCCTTGCTCGACTATCCGGTGGTAGGATGCTTGCGAACAATTAACAAAAGGAAAATAAATTATGTTGCACCACCTTTGTGGATTTACTAATTTTTCCAGAACATGGAATTGTACTTGGGAATGAAAGAATCATCCCCTATTTATAGAGTGGAGGTGGTCGAATTTTTAGGGCAAAAACAATGTGGGAAAATCTTTTCTTGATCTCCAAGAAATCTTGAATATATCTCATATATTCTTTTTCCCATAATTATAATATTCCACAAAATCCCACCTACTCTTTGTTATGGATATTTTCGAAAAATATAGGTCAAGATTCCAAGATTTGGATCTTCTTGAATTTATGAGATATTTTTGTATTTCAAGAAATACATATTTTCCATAATATCTTTTCAAGAAAATCAAGAAAATCTTTATTGCCCTTTATATTTCAAAATTTCCAAAATTGCTTCATGAATAACCAAGTGGGAGATTTTTTGAATTTAATGAGATAATCTTGTATTCCAAGAATACATATCTTCATTCCATAACAAAATTCAAAGAAAATCTTTCTCCCCTTTTATCCATAAATTTCGAAAATTATGAGGAAAAATAAGCAACAATATTTATTTTATTTTAAACACCTTTTTCAGTTATTGGACTATATGTTGGGCTACTTAGGTTTAGGGGAATTAAGATTGGACCTTCCAATGGATCTTGAATTATCAATATTGAGCCACAATATTATTCAAGCCCATAAATATTAATTAATCCCACTACATAATTAATATTACACTATCCATCTTAACCCATATTACAGTCAATATGGCTCCCGGTTATTATTTCCCATGTTTAAGATTATCTAGCCCATTAATTAATTCAAGCCACTGAAATAGCTTTTCATTAATTAATATCTTTTGTCCTTGGTCAAGGAACGGTTCAACATTATTATCCATACCGGAAACTAGTTCCACTTGCAAGATTTGGTATGATAAAGCTTATGAACCTCCCAAGGGGGCAAATCGAACAAGCGTACTTGCACACTATTCTCCGTATTAAATCTTAGCAATCACATGTGACCAATAATATTGTCCAAGATAAAAAAGTATTGAATCTCGTTGATTCTATACCCATGATAAGTCAAAGCAATAGTTACCAACCACACGTGATCCTATTTAAGGAACGAAGATTAAGAAATAACGAACCACTGAGGTCTAATTCTTCCTTGTTCAGTTCTGAAGAGTTTGTCCTCCTGTAGGTCCTATTCAGTGCATCAGTCATGCACTAGTGTAATCTCTTGGTCAAGACAAGTCAATCTGAGCCTTACACTTCAACCTTTCACGATGGATTGTTCATTTCCATCTAGGTCGTGAATGGTGTACTTTTAGTTACAAGGGACTGTTAGTTTAATCTTCTGTGATCTGGTATCACTAAATTAACTACAATGTAACACGTACGATTTATTGAACAGTTATGCAGTAAATATATGTAACATTCGATGATATTTAAAGCATCAGTGATAAACAATTTATTTCAGTAAATAAGTCCGAAATTCAGTTTTGATTATACAAGGTAAAAGAATACTTTCCAGTATAATCCCAACACCTATTTCATCTCATTTTGTTTTCAACTCTTTTTGAATTCTCAAATTTGAAAGAGTTTGCTCTGTTTATTTTATTTTTCTTTATGATTTTGTATATTACGAGATTTTATTTTTATAATTCTGAAGTGTCTTGATCGAGGCAATTGCACCGAAATATTGAGACTCAATTAGTTACCTTTTCTATATAAAAAAAATTAGGTAATTTTTTTAAAAAAAATTATTCCTTAGTTGAGCAGGTAAGCTAGGTGGATTTCAAGAAAATATATATAAGTTAATAAGGAAGTCTTTTTTGGCACAGTTTTGTACATGAGATAGAGTTCCATTTTAACATTTGAATCATGTTTCCCTTTAAAATACGATTGGACTAGGTTCCATAAGTTCATGGTTACATAATATAGTAAATTAGATTTGTCTTATATATGAAATAGTCTCTTATAACTCTTAAAGAACTCTCTTAAATTGATTAATACACACAATATATATATATATATATATATATATGTGTGTGTGTGTGTGTGTGTGTGTGTGTGTAGTATATGCTTAATGATTTTTTTTTTTCCGCACCACACACATGTTAAACTATGGGAGATAGGTTTTTAATATTGTTATGTATTATTTTATTAAACATAATTTATATAATTTAATAACTAATATGATCTGTTTAGTATAGATAGTTATGTAATTATTAAAATAATAGATATTATGTATACTTCAATATAATATTATGACGAAATACCATAGAACGTTCATATCAAAAAAAGATATTAATTTTAAATTATTATGTTGATCAATTTATATTATATTCTATATGCATTATCAACATTATTATATGCTCAATAATATTACTCTAATCTAATACAATATAATAGGAGATATATATATTGTTAGTGTTAGTGTCCTAGAGACAATCCATTGTAAGGACATAATATTTAATGTTAGTTTAATATTATTATTTATTTAATATTAAATATATGGTATTGCACTTATTAGAATATTATCTTTGATTATTTGCATTTGTTCTTATATGGGTTCCCTTGAGTCACTACTGTCATTGAGTGTGTGAGAACTCAGATGACTTAAGTGTGATTCTCAAATAGCCCCAATCGAGGATCATCAAGAATGGGATATTGATGATGCAATGGAGAATGGTGTGCGATCTGCATCATACTCTTAGAGAGTGTAGTAAGATCTCACTTACTACGAGATACTAGGTATCTCATGATGGATGCACAAATACCTTGTAGGGTATTGGTATACCCATCTGAGAAACCGTTTGATGTAGTTCCACTATATGTGTCTACGGGTGTCTCGGTTAGTGGGAGCGATGCGATACTCCTTTGACTTGAGGTCAATATGTTAGGATTATACTGAAAAGTATGCTTTTACTTTGTATAATCGAAACTGAATTTCCAGACTTATTTACTGAGACAAATTGTTTATCACTGATGCTTTAAATATGATTGAATGTTATATATATTTACTGCATAATTGTTCAATAATTCGTACGTGTTACACTGTAGTTAATTTAGTGATACCGGATCACGAGAAGATTAAATTAACGGTCCTTGTAACTAAAAAGTACGCCATTCACGACCTAGATGGAAATGAACAACCATCGCGAAAGGTTGAGGTGTAAGGCTCGATTGGTTTGTCTTGACCAAGAGATTACACTAGTGCATGATCGATCTTGTTGAATAGGACCTACAGGAGGATAAATTCTTTGAACGAACAAGGAAGAATTAGACCTCGATGGTTCGTTATTTCTTAACCTTCGTCCCTTAAATAGATCACGTGGAATTGGTAACTATTGCTTTGACTTATCATGGGTGTTTTAATCGAGAGAGATTCAATATTTTTATCTTGGAAAATATTATTGGTCACATGTGATTGCTAAGATTTAATCTGAAGAATCGTGTGCAAGCACGCTTGCTTGATTTGCCCCTTCGGGAGGTTCATAAGTTTTATCATACCAAATCTTGCAAGTGGAATTAGTTTCCGGTATGGATAATAATGTTGAACCGTTCCTCGACCAAGGACAAAAGATATTAATTAACGGAAAGCTATTTTAGTGGCTTGAATTAATTAATGGGCTAGATAATCTTAAACACGGGAAATAATGACCGGGAGCCATATTGACTGTAATATGGGTTAAGATGGATGGTGCAATATTAATTATGTAGTGGGATTAATTAATATTTATGGGCTTGAATTATATTGTGGCTCAATATTAGATATTCAAGATCCATTAGAAGGTCCAATTTTAATTCTCCTAAAGGCCCCCTGAGTAGCCCAACATATAGTCCAATAACTGAAAAGGTGATTAAAATAAAATAAATATTGTTGCTTAATATTTCCTCTATTTTTCGAAATTTATGGATAAAAGAGGGAGAAAGAATTTCTTTGAATTTTGTTATGGAATGAAGATATGTATTCTTGGAATACAAGATTATCTCATTAAATTCAAGAAATCTCCCACTTGATTATCTATATGAATATTTCGAAATTTTTGAATATTATGGGCAAGAAAGATTTTCTTGATTTTCTTGAAAAGATATTATGGAAGATATGTATTTCTTGAAATACAAGAATATCTCATAAATTCAAGAAGATCCAAATCTTGTAATCTTGAGCCAAAATTTTCGAAAATTGCTCCATAATAGAGGAGGTGGAATTTTGTGGAATATTTTAATTATGGGAAAAAGAATATATGGGATATATTCAAGATTTCTTGGTGACCAAGAAAAGTCTTTTCCCATATTGAAAAATCACTAAAATTTCGACCACCCTCCCTCTTATAAATAGGGGATGATTAGTTCATTCTCAAGTACAATTCCAGGTGCTGGAAATATTAGCAAATCCACATAAGTGGTGCAACAAAGTTTATTTTTTTCCTTTTGTTAATTGTTCGCGAGTATCCTTCCACCGGATTGTCGAGCAAGGGCTAAGGGAATACTTGGGAAGTCCTTTTGGTTAGTCCGTCCGACCAAAGCCACTGCCATCCCGAGAGGTACGTTCACGTAAACCCGTAGATTTCGCATGAGTAGGTTTTACGTGGCTTTTTATATGCATGGTATCTTGTTGCAATTATTATTTGAATTAATATAGGATTAATTCATGCTAGTAATAATTAATGAAGTAAATTTGTATTTAAATATTCACCCCGAATAGATTTGTGCAACTCATTCCCCAACAGTTGAGCTCCATGTCATGAGCTCTTATAGCTAACTCTTCAAAGGTCTTAGGTCGTATGTCTTGAAGAATGTAGCGGAGACCCCATTGCATGCCCTGGATGCACATTTCGATTGCAGAAACTTTAGATAGTCGGTCTTTGCAATTCAAGCTCAAATTCCTCCATTGATTAATGTAATCAATCACGGGCTCCTCTTTCCATTGGCGGGTGTTGGTCAACTCGATCATGCTGACAGTTCTCCGAGTGCTGTAGAAGCGATTCAAGAATTTTTGCTCCATTTGATCCCAGCTATCAATGGAGTTAGCTTCCAAGTCAATGATACCAGTCAAAGGCATTTCCCTTCAAGGATCGTACGAATTGTTTTGCCAAGTGATCTCCATAAGTCTCGACATTATTGCACGTTTCAACAAAGTGAGCCACATGCTGCTTCAGATTTCTCTTGCCATCAAACTGTTGGAACTTTGGAGGTTGATATTCAGCTGGCATCTTCAAGCTATCGATCCTCTTAGTGTATGGCTTAGCGAAGGAGAATGATGACTTGGAACCTTTGTCGTATCTTCCCTTTACAGTTCCCAAGATGAACTCCTTGAGTTGAAGCATATCAATCCCTCCATCAGAAGAAATTAGCATTTCCTTCTCTGTCCGGTCAGATTCTCCAGCTTGATGTTTGGTTGAATTTTCAGCATCTTCTTGTTCATCAACTTGCTTTTGTTTTGTGTGGCTTGCCTCGCCACCATTTCCCTTGTTCATCAAGAGAGCTATCTGGGAATCCTGATTCTGGACTTTCGTTGCAAGTCCTTCAATGACCTTGGTCAAGTTGGCAAGTTGTTCTTCAACAGTAGTAGCACCCGTCATCATAACAGAAGTTGTGCTTGAGTTTGAAGAAGATCTTGACAAGGATCGAGGAGTGGAGTCCATTGAGTTGTCTTCATCACTGTCATCAGTTGGACGAGGCCTATTTGTTGTAGTTCTAACCGAAGGATTGGCTCCTGAAGATGTTCCAAAACTCAATCTTCTGGACATACTTCGAGTAACAACATTGGCTTCTTTGGTGCCAGAAGGACCGAACTTGATGTAGAAGATCCTACGAGAAGACATGTTGATGATATTGAAGTTTTTCTTTGAAAGAGAAGAGATGAGAGGTAGAGCTGTCCCACTGGGCGTGCCAAATTTGTAACTACAAATCTTGTGAATTTAATAAAACACGAAAAAAGTGATTTACACAACGTAATTTCTTGAATGAATATAATGGGTTCAATCTCTAATTTGTTCCTCTGAATTCTTTTCTTCTTTGACTTTGACCTTGACTCGAACGACTTTTGTAACGGTCCTCGCCTTAATCTTATCTGGGGTTGAAGTAGGGGATATAAAACGTTGATTCAAGGACTTGACGTCTTGTTTTGAATCGAACATGGCTTTTGAAGATTTTCTGGATGAATGCCTTCGAATTTGATGAAGAACAATCTTTGAATCTTCAAGTGTTTGATGAAGAACTTCGAATCTTCAAGGGGTTGAACGAAGAACGTCTTTGGAGAAATGCCGAATCAGAGGGATTTAGATCCTTGATCTCGGATTTGGAGCCATTTCTGGACGGTTTCGTGAAGAACGCCTTGGAGCTGGTGAAAAACGTCTTCAAATCTTCAAAGTTTGCCTTTGAAGAAACGTCTAATCGGAGGGACTTCGAGCCTTAATCTCTGATCGAACGTCGTTTCTAGGTTGATTTGCACGAAGAACGCCTTTGAAGCTGCTTTGAATCTTCAAGAACGGTTGCAGGGTGTTGGGATTATACTGGAAAGTATGCTTTTACTTTGTATAATCAAACTGAATTTCAATCTTATTTACTGAAATAAATTGTTTATCACTGATGCTTTAAATATCATCGAATGTTACATATATTTACTACATAACTGTTCAATAAATAGTACGTGTTACATTGTAGTTAATTTAGTGATACCAGATCACAGAAGATTAAATTAACAGTCCCTTGTAACCAAAAGTACACCATTCACGACCTAGATGGAAATGAACAATCCATCGTGAAAGGTTGAAGTGTAAGGCTCAGATTGGCTTGTCTTGACCAAGAGATTACACTAGTGCATGTTTAGTGCACTGAATAGGACCTACAGGAGGACAAATTCTTCAGAACTGAACTAGGAAGAATTAGACCTCAGTGGTTCGTTATTTCTTAATCTTCGTCCCTTAAATAGGATCGTGTGTGGTTAGTAATTATTGCTTTGACTTATTACGGGTAGAGAATCAACGAGATTCAATACTTTATATCTTGGGCAATATTATTGGTCACATGCGATTGCTAAGATTTAATACGGAGAATCGTGTGCAAGTACGCTTGTTCGATTTGCCCCCTTGGGAGGTTCATAAGTTTTATCATACCAAATCTTGCAAGTGGAACTAGTTTCCGGTATGGATAATAATGTTGAACCGTTCCTTTACCAAAGATAAAAGATATTAATTAATGGAAAGCTATTTCAGTGGCTTAAATTAATTAATGGGCTAGATAATCTTAAACACTGAAAATAATAATCGGGAGTCATATTGACTGTAATATGGGTTAAGATGGATAGTGCAATATTAATTATGTAGTGGGATTAATTAATATTTATGGGCTTGAATAACATTGTGGCTCAATATTGATAATTCAAGATCCATTGGAAGGTCCAATCTTAATTCTCCTAAAGGCCTCTCAAGTAGCCCAACATAAAGTCCAATAACTGAAAAAGGTGTTTAAAAATAAAATAAATTTTGTTGCTATTTTTCCTCATTAATTTCGAAAAATATAAATAAAAGGGGAGAAAGATTTTCTTTGAATTTTGTTATGGAATGAAGATATGTATTCTTGAAATACAAGATTATCTCATTAAATTCAAGAAATCTCCCATGAAGTTATTTATATGTTATTTTTAAAATTTTGAAAGTTAATAAAGGAAAGAAAGATTTTTTGACTTTCTTGAAAAGATATTATGGAAGATATGTATTCTTGCAATACGGTATATCTCATAAATTCAAGAAGATCCAAATCTTGGAATCTTTTATCCTTATTTTTTTAAAAATAACCATAACAAAAAGAAGGTGGGATTTTATGGAATATTTTAATTATGGAGAAAAGAATATAGGAGATATATTCAAGATTTCTTGGAGATCAAGAAAAGATTTTTTCCTCCCTATTCCATGACAAAAAATCGGCCACCACCTATCTATAAATAGGGGATGATTTCTTCATCCCTAGGTACAATTCCATGTGCTGGAAAAATTAGTAAATCCACAAAGGTGGTGCAACAAATTTTCATTTTCCCTTTTGTTAATTGTTCGCGAGCTTCCTTCCACCGGATTGACGAGCAAGGACTAGGAAATACTTGGGAAGACTTTTTGGTGTGTTTTTATCGACGAGACCATTGCCACTCCAAGAGGTTAGTTCACGTAAACCCGTAGCAATTCCGCATGCGTAGGATTTATGTGAACTGTTTATATGCATGATTTGTTGTTGAATTATTATTTGAATTAATATAGGATTAATTCATGCTAGTAATAATTGTTAGAATTAAATTTGTATTTAAATATTCATCCTGAATAGATCCGCAATTAATTTCCCAACAATCGCATCGAGAGCGGTTTGGGGCTCAATTTTAAATTGTAATTTAGTTCGTTTTTTCATTAAATTTGAAATCGATAGTAGAATTGCTAGATCTTTTTTTGCGGTATCCAATTGTCATAGAATTTAATGTGTTTATTTATGCATGCATATAAATTGTGGTTTTTTTTAATTCGATTGCTCAATTGCTTTTTGCTTGTGAGAAAATCCACAAAGCAGATTAGAATTTGTTTGATTTGATCAATGTAATAGACTAGTCTAGATATAGGTTTATTTATTTATGTAAATAAATTGTAACCGGATCTAAAAACGGAGGCCGAGATTTAAGAATTAAAAGACGGATTCGGACGTTTAAGTTTAGGGTAACAGCTTTTGCGCGAACGTGTTAAAAGCGAGGCACGCCGCGACGCGACGCCGGTATTTTGCCAAGACGGGCGCTGGGCGTCATTGTTGGCTGAAGCGCTGATCACCGACAGCGGCGAGGCGATCACTGAGGTGCTCGCGGGCGGGCGATATTGCCGAGGCGCGGCTGAAAGGGGACATGACCGAGGCACGCTGGCGGGCGATGTCGACGCAGTAAAGTGGGCGACGCTGGGCGAATAGCGGGGAATCCAGAGATCCACAAGAAGCCCGCCGACCCTCGCTGAAAGCACCGGGTGGGCGACGCGGCCGGGCGCTTTAGGCGACAAGCGGGGCCGATCGACACGGGCCGGGGAGCAAGACGTGCACTCGACCCGAAGCCTGGTCTATGACGCCACTAGACGTGGCTAATCTTTTCGAGACGAACGATGAAGGCAAAGAAGATGATTTCTCGAGATCAAGACATGACAAAATTAACCGTGACAATTGGATATGTGTGCCCAATATGTTTTAATTTTTGTCTTGATGTTTATGCATTATTTTATGCTTATTTAAATTGTGTTTAAATTTTATGGATGCATGAGAAAACGTTTTGAAAAATCTCACTTTAAAAAAATTACTAAGCAATGTTTTCATAATCGGAACCGGTGATCGAACAAGACAGACCAACGGGTCACGGTTCAAACGGCTGCAAGTTCAACCGGGCGGTTCAACTGCTTTTCTATGTTTAGTTAAAAAAAATAAAATAAGTATACACCTACAAAAATTTAAATATATATTTTATAACTTTTCATATCATATTTTATAAATTTTGTCCCACCTCATACATTTATCCCACATCGAAAGTGTTGGAGAAAAATGTGAGAGGAATATAAATTTAAAATTTTAAATATTTAATATAAATTAATAATTTAATTTTTTTTTAAAAATAAAAAAATCGGTTATTTCCGGTTGAATCGGGTTTTGACCGGTTCAACCCGGTTCAACCTAAAATCCAGTTATATAATCTTTTTTAACCGGGTTATCGGCCAGTTCCCGGTTCAACCCGGTTTTGAAAACAGTGTTACTAAGTATGCTTAAACAATTAATTGACAATTTTATGGATAATAAAATTGAATTAATTTTGACCTCCATGATTTATTTATTTGTGAATTCTTTTTGGAGAAATTCCCCCACGGATTCTTGGTCAAAAGATAGCTTTCACATGAATAAATTCCAAATGGATGATTGTGGATTATTACTAGTATGACATTTATGACCCCTCCCACGAGGCTCGCTCAAAGTGAAATAATAATTCAGTATTTAATCATGGTTATTACTTAGGTATAAAATTGATATGCATATACTTCCCTCAAGTCCTCGGGCCAATTTTATATTGGTCAAGTGGGAGCCAACTATTAATCTAGTTATTAAAGGTTTGTAAATCGTTTCTTGTTTGTAAGAACCTTGAATGTGTTTAAATAATGACCCACCCCATGTGGCTTATTTAAACTATTTTGAGATGTTGGCTGATGCATGTTCATATTTTTGAGATTTTAATATGAAACATGTGATCGAATTTTGTGATATATTTGTGCTTATGCATATTATTATTTATTTCAGTTCATCATGTCGCAACCTTTTAATCCACTGTTCAATATACTTAAAGACAATTTGCTTACTGGTGAAAACTTCGTTGACTGGAGTCGTAAACTTACTATTGTCCTCACTGCATAAATACAACATCATTGGGTTCTTGATGTACCCACGCCTCGTAAGCCTACTGAAGGATCATCAGATGAGGAAAGATACTTGTATAATATCTGGGAGCAGGCTAACGAACCTATGAAGCGTATAATCTTGACTTCATTGTCTGGTGATTTGAGATACATTCATGAATGTGTTGAATCTGCTGCGGAAATTATGCAAAGTCTTGAAGAAATGTTTTTGACAAAAGACCGCATGATCAATCAGTTTAAAAATGACGACGTGGCAAGGCTAAAAATGGCTGAGGGAACACCCGTAAGGGAGCATGTTCTTAGAATAAAATGCCATTTTAACAAGCTTGCCTATCTCGGTACTAAGTATTGTGATGAGACCCAAATCGAATTTCTTTTCCTAACTCTTCCAAGGTGTTTTGATGAGTTTTACTGTAGTTTTGTGATGAGCGATCACATGTTTACTATGGACACTCTACAAGAAGCCTTGGAGAAAATAGAGAAGCATTTAGGAAAGAAAGACGAAGCATTGGTGACTAAAAGTCTTTTCTCAAGATCTAGGCCAATGGAAGGCAAGACTCAAGAAAAGGAAAGTGGTCAGATCCAAAGCAAACTCATCACTAAGAAAAGTAAGAGAAAGACAGCTAGCTGGATGGGTGTCAAGAAAGTACCAAAAGGAAAATGTTTTAAATGCGGTGAAAAGGGACATTGGAGGACAGTCTGTTCCAAACCCAAAAGGAATGGAAAGAAAGGTAATTCTCACACACTAGTTGTTGAAACTTGCTTAGCGGCTTATGCCTCACATTTATGGGTGGTGGATACGGGATCCACTAATCATGTTTGTTTCACTTTACAAGGGTTCAAGCGGACCCGTCAACTTAGTGTGAGTGAGATCCTCATCACACTGGGCGATGCTACGAGAGTGGCAGCTGAAGCAGTGGGAGAAGTGCACCTGTCTTTTGAAGACAGAGTTTTAATTTTAAGAGATGTTCTTTACGTTCCGAATTTTAGAAAGAATTTAATTTCGGTTTCTAAACTTTACCTTGATGAATATTCGGTTACTTTTGATAAAGTTGTTACCATTTCTCTTTATGATAAATTTATCTGTCATGGAACGTTGTCGAATATTATCTATACAATTAACTGTGCACATCACTCACAAAATGCATCCTATAACACATCAACTGTTTTCGATAAAAGAAAACGTTCATCAGACGTGAACGAGACACTTCTATGTCATCTAAGATTGGGACATATTAATCTAAAGAGGATCCAAAGGTTGGTGAAAGACGGTTCACTGGAGTTTCTCCAAGTTGAACCAATTCCAACCTGCGAATCATGTTTGGAGGGTAAAATGACCAAGAGGGCATTCGGAGCCAAGGGGAATAGAGCTAAAGAAGTATTAGAAATCGTTCACACAGACGTATGTGGTCCAATGTCAACCAAAGCAAGAGGAGGTTATGAGTATTTTGTCACTTTTATTGATGACTACTCAAGGTACGGTTATATTTTTCTTATGAAGCATAAATCTGAGACCTTTGACAAATTCAAAGAATTTAAGGCTCAAGCAGAGAATCATAGGGAAAAACGTATCAAGTCTCTATGATCCGATCGTGGAGGCGAGTACCTCAGCGATGAGTTTTTGAACTACTTGTCAAATGAAGGGATTGTATCCCAGGTAACTGCACCCGGAACCCCTCAACAAAACGGGGTTGCAGAGTGAAGAAATAGAACTCTTTTGGAAATGGTTAGATCAATGATGAGTTATGCGAATCTTCCCAAGTCGTTATGGGGTCATGCCTTGGAAACAGCGGCTTACATTCTGAACTTGGTGCCATCCAAATCGGTTCCCAAAACTCCCAAAGAATTGTGGACCGGGCGCAAGCCCAGTTTGAGACACATGAGAATTTGGGGGTGTCCGGCCTACGTGTTGGACAAGGAAGCCGGAAAATTGGATCCTCGATCAGAATTAAGGTTGTTTATAGGATACCCTGAGGGAACAAAAGGGTGTATGTTCTATGGTCCCGAAGATCAAAATGTGGTAATAAGCACCCACTTTAGATTTTTGGAAGAAGACTATATGAACGAAAGAAGTCCCAGAAGTGAGATTACCTTAAATGAGCTAAGGGGGCTAACCTCATTGCCAACTGTACAAGATGACATACCAAACGACACACTTTCACAACTGAAACCTCATCGTAGTGGGAGGGTTGTGAGACAGCCCGAGAGATTCATGGGGATAGGAGAGTCCTCGGACTTGATTCCCGGACAAGACGAATCAGACCCATGGACATATGATGAGGCAATCCAAGACAAGGATGCGGTTTCTTGGCAAAAAGCAATGAAAGCCGAAATGGGTTCTATGGATCATAACAGAGTGTGGGAGCTAGTCGAACCACTTAATGGGGTCAAACCCATTGGTTGCAAGTGGGTATACAAGAGAAAAAGATGACCGGACGGGAAGGTGGAAACCTTCAAGGCAAGGCTTGTGGCGAAAGGTTATACTCAGAAAGAAGGGATCGACTATGAGGAAACTTTTTCACCTGTAGCAATGCTCAAGTCCATCCGAATTCTCTTGTCGATTGCTGCGCATCTCGATTTTGAAATCTGGCAAATGGATGTTAAGACAACTTTCCTTAACGGAATTCTTGATGAAGAAATCTATATGCAACAACCCCAAGGCTTCATTGAAAAGGGCCAAGAACACCTAGTTTGTAAGCTCATGAAGTCCATTTACGGACTCAAACAAGAATCCAGAGCTTGGAACCAATGTTTTGATCATGTTATAAAGTCTTATGGATATCAAAACGAGTTCGAAAGTTGTGTGTACAAAAAGCGTGTCGGAACTGCATTGGTATTCTTAGTACTATACGTAGACGACATTCTACTCATCGGGAACGATGTAAAGGTGTTATCAGATGTAAGGGCATGGCTTTCAAAACAGTTTGATATGAAGGACTTAGGGGAAGCCGGGCACATCCTTGGGATCAAGATCACTCGAGATCGCAAGAAAAGGATGATAGGCTTATCGCAAGCTTCATACATAGACACTGTCTTGAAACGATTCAACATGCAGGATTATAAGAAAGGCTTCGTACCTTTCAGGCATGGAATTCATCTATCCAAGGAAATGTGCCCTAAGACACAAAAGGAGATAGATGACATGAAAGGCATTCCTTATGCTTCGGCTGTCGAAAGCCTTATGTATGCAATGTTGTGCACGAGACCGAATATCTGCTTTGTCGTTGGCATGGTGGCAAGATATCAAAGTAACCCGGGGAAAGAACATTGGACGGCAGTTAAAAATATTCTAAAGTATCTGAAAAGAACTCGAGATAGAATGTTGTTTTATCAGTCATATAGTCTAATCCCCATCGGCTACACGGACTCGGATTTTCAATCAGACTTATATTCCAAAAAATCTACCTCTGGTAGTGTGTTTTTCATGAGGGGAGGAGCCATGACATGGAGAAGCGTTAAGCAGAAATGCATCACAGATTCTACCATGGAAGCCGAATATGTAGCTGCTTGCGATCCAGCGAAAGAAGCGGTTTGGCTCAAGAACTTTCTAGTGGACTTGGATGTAGTTCCAAATTTGCCCAGCACAATCACTGTTTATTGTGGCAATGCCGGAGCAGTTGCAAATTCAAGGGAACCAAGAGCCCACAAGGCCAGCAAACACATTGAAAGGAAATACCATCTTATACGAGAAATCGTAAGAGAGAGAGATATAGAGGTGGCAAAGATCGGCGCCGGAAGACAACCTAACAGATCCATTCACAAAGGGTCCGCCTCGAGAATACATTCGAGAGAGACATGTGGAAGGAATGGGTGTCAAGACCGTTGTCAATGCGCTTTGAGTATAAGTGGGAGACATTATTAGGTTCGTAGGTGACATTGTATGTCATGTACAGAACTACACAAGACATGTTGTAGTATACTTAAAAGCGGATTTTGAGTATAAGTGGGAGATTGTTGGGATTATCTTCGAAAGTATGTTTTTACTTTGTATAATCAAACCAATTTCGGTCTTATTTATGAAATAAATTGTTTATCACCGATGTTTTAAATATCATCGAATGTTACATATATTTATTGCATAAATGTTCAATAAATAAGACGTGTTACATTGTAGTTAATTTAGTGATACCGGATCACGTAAGATTAAATTAACGGTCCCTTGTAACTAAAAAAAAAAAGTACACCATTCACGACCTAGATGGAAATGAACAATCCATCGTGAAAGGTTGAAGTGTAAGGGCTCGGATTGGCTTGTCTTGACCAAGAGATTACACCGGTGCATGTTTAGTGCAATCGAATAGGACCCTATGAAGGACAAATTCTTGAATCGAACTAGGAAGAATTAGACCCAAATTGGTTCGTTATTTCTTAATCTTAGATCCCTTAAATAGGATCGTGTGTGGTTAGTAATTATTGCTTTGACTTATTACGGTTAGAGAATCAACAAGATTCAATACTTTATATCTTGGGCAATATTATTGGTCACATGCGATTGCTAAGATTTAATACGGAGAATCGTGTGCAAGCACGCTTGTTCGATTTGGTTCCTTGGGAGGTTCATAAGTTTTATCATACCAAATCTTGCAAGTGGAACTAGTTTCCCAGTATGGATAATAATGTTGAACCGTTCTTTACCAAGGATAAAAGATATTAATTAATGGAAAGCTATTTCAGGTGGCTTGAATTAATTAATGGGCTAGATAATCTTAAACACAGGAAATAATAACCGGGAGCCATATTGACTGTAATATGGGTTAAGATGGATAGTGCAATATTAATTATGTAGTGGGATTAATTAATATTTATGGGCTTGAATAATATTGTGGCTCAATATTGATAATTCAAGATCCATTGGAAGGTCCAATCTTAATTCTCCTAAAGGCCCCTCAAGTAGCCCAACATAAAGTCCAATAACTAAAAAAAGGTGTTTAAAAATAAAATAAATTTTGTTGCTATTTTTTCTCATTAATTTCGAAAAATATAAATAAAAGGGGAGAAAGATTTTCTTTGAATTTTGTTATGGAATGAAGATATGTATTCTTGAAATACAAGATTATCTCATTAAATTCAAGAAATCTCCCACTTGGTTATTTATATGTTATTTTCGAAAATTTTGAAAGAATAAGGGAAAGAAAGATTTTCTTGATTTTCTTGAAAAGATATTATGGAAGATATGTATTCTTGCAATACAGGTATATCTCATAAATTCAAGAAGATCCAAATCTTGGAATCTTTATCCTTATTTTTTCGAAAATAACCATAACAAGAGAAGGTGGGATTTTATGGAATATTTTAATTATGGAGAAAAGAATATAGGAGATATATTCAAGATTTCTTGGAGATCAAGAAAAGATTTTTTCCTCCCTATTCCATGACAAAAAAATCGCCACCACCTATCTATAAATAGGGATGATTTCTTCATCCCTAGGTACAATTTCATGTCGTTGGAAAAATTAGTAAATCCACAAAAAGGTGGTGCAACAAATTTTTATTTTCCTTTTGTTAATTGTTGTTGAGCTTCCTTCCACCGGATTGACGATCAAGGACTAGGGAATACTTGGGAAGGCTTTTTGGTGTGTTTTTATCGACGAGACCATTGCCACTCCAAGAGGTTAGTTCACGTAAAACCCATAGCAATTCCGCATGCGTAGGATTTATGTGAATTGTTTATATGCATGATTTGTTGTTGAATTATTATTTGAATTAATATAGGATTAATTCATGCTAGTAATAATTGTAAGAATTAAATTTGTATTTAAATATTCATCCAGAATAGATCCGTGCAATTAATTCCCCAACACAGGGAGCTCTGGACTCTTCTCGTCTTGCTCGTCTGGAATGAGTTGAATGTTGGTGTTTTGGAATGAAGAGTTTGGGCCCCTATTTATAGGGTTGGGAGTGACAATTGAGGTGACACGTGGCGGCCTCTGATTGGTCGAAGGGATTTGATGGCGTAATTAACGCAAATCATTTAATTTGATTGATTTGTCATTAATTCCCTTCTATTTATGACCAAATATCAGTCTGATTCGCCACATACGAGTATTCAAGTGCTCGTAAAATTTGACTGACTTGAACCGTGTATATATTAAATATCAATCATTTAATTATTTAATTTAGAGAATTAATTTAGTTAATTCTCAATATTTTATTTGATATTAATATATAATTTGTACATGTGTCACCATTTAATTGGGTGCAAATTTTGTGTGCTTACAACATTTTGTGTAAATTTGTGAATATTGTGAGGGAGTAGTTTATAAAGGATTTTCCTTTTTTAGGGCGTGAACATAATGTTGGGACGTACTGAAATGGAAAGTATGAACAAAATCGCGGGACAGAGGTAGTAAACAATAATTTTTTTATTTAAACAGTAAATATTATTTTATTTTACCTATTATGTCTAATATAATTAGATCATATTTATGATTTAGCACATAATTTAATTATCAATATAGATTAATTAATATCCATTTAATCTTGAATTTATGTAGAATTAAGGATGAATTATAAAGAATCAAGAATGATTGTATTATAGAGATTAATAATATGTTGCGGACTCTTGGCAAGTCTTTGCAGGACTTTGAGAGTATGTCAATCTCGATCCTAATTTTTCATCTCGGAATAGATTCTTAATGATGTAAGTTGCATACAACATATTAGAATTGAAGATTGAGTATGAGTATTTACTAAGTAGACTTAGTGATGAACAACACAATATTTATGAATCAATACACAAGTTCATTCATTATGGTAGTAGACTTAGTTGTATTTTTTACGTATGAATATAATGAAATTACAAAAACATTTATATGGAAGAAATTCTCTACACATTTGAGGTCTAATGGTAAGATTGTCATTAATCATGTAGCAAGTTTTAATCAGGATGGTCATGTTGCCGAGCTTTTGATTAAGATCGATCTTAATATATAAGATGAAGCTCTGATGGTAAATAGATATTGTATTGAAGCACTTGATACTACTTTGAAGGATATTATGCAATTGGCAGAATCGTTATCTTCTGGATTGTATTTTTGTGATAAGAATATTGTGTTTGGGGGTGATTTATGGCAAATATTGTCAGTTATTCAAAAAGGAATGAGACATGATATGCTCAAGCTATAATAAGTTAATCTCTTTTGTGGAAAGATTGTATCCTACTGAAACTTACAAGGAACATGTGGTTGCAGAATTTGTAATCGGCTAATTGTTTAAACAAATTGAAAGTTTTTTTCTGATTTGATAACATCTTATTGGAAATGGAAGTATATTATCACAAACTGAGTAATGACTTTGATGTACAAATTATGAATGATGCTTTTTGATAGGTGGTGATGATCTGATCGGTCTTATTGTTGATAGTATTTATCCCGATTTCAAGAACATGATGAACGATCACGATTATTTGCAGAATAAATCAATTATGCTCCTATTTTGGATGTTGTTAGATCCATTAGCGATCACATGATTCAGTTAAATGAAAATAAATCACGTACTTATTTGAGCTTTGATAGTCCCTTACTGTGTTAGTTTAAATGTTGATCATCTTTATAATGTACATACTCTTGAATTCTTGAATATTATAAAGTGTTCGAGTGTTCTTAATCATGAACTGAATCTCAAAATTGGAACATCGATAATGTTATTAAGAAATATTGATCATTCAAGGGGTTTGTGTAATGGAACCAGGTTTGGTCTTTTAATATTATCTTTTTTAGTTTTTTCCTCATATTTAAAGATTGAACATTTATTAATTATTAAATTTGTAATAAAATGTTATTTTTCAATATGTAGGTTGGTTATTACGAAAATGAGTGATAATAATCTTGAAGCTAAGGTTCTAACGCGAAGTAATGTCGTATAGTTAACTTTGATACCTAGACTTACGTTGACTCCTTCTGGTCATGGATTGTCATTTAAATTCAATGAAGACAGTTTTCGTTGATTGTTTCATATGATATGTCTATAAATAAAAGTCAAGGACATTTATTTTCTAATGTAGGGGAATTTTTGCAAAAGTCTATTTTTAGTCATGGACAACTGTACGCAGTTGTTTCCCAAATAACAAACCTTTACGGTTTGAAGATCCTATTGTGCGATGATGATAATCATAATTGTAGTATCACGAAAAATATAGTTTTTATGATGTTTTTAGGAATATATAATTATGTAATAATAAATATTCAAATGTCACGACTTTTTCATGATATTTTATTTTTGTTAAAGTCCTTATCATATAGAATTATTACAATATCAATTATTTAAAATATTATATATAAATGAATTATTATATTTTCTCAAACACTTTATGATGAGTCTACTGATTGTCAAATTAATGTTAAACATGAAAATATTAGATATCTTATATACGTAAATATATATTTTTGTGAATTTTTATATTATAGCAAAACACGAATATAATTATTTGTTATAAATTTTGTAAATTTAATTTAGTAAAATATATATCAAAATTATATGTTTTAAAAATTAATCAATATTTTACTCATGAATATAAATATTACATCAATATTTGAACTTTCTTATAGATATATTATAACAATAATACAACATATGTAATAAAAATAATATTAATTGCGAAAAAAAAATCACCATTGTTAAGATTTTTACCAATTACAACATATCCTTTTTTTTCCTTTGCACTTCAAGATATCATATTTTAGAATTTTGCAATTTGAAGCATTTGCATATTTTCTGGCAACAATTGAATAATGTGGCTGCTGGAGCTGCTACATAGATGTCCATGTCGATGTTACCACTGATGAATAAAATATATTTTAATGTTTTTTTTAATTTGATTTATTTAAAAAGAAAATCAATATCGATTTTTTTAAAAATTTAGGAATGGAACCCCACTCATCCTGACAAAAAATGTGCTCTTATTATTTCTCCCAAAAAACTTAAAAGAAGAACGCGTAAATCGCCTCGCATCTCCGAATTTTTAAATATAAAAATATTTTTTTGGTATTGTTTTTTTACAAAGATATTTTTAACTTAAAAAATTATTTTATTCACCGACCTTGACATACATTTTTTCTTTGCACTTCGAGACATGACCTTTTAAAAATTTGCAGTTTGAAGTGTTTCCCTATTTTCAGGCAACAATTGAATAATGTGGCTACTGGAGCTACTACATAGATGTCCATGTAGAATGTCACGATTGATTAAATATTTTTTTTTTTTTTTAAGTTTGATTTTTTTAAAGAAAAATAATATCTAAAAATTATTTTTATAAATTAGGAATATAAGCCCCAAAAATCATCCTGACAAAAACTATGCTCTTATTATAATTTCTCCAAAAAAAACTTTAAGAAGAACGCTTAATAGCAGCTCCAAATTTTTTAATATTTAAAAATATATTTTGTATATTATTTTTTTTACAAAAAAATATTTTTGGAATTAAAAAATATTTTATTCACCAGTCTTGACATCCTACGTGAATATTTATGTCAACTCTGAGGCCACCTCACTTAATTATTGCCGAAAAATTAACAGATGCTTCTAATAACATAAAATGTGGTGTCTCGAATTGCAAAAAAAAAAAAAAATGTTGTAATTGATAAAAACCTTAAAGGTGGTGATATCTTTTGCAATTAACCAAAAAAAAAACTATAAAATGAACGATATTAATTCTTCTTTGCAAATATTTTTTTAATAAATTAATATTGTTATGAATAAAATTAAATATAATTTTAAAACATCAAATTCTTAATTTAAAACTCACATTATCATGAATATAAATATTACAACAAGATGTCAATATAAAATTTTATATTAATAAAAAATAATTATTTTAACATATAAAATGTTTGATGACAACAATAATTGTGCGTTAGCACGAGTGCAATACTAGTAACTTATAAAGAAAAGACTAAGTTTTATATGCATCTAGGTGCACCCTGAATTTATAGTGTATTTTATAACCGTTCAACTTGTTTTACTAAAAGATACAATTTTTTTATATTAAAATGTATAATTATTTTTTATATTAATAATTACACTATTAAATATAAATAAATTACATATTTTAATATAATAAGTTGAACGATTTTAAAATGTATTTTTTAATGCTATAAGACTAGTGACTCACCCTAAAGAAAAATGTCAAATATAAAGGTCGAAGAAGGGACCACGAAATCTAATCATATTTTAAAACATAATCTATTTCAAGTCTATACTTTCAAATTCAAGAAAGGCCTCCTGACCTTGCGGTAAAAAATAAATAAAATCTAAATTCTAAAATTATGGGGAAAATATTGGGAATGTCTGCTTACTAGAAACTCACAAATAAAGGGAACAAAAAAAAGTCTTTAAAAATTCTGTAAACTTTGTCGGCTTTTCAACACTGCCTTTTAGTTGGCACACAGCAAAAGAAATTAAACCCTTCTTGCAAAGAATTTTCTTGGTCAACTGACGCGGAATTAGTAAAAAGAATTTATAATTATAACGCCCCTTGGTGGATCTGGCCTTGCCCCATAACAACCCCCGAGCTAAGGAATTCCCTTCTTCGATTCAAGAATTGTTTTCATCATTCGGTTTTGAAAATCCAAAATCCAATTTTTTATTGGTGTTTTAGCTGATGCTCTTTTCTGGCCTCTTCCCCAAGCGTGATTTGAACCAACTTTCTTGCTTTTCTGTTGAATTCTTTAAAAAGGGCTGCCTAAAGTTTTGGTTATAAGTTGGGGTTTTGGGTTATTGGATAGTTGTTGTTATAGAATTAGGAATAAAATAAAGATAGCTGTTCTGTTTGGTGAATAAAAGTGGTGTAAAGATTTGAGGAATTAGAAGTAAAAGTGCAGTGGTGTTTTTGCTGTTTCATTGATGGATTAATGAGGCATGAAAGGTAGTAACTTTTTAAATTGGGAAGATGAAGATTCAAGAAAAGGGAGGAAAGTTTTATTTTGTGGGTTTTGTTCTTCTGCTTTTGAGTATGGTAGCAGTTGGTGTAGGGAGCAAGTTGGAAGGAGAACAACCCTTATTGGCTTACTTAATAGACTCAGGGGTTATTAAAATGGAGATGGTATGTTGCTCTTATTTTCTTGTTTTTATTTGATTTGTGGGAAATGATGAATTTCGTCCTCTAAATTTTTACAACTTTCAGATAATTTTATTGATTTTCTTGATTATGTAACGGTAGAATTTTGTTACTGATGTTATCCACGAAATTCTGCTGTTTGAAATGAACTATTTCATGTTATTTTTATGCAATAATACAGTTTCATTTTGTTGTCAAAAGTTATGGTTTAGCTTTTAGGACTGGTTTTTCCTTAATATCAATGTTTCCTAGTGGGCAGAAAGTTTATTAGTCACCTATATTCACATGGGTTGAACCAAGAATCATGATCCTATGTGTTCCAAATGAAATTTGTTGTTTCTCCATTGAGCAGAATGAAGAATTATTTTCTGGTGATTTCACGAGCAATTTTTAGTTCAAATATAGTGAATATTAATATTTCCTTTCGTTGAGAAGTTTGTTTGATGCTAGCAAAATAGGTCACCCAACCTTCATGTGCTACATTAGTTAAATACTTCTTCTGTTGCAGTAAATCAATATTTGAACAAAGGAGACTGTATGTTGCCCCAGGCTTGTTGGACTCATGTTGAGGTCCCCCCGAAGAAAAAAAAAAAAAAAGAAAACTAAATTTCTTCAACCAAAAAATGAAATTATAAGCCTCAGTACGTTATTGTAAAAACTTTGTCGGACCATTCTTATTCATCAATATATTTAGAGGTTACAAACTCAAGGGCATTTAGTTCGAAATTCTTCAATGAGAATGGTAATGAAAATGAGAATGTTTAGGTTAATGAGAATAAAAGATGATCAATTCACCTTCATCAAACTTCGTACAAGATGAGACCAAAAGCAAGTTAATCATTACCCATTTTGATTAACTACCTCCCTCCTATAATTATATCTCGTCAATCATTCCACTATTCCCCAACCATAGTCATTTTTTGTCCCTAATTATCCCAAGAGTACAGCAATAACAACGTAACCATCAGTTTCATAGTAATTCACTATTCAATGATTCTCATTACCGTAGAGTACTTGTTATGTTGCTTTGTTTCCAGAAACTTTTCCTATTTGGAAAAATGCATAGTCTGATGGAATTTCTTACTGCAGGCTGAGTTATTAAGGGACAGATGTATGCATGAGTTGTTACATGCCCAGAAAACTCTACAAGACCTCGGATTCCATTTTGTGGATAAGAAGACGGGTGATGAAGGTGAATTTTTAAATGATAGGATGTCCAAAATCTTGTTCCCTCGGGTTAATCAAATCCTTGTAGATTGTAATCAGGCAAAACACCCCGAACACCCCGTTCTTCGTGACGGTGGAGAAGAAAAAAGTTCAAATTCTTGGTATGCCAAGTACTTTAGGCTTCTATATAGCCCACCCTCGGGTTCTAAACAGCGTGTGTTAGCCGAGACAACTGGAGGTGCACCTGCTCCATCGCCAATGGTATCATCACCTAGTCCAGCACCTTCAATTCCTATAACTCCAGCTATTTCTCTGTCAGTTCCCTTTTTCCCTGATATAAACAATTCACCACCTGCTGTTGGTGATGGGACTTCTACTGGTGCTTCTGATATGACTTCGAGCAATAAAAAAACCAGCAAGCGGACTATTATTATCGCTGTTGCTGTAACTGCTTCCGTGACTTTTGCTATTGCTGCACTCTTCTTTATTTTCTGTTGTAAATGCTCAGCTTCTAGACGGAAAAAATGATGAGAAGCCCCTTCTCAGCTTAAGCTTAAGTGATTATTCTATCGGTAAACTATCTTTCCCTTATCGTTTTATCTTAGAGTTATTATCATTCTGTCACCTGTACTATACTCCTCTAGTCAAATTGGTACCTTTAGATTTTATTTTTCCTGATTGCGTCCTGTACTATTCGGAATTGACCAGTTACCACCTATGCTTTATTTTAGTGGTTTTTATCAGAAACATGCGACTTGCACGCTTATTTCCAAGGATATATTTGTCCATTCAAGTTGCCTAAAGAAAACAACCCCTGATTTCTTAGCCTAACTGGTCAATCCCGAATAGTATAGGATGCAATCAGGAAAAAAATATTGTACAGTTTGATGAAAGGGGTATAATGCAGGTGGAAAAATGATATAGACCCTTTTATCTTTGTCATATTGCATCTTATCATTCTGTTTATTTATTTGCCTTTCGATTACTGTAGCCTCTCCCCAGAAGTCATTCAGCTTAGAAACTGGAGAAAAGCTTGGTAATCAGTCAACCGATAACAAATTCAACCATAATACGATTACCGGAAACTACTACATGGAATCACATTCCCAAAGCAATTCAAAAATCGACACCCCAATCAGCACCACTGCGGGGGGGGCTTCCACCAACTCAGTGGAGAACTCTTGGCAGATGCCGCCCGTAGTGGCGGTGACACCTGGATTGCCGCCACTAAAACTGCCTCCTGGAAGGACACAACCTCCTAAACCACCTCCAGCTCCCGTACCACCACCCACCCCACCCATAAAGTCTTCCTTTGGTCCCCCACCTCCTCCGCCGCCTATATCTGGTCCTCGTCCTCCACCTCCTCCGCCGCCTATATCTGGTCCTCGTCCGCCACCTCCTCCACCTCGTGGTGCCAAGGCTGGTGGTGCTCCACCACCATTACCCCCAGGTGGTGGTGTGCCGCCACCACGGCCACCACCTGGGTTGAAACCCCCGCGTAATGTACCTCCTGGCCCACGTAATTCATCAGCTGAAGAGGGTGAGGCTGGTAGTAGTAAAACTAAACTGAAGCCTTTCTTCTGGGACAAGGTATTGGCCAACCCCGATCATTCGATGGTTTGGCATCAGATCAAATCCGGGTCATTCCAGTAAGTTTATTTTCCTTCCTCTTTTGCTGATGTGTAACTATAGTCTATTGCATGGGTGGATGCGTCTTATATATACAGAATGTATTTCTGAATAGGTTCAATGAAGAGATGATAGAAACTCTATTTGGCTATGCCCCTACTGGGAACAACAAGAACGAGGCAAAGAAAGAGTCTTCATCCCAAGATATTGTACCCCAATATATCCAACTAATTGATCCCAAGAAGTCGCAGAATATTTCAATTTTGCTCAAAGCTTTAAATGTGACCACAGAAGAAGTTTGTGATGCGCTTAAAGAAGGTTATTTTGTTTCCCTTTTCATTTTCATATTTAAGAATTCATACCGAGTATAAGAACTATTTTGCTGTCTGGTAGAGGCATGATTAAATCATCTTAACACAAATGACTAAATTATTAAGTTTTGTAGACGTGTAGTTATGCTGCATTATGAGGGAAGCTGGTTAATTGCGAAGTGTAGAATACATAATGGATACAAAGTTTAGTCTAAATTTCAGTGTCGTCATTTATGATTCAATAACAGTTTCGTTTCTTAATGTTGTGCAATTCTGTAAGATCACATCTGATTATTGAACAATTGACCTTAAATTGAGTTTTAGTTAAGTGTTTTATCTGCCTAAATAATGGCAGGGGAAGTGAATATACTGAATATCATAATTTTTTGTATACTTTTTTGGGGTTTCATTCTTCATCCATCATAGTTTCATGCTGTTTCAAAGTTACCATTAATTGATTTAGGGACACGCTAAGGGAAAGCTGCTGAGAAGCATTAACTGAATTATAACAGTTCAAATAAAATGGGAAGGAGCTCTGCTAGAGGCACATTGTTATTTTTGAGGAGTTGGTCTTATGTAAAACAGTTTTATTGTACAACTGGTTTGCAACTATGACTTTATAGTATAACAACTAATACGTTTGAATGAAACAACTAATACTGTTTAAAATACGTGCAAAATGCAAACCAGTTGCATAGTGAAACTGGTTTACATAAGACTTTGCCAAAGTTTGAGATGAAGTTTCTTGGAGTAGGAAATTGTGATATATCTTTGTGACTGATACATCATGAGAAAAACTGCTAACCCTTTGAAGTGAATCAGGTAACGAGCTTCATCCGGAACTTATTCAGACTTTAATGAAAATGGCACCTACAGCTGATGAAGAATTGAAGCTGAGACTCTACAGCGGCGAGCTTTCTCAACTGTTTCCTGCTGAGCGGTTTCTAAAAGTCTTGGTTGATATTCCATTTGCATTTAAGAGACTGGAGTCTTTGCTTTTCATGTGCACTCTTCAGGAGGAGACTACAATGTTGAGAGAGTCCTTTGAAGCGTTGGAGGTAAGAAAATAATTCAAATCTGGATTATAACGACTCAATAAATGCTTTCTCATAAAGTGCTTGAATATAGATATAATTTCTCTGAACACAAAGGTCTACGGTTGAATATGAAGTCCTTTGTGCTTAGGCCATTTTGGAAACGGTTAGGTTACCTAGTTTCTGCTGATGTGTATACAAGCATATTATTTGTCTACTAAAATAGCTTTTAGATTTTTTTTAGAGGACCTATTATCATGAAATGCATTTATCTACGTATTAGTTTATTTTTAGTTCGACCCTTTTCAAAATTAGGAAGTAAGTGTGGGGCACTTCAAAGCATCTCTCATATCTATATTAATACTGAATGAACCCACTGAACCTATTGAAATACAGAATGAGTGCGGTTACTCGCACCCGAGTTTTTGCTATGTACAATACATTTTAATATCATGTACCACCAAACATAGCTATAAAATGGGTCTATTGTGCAAAATTTTGGGTGTCAATAGCCGCATCCCTACAAAATAAGTTGCAATGTTTAGGGTAAATGTTTTTTTTTTTTTTTTTTGGTTAACTTGCACATATTTTGATTTCATCCATTAACTTCTTCAACTTTGAAATTTCTCTCTTATATTTACCATATTCAACTTTGTCGTCCTTTCAGTACGAAAAAGTTGAATTTTGTTAACCTGTTTTAGCCGGTAAAACGACGAAATTTTGAATTTGGTAAACTTAAGATGCATCACTTGTGTATGTAGGATCAACAGGTATAGTTTAGATTATATGAGTTTGTTTCTATGGACGAATAATTCTGCACGTCTTACAACAGGAAGTTCATTCCATCTTTTAAAGAGAGAATACTGTTGATAGTTAATCTCACACATACAGTTTGTCCACATTTTCAGGCAGCTTGCACAGACCTGCGAAAAAGCCGGTTATTTCTCAAACTTCTAGAAGCTGTTCTCAAAACGGGGAATCGCATGAATGACGGAACATTCCGAGGTGGTGCACAAGCATTCAAGCTCGATACACTTCTCAAGTTATCAGATGTGAAAGGAACAGACAGCAAAACTACATTATTACATTTTGTTGTTTCGGAAATAATCCGGTCCGAAGGCATAAAAGCTGCTCGAGAAATCTCCGATGACCCGGCCGAGGATTCAGATGAGAATTTAAGAAACCTCGGTCTCCAGGTCGTCTCCAGTCTGGGCAACGAGCTCGTGAACGTTAAAAAAGCCGCAGTATTAGATGCTGATACCTTATCAGGAACGGTTACGAAGCTTGATCGCTCACTTGATAAAGCTCGGAACTTTCTAAATTCGGAGATGAGGAATGTTCCAGAAGAAAACGGGTTTCACCAGATGTTGAGAAGCTTTATACGGAATGCTGAGGTGGACGTAATGTGGGCCCGTGAGGAGGATAAAAGGATAATGACACTAGTGAAGAATACTGCAGATTACTTCCATGGAAACTCGGGCAAGGACGAGGGCTTGAGGCTGTTTGTCATTGTTCGCGATTTTCTTATAATTTTGGATAAAGTATGTAAAGAAGTGAAGAATGTGCCGCAAAAGTCGAGTAGAACAGTGGCGGCTCCTCCGCAGACAACCCCAGTGGATCCTCGGGACTGCCTCTTTCCGGCTATTGCTGGTAGACGAATCGACAATTCAAGTTCGGACGACGAATCGTAGGGATTTAGGCTATGGTAGTGATACTTTGACAATTCATTAGTTCTTCCTATTCTTTCTTGCTCAATTTTGTTAATATTATTGCCTTTCTACTCTTCTGACTAGATTCTTGTTGACCTTTGATTATTTTGAATTTGCTAGTAAATCGTTCTAAAATTTCGAGTGCTTGAAATATTTAATATTGATGAAGAAATTCATCGGATTAGTCCTTTGGATTGGTTAAAGGTAGTTGACTATGGAGTTCAAACATTATGGATCGCATTTCATGGAACGAGTAGTTTGGTTCAAATGACATAGCCACCAGTTAAATATTTTCCACACTTGGATGAAAATTGTGAATGTTAGAGCATTCCCAACCGTTGACATTACACTAGTGCAACTTTCTTGCTAGTGTGGTGTAAAGTTTGCGCTACATTCGATTTTATCTTCAATCGTTGACGTTATATTTTACACTATATATATTATTTTTAATTTTTATTAGTAATTGTACCTGTGCGATGCACGGTTATAATTGCACAATTAATTTGTATTAAATTTTTATAAATATTCATATTAAAGTGTTTTTTTTTTTATTTTGAAGACACAATATTTTTTTATTAGAGAAAATATTAATATTTCAGAAAATTTAAAGTTAATATAAAATAAAAATATTTGTTATTGTTGAAAAATTTTAAATAATAGTTTAGGTTTGTAAGGAAGAGAGATAAGAGAAAAAAAAATCCATATCCAACTATTTGTTTTCAATCTTGACTTTGATGATCTTTATTTTCTTTAAATTTCAACTTTCTATATTATTGTCAAAATTAGAGATAAGTTTTTCTTTTGCGCAAATTTTAGTAACACTGAAAGTATCATTATAATTTTTTTTAAGTTTAGGCATTTTGTATGGAATACAGACATAAAAAAAATATAAAGCTTCTGATTTTGAACTTTTTGTAGACGCTGCCTTCGATAATTTTCATGCAATTTAATACAGTTATTTGACTTTCTTCATTAGATATAAATAACATACGTACGTAGATTAAGAATCTTGTATGTAAACAAATATCAAGAAAACAATATAGTATAGTTTAAATAAAATAGATATGTAATTTTAATGAGTAATACCTGCAAAAGAAATATTATGAGTATTCAAAAAATAAATATTATAATTAAGATTTATATATAATAAATTTTAAAATTAACATTTGGTATACAATTTAAAAGAGTTATGGTAACGCACCTCTGAATTCATGAAAATGACAATTTATGAAATTTAAGATTAATGTTTCCATTCGTCCTTAGATTGGCTGTAGTAGTTTCCTACATGTGTTGCTTTTTCGGGCTAATAAGAGTGCTAGGATTAGACTTTGGGTTACCATTAAATGTTAAATTAGGCAATTTAGACTTTTTATGGTAAAATAATTAATCCCCAGTTGTACAAATAAATAAAGATAAGAAATATTCTTATCTCTAGCTATAAATATATATAGTTGATATGTATTTAAAGATATTTCAAAGATTTTTTTTCAATTTAATATTTAAAATTATTTAAAAAGATTTTTTCTCAATCAATTATTATTTTTTAATATTTTTTCAAAAATTTGTCTTCAAATTTGGCAATAATTTTTTGTGGGAAAATTTAACAATTTCCTAATTTAGGGCGGTTTCTGCTTTTATATATATATAGATTAAATTAAATTATACAATCTAAACTTATGATTTTGATATGAAGCCTAATATTGGGCTCCTTATGGAACCTAATAGATTTTTTACCCGGTCCAAACCCAACTCAACCCGACTCAAAACCGGCCCAAGTGGTTCATGGTTCACCCGGCCCGAACGGTTGATGATTTAGGGTTTACGGTTTATAGTTTAGGGCTTAGTTTGGGAATGTCACATAAGCTATTAGGCTCCATAAAGAGCCTAATATTAGGCTCCATATCAGAACTGTCTAAACTTAATCAATACATTATACAATTCTAAACTTAATAATTTAAACTCTTATTATCAAATATTTTTTTATTACATATTTATGTATATAAAAAAGACAATTTATAAAAAAGGACATTAAATTAAATTTCATGATAAAATACAACCACACATATTAAAAACATAACAATAACACTTCAGAGATTAAACAAATACACACGATACAAGAAATTGAATAAAAAACGATAATAGGGATCTAGGCCTCAGAGTTAGAATACTCCTCTTACAAATGATCAATCAATGCATTTCGAAGTGCAATGTGAGCATCTTTGTCTCTAATTTTTCTATATCGAGCAACAAATGCTTGAAAGGAGGAAGTATCATTGCCCACCATTTCTATATCGGGTGGTGGTACCTCTATTGCAGCTTCAATCGGTGCATTAAGATCTCGTTCATCTTCAATTATCATATATGCATGATTATGCACGCACTCATTATATCTCGCAAATCATCTTTATCTTGAAAACGCACTGGATTTGCCACAATTGCAAAACGACTTTGGAGAACCCCAAATGCACCTTCCACGTCTTTTCTACATGATTCTTGTTTCATTGCAAAATACTTATTTTTTGAAGAGTGTGGGTCACGAATAGTTTGCACGAGAGTTGACCATTTTGGGTAAATGTTATCAGCTAATACCTTATGTTGTATTCTCTTTTTTAATGACATAATGTGCAAGAGGAGCAATTCCTCTAGTTAGATCAGAGAACATAGGAGATCTATCAAGCACATTGATATCATTGTTGGTTCCCGGCGTACCAAAATATGCATGTCATATCCAAAGATCATAATCAGCTATAGCCTCAAGAATAATAGAGGTGATCCACTACGACCTGCATATTGTCCAGCCCAAGTTGTTGGACAATTTTTTCATTTCTAATGCATATAATCTAGACTACCAAACATACCTGGAAAACTACGTTGTCTTTCAATATGAAGTAGTCTAGCAATGTCATTAGTAGTGGGCGATCTTAGATAATGCTCTCCGAATAACTCCATAACAGCACGACAAAATCTCTTAACGCATTCAACTCCAATAGATTCTCCAATATTGATGTACTCGTCAGTAGCATCTGTTGTGATAGCATATGCTAATACACGAAACACATCTATTATTTTTTGAAGTGTAGACAAGCCAAGTCTACGCGTACAGTCTCTTCGTTGTGAAAAGTAATCATCATGAGACTATGTTTATTGCCAGTTTGTACGAACTGTTCGTGCACTACATGACAAAAAAATAAAATAAAATTCATCAACCCAGTGATGAACTATTCTCCAGACATAATCAATTCGTTCACCGTTCTCAATGCATTATCGGATGCATGTGTCAAGTGTCCCTATATTATTGGTTAATTTTATTTTTATTGAATCATTTTTAAAAAAAATCAAAATATTATCTATAAAAAGTTTAAAAATATATATATCAAAATTTACTAAAAAAATTCTCTATAAATAGACACCAATATTAATAAATTTTATCACAGTCTCATATTTTTTCTTTTCTCTTCTAATTTCTACCATAGTTCTACTATTTTTTATCATGAATTCAAGTCACCCAAATTATTTTTCTCTCTCTCCAAATTATCAAAACTCACAAAATAATTTTTTAAATCATAATTATAAATTTTTAATATCAAATAATTAATATATAATGTTATAAGTATAATTAAAATTAGTTATAGATAATGTGATTATTCAATTATAAAAAGAAAAATTATAGGTTGTGTTGGTTTGTGGATAAACTATGAAAAATGTTGAGGATGGGTTGAGTTATAAATTGTATATGTGGAGGAGAGAGAAATGAATTATTTATTAAGAGATTGAGTTGTGATGGTTTTTTGATAAATATAGTCTGACCTTTATCAGCATTAACAATGCGGATGAATAAAGGTCGAGCCATTCGAAAACGCCTAAGAAACATTGTTGCATTAAATGTAGGATTATTTGCAAAATAGTCGTTGAATAGGCGTTGCACTGCTGCTTCACGATCACGATAAATTATTTTATGACCAAGAACTGAATCTCCTTGAGTGGGATGAACTTCTTGAATTATCATAATTTTTATATGAAACGATTATTTGTGGAGATCTGTTGAGCTATAAGAGTTTCTTGAAGTGAATACTCATCAGAATCTGAAGATGAGTATGATGGTGAATGATTCATTTTTTATTTATTTTTGATAAAGTTTAGAAAGAGAAATAGATGAGAGTAATAGGCAAATAATGAATTTTCAGTACTCTTATAAGAAGTAATTCTTGGAGGGTAGTAGGGAAATAATGAACTATACATTCACGTGGTGAGTAGGAAAATAATGAACTATACATTCACGGGTTGCTTTAACTTTTATCTTACACTTTAAGTTGTTTGTCCTTTACATTATACACTCACATGTCATTGTTGGATGTTGAATTATTGTTTGCAGACTATGCATTCACGAGTTGAATTAAAATTATACGGATATATTTCACTTTTTGAGTGAATGCTCATTTTGTCTACATCATTGGGTCCACTTGTTGGTCACATGGACTTGTTTGTTGTCCGTAGTAAATACAATGAATTCAACTTCTTCTCATTTATCTTTAGAACTCATCTCAATCATCTTAAATAAGTAGATATACATATCTTGTATCGCGTGCTGCATTATTTTTTGCAGACCATAAATTCACGGATTGCCAAAGCCTGAAAAATTACTGTGTATTCATGTGGGGAGTTGAAAATATGACTCCCTTTCACACCTCAAATAGCCAAAGGCTGCATTATTTTTTTGCGATTAATTGATTCATTTGAAAAAAAAATTTGAAAAATTACTATGTATTCATGTGGGAGTTGAAAATATATCTTCCTTTCTCACCTTTCAACTTGTCTTCCTTTCACACCTCAAATGGCCAAAGACTGTATTTTTTTTTGTAGACCACGATTCACGGATTGCCAAAGGCTGAAGAAATTGTCAAAGGTTGATTAGTGTGAAAATTGCTCGAAATTCATGTGTTTTATTAGCTTAATTTGATAGGATTTCATGCATTTTTTATATTAAATTGACCAATTACATTTGATTTGGAGAAAGGTAGTGTTTTGTTTATATTATAGGAAATTAAGGATATTTAGAGCAAAACACGAGCCTATATTCATTGAGGTCAATAGAAGAAAAATCGAGAAGAAAAATTAAAATGGGCCACTAAATTTTAAAGCAATTGATGAAGCCCATCACACGGCCCAAGAGAAAAAAAAAAAGGAGCAGCCCATTTTATGCTCAAGCCGCCGAAATCAAATGAAAAGAAAAGGAAAGCAAGCTGCTAGTCATTCAAGTTGCTGGGCCCCGCACTCAACCTTAGAAGAAGTGCTACTCCATTCACCTATTATTTTCAGCGATTTTGGAGCATATAAAAAAGCTCAAGGCAGCAGCGGCCATTAGAAAGGAGGATTCCAGATTCCATTTCATACTACAGAAACATTTCGACATTTGGCAGATTTTTTAGGGATAATTTTAGAGGCTAGGTTTGAGAGTCTCCACATAAATTCACACCCACTAGATGGGGGGGATGAGGAAGGAATATTTTGGGCTTTAAGATTCAATGATTTAACCCCAAGATGTCTTCTAAGGTTTGATTTTCTTTTATTTTTGAATTTCAATTAGTAATCCATTTGGTTTATTGAGCTTTATTTTGCAAGATTTGAAGATGTAAATTGATGGGCTAGTACTCTTGTGTCTTTTGGTGTTGAGATTTTGTGAATTTTGAACTTATGTATTGATTTAGTTATTTTTAGTTTACTTCTTTTTTGATATTGATTCTACCATGGGCTTTATGGTGATTTGATAAGTTCTCTTCTATTATTTTTTGTGTGAAATTATGTTTGCTATAAACGAGAGTTGCGTGAGTGTGATTAAGTGCAAATTTGTGAATTGAGAATTGATTAAATGCGTTAATTACTCTTCTTATCCATTCATTTAGTGTTAGAACCCCCATAGTTAGACACTTGAGCTTAAAATTAAGTAGCGAAACGTGAGGGATAGGAGGGAAGCTTTACTACCGGGTTTGGGAACACCTTATTGCAAGGCTATATTACCCGAAGGAAAACAATTGTCCTCTATAGCTTTTTACTCTATCGTGCTTATTAGTAGCCTTGAGTATTTAGTCTCTATCACGCAATTGAGAATAAACTAGGATAGTTTTATTGATTCATTTGTTTAATTTTAGCAATTTGATCATCACCTAAGTTCACTTTCCTCTTTTCTTGATCCCACCTAGTCGGGTGCCCCTTTATTGATTTTGTTTATTTATTTTCTTGTTTGTTTCTATTTTTCCTCGCTCCTCGTTCGCAACTACAATAGCATGCCGACACATAGCACTAGGGCCACACCGTACACCTAAATTTCATGGTTCGATACTACTTGGTCTCTATATTCCGTTTTCTACTACGATAATCCCGAGAGTAGCAAGAATTAATTATTTTTAACTCGCTAAAATCCGACCAAGTCAAAGGCTTAAAAATTATTGTGTATTCATGTGGGAGTTGAAAATATGTCTCCCTTTCACACCTCAAATGGCCAAAGGCTAAATTATTTTTTGTAGACCATGCATTCACAGGTAGCCAAAGGCTGAAAAAATTACTGTGTATTCACGTGGGTGCATGAGTGACCACAATTACTATCTCCGTTTTGAAAAATTTATATATATATATATATATATATATGTGTGTGTGTGTGTGTCATACTTCTTCCACTTTAAACACATCTTCACTTCTAATATCTTCACACCTCAAATGGCCAACACTAGAAATGCAAACTACACCTCAAATGAAGATATACTCCTTTGTGATAGTTACAAACAAATCTGCCAAGGTCTAATCATCGGGAGATATCAACCCGCAAACCAACTCTATGCTCGTGTTTTAGAAAAATTTGTCAGTGGTGGTGGCACTCCTCGTCCTCAGAAATCAATTGAATATCGTATTGGAGTTATAAAAAGAGCCATGTCGAAATTGATAGCATGCGTGGAACATGTTGAGTCCCTAAATCCTAGTGGTGCTTCTGAAAGTGACATCGTAAGTAATTGTTCAATTTTTTGTCTGAATCTAATTTTTATAGTTATACTAACATGGTTATACATTTATGCAGTTACAAAGGGCTGAAATTCTCTATGTGAATGATCCATCCACCAAATCAAAATCATCCAGGTTTGACCACGTGTGGTACTCCATGAAAGATTATGAACAGTGGGATAACACCGTACGAAAGTCCCGAGAACAATGTGATACGGAGATGGAGAGTTCTGTATCACCAGAACCTGGACCATCGTCATTTACAATCAATTTAAGTGACGAAGATATTAGTGGTAGTGGTGGATCTTTATTATCATGACGACCCCATGGGGTGAAAAAATTCAAAATGAAGAAAAAAATGCTAAAGATATTAGTGTTATTGCTAACACTGTGCACGAAGATAATGAAAAACTTCTAGCTTATCTAAGGGAGGCGGGTAAGAAAAAAGAGTGTGATCGTGAACTTCGGAGGGAAGATATGTCAAGACAAGCAAGATTGGATGAAGTCACTACGACAAGAGAATAGAATTGTCATGATTGATTTGGATATCATTTCTGATCCACGTAAACGTGCATTTGTTCGGATGCAACAAGAAAATATTTATCACAAAAATGTTGAAAGTCTTCAACAACCACCAACTAATGATGCATTTGACATGTATGCGGTAAATTTTGGTGATCTTGGAGGGTCAGGAAGTAATCTCGGTCCTATTTAATTAGGCGTTTAATTTCAAGTATCGTATTTTTTTAGTTCAAAAATCATGATTCGGATTTTAATGTATTTTGTGTGATTTAATTATGAATTATGTATTATGTATTATGTTATAGCATTTATATATTTAAATGTATTTGGCCGATTTAATTATGAACTATATAATTTATTTTGTGATTTATGTATTTTAATTTATTGTATTTTGTGTGTTTTAATTATTTATCTAGAACTTTATTATTTAGTTTAAAATAATTTTACATTGTATAAATGTAATAAATAATAATTTTCACAAATAATAATAATGAAAAGGAAAAACAATAAAATGTAAATTGTATTAAAAATTAATGAAAAAAAAAAAGATATAGTATGATAATATTTCTCTCTACATGTAGTGTTGTAGATTCGTGACTACATTAATATAAAGATTAAATTATATATGTATTTGTTGGAAAGCATCATCTTCATACATATGTATAGAATAGAATAAGAAGATGTTTTCGTTAGGAATGCTCTTATAATCCTAGTCCATCAATACAATTTCTCATAAACAATCATATTTTATTCACATATAATCCATAATTAGAGTCTGTTATTAACAATGTAATAATCAAATTTTATTATAAGTTTTCGTTAAAAAATCAACCAAAGGACTTCTTATTTATTTGAAGAAATTATAAGATTAGCTTGCAGAAATTCTAGTTCCTAGAAACAAAAAAAAAACCTGCAGGATTATAAGAAATTCACGACAATTACAAAAAGAAAAATTTTAATTATATAAATTTTTAATGGCTAAATCTTGTATGTATTCAAGTGCATCATATATTTTAAAAACATATACTTCCTCCAACCTCACTTTCCGTAAAGGGCTCGTATACCCACAAAATTACTAAGTACACCCATTACTAAATTAACCCACCACATATTTTATTTATTCTTTAATTTTTCTTAATACACTATTAAAAATTTATAATTATAACCTTAATACAATATTTAAATCCATGTACTAAATAAACACACCCACCAATTTAATTCACAATTTTGAATTTAAAAAAAAAAAACCTATTCGACAAACCCCACAAAACTGATACTGGGTGCTACTGCACCAATTAAGGAACAAGAGTGGAGGAGTTTCATCCACAATGGTCATGGAGACAAGATCAGTTTCAAGTTCACCCTTCAAAGCCAAAATCAGGTTACGGGAAGTCGGACTCCCAGATCAGATTACATAGGCCACTATCAATAGCCTTTCTCATGCCAAATCTCAGGGTCAACGCTATCAATAGCCTTTCTCATGCCAAATCTGAAGGTCAACGCTACAATCAGTGTACAGTTTGAATACTTGATGATTTTTTATCGTTCCATATTTCTTTTGGAAAAAACTTGAAATTTAGGGTTTTTTTGGTACGAAAATATAAAAAAGATGAAGATAGCGTTTTTTTTTTTTTTTGGGTGTTAGATGAGCTTTTTAATGTGGGGTTAAAAAAAGTGAGTCGGTTTAATAAACTTAATATTTTTATTTTAATTACAAAGGGTATAAAAGTATTTTTCATTAAGGTTATTTTTATAAAATAAAAAAATGGGCGTACTTAGCAAGTGTGAATAGTCACGCCCTTCCGTAAATAGATGTTCTAATTTAAATTGATCATTCCTAAAAAAAAAAAATCACTTTTTCTATAAAACAATATCCTTTACAAACAACACTTATTTACCTCGATATACCACTCTACTACACACTAAATCCATTTTGTATCTTTTAAATTTAACGAACACCTTTTTTAAAGTTGAATTGACATCCCTCCATCAAACTCACTTTACATCATTTAATATCATTATTTTTCAATTTTTTTAAACTCCTGATCTACAATAACCGAATAATTAAAATTAGAACAGAAGTAACTTATTATTCTAAAATATGCAACTTACTTACACTAAATCGTAAAACATAACAAATTACATATTTATAAAAATGCATTACACACATAAAATCCACTCATTTTTAATACTCCCTCTGTCCCACAAGAACTTGAACACTAAAAAGTGATACAAATCAAATGAAATAAGTTTTAGTAAGTTTTAATGAAATATAATAAAAGTATTGTGAATATAATAATATTATATTTATTTCCACTTTAAAAATATTCAAGTAATGTTACCCAAGCCTTCATGAATATAATTGAACAAAGAACTCAAAACCCAAGCCTTCTTACCGATTCCTATGGTATGGAGACGTTGTCATGCATGGTCCAAGGCTTTCGAGACTTCACGACCAATACGGACTTGGTCCAAGGAAAGCCACTTCTTAAAGGGCATCAAAATATCTATAACTTGACCTTCCTTCTAGCCAACCAATCCTAGCCAACCAATCCTACATTATAGCCATCTTATAGGGATGGAATAATAAAAGAAAGAAGAACGTAGCTCATTCGTTGCCTACCTTTAGCTCCTGTCTAAACATGGAGGAAGTTAATCAGAAGAGGTTCTTAAAAAAGAACCTGGTAAACAAACAAATAGGTGGTCTTTCCAAAAATGTGAAACATTCAAAAAAAAACAAATGTTCAAGTAATCATGGTCCAAAAACAAATGTTCAAGTAATCATGGACCGCAGGAGTATTTATTTTCTAGGTATAATCACCAAAAATTCAGCATCATAGTTAAACCAAGGAAGAAACAGAGAAAAAATAGCAGAATAAATTGTTTCATTACTACTCTATCATTCATTCATCAACATATGCCAGATTAACCTATCAAACCCACAGACTAAAACTCATCAAACTCACTAACTAAAACTAAAATTTAGCCATTAAAGAAGACAGAAAAACAAAGACAGGGTTAAAATTCTCTAATCCTCATCCACAGAAGGCTTGGAGGAACCAGATTTCTTAGGAAGAAGAAGGTTGTGAATGTTGGGCATCACTCCACCATTGGCAATCGTCACATCTCCCAAAAGCTTGCTCAGCTCTTCGTCATTTCTCACCGCCAATTGAATGTGTCTAGGAACAATCCTTGTTTTCTTGTTATCTCTTGCTGCATTCCCAGCCAATTCCAAAACCTGCAACAAAACAAATCGTTCAATTAGACTCTTCGTTCAAACCCTAGAAATTGGGGATTACCACTTGGGGGCCAAACCCCAAGTTAATTTTGCAAATTAAAGAACCGTCAGAATTGAATGTCTCAAAATCTAAGAAAACTGAATTTCAAAGTACAGAATATCTCAACAAATTGCTCCACTAAACTCTCTCAAACCCTAGAAGTTGGGAAATATCAATAGGGGGATCAAAACCCAGTTAATTTTGCAAATTAAGGAACCGTCAGAATTGAAGATCTCAAGATCCAACAGAATATATAATAACTACCAATTTTGAACGGCGCCGTATAGAAAAATCTATCAACTACAGAGACGAATTAAAATACTCAAAATCACAAAACCTAAGATTGAAAAACGTAAACGAAATAAAAGACACGGAACCAACCTCCGCAGCTAGGTATTCAAGGACCGCCGCGAGATAGACCGGAGCTCCGGCGCCAACTCGCTCGGCGTATTTTCCGGCCTTGAGAAAACGAGCGATACGGCCAACGGGAAACTGAAGCCCGGCTTTGGAGCTTCTGGATGTGGCTTTTTTGGCAGCCCCTGATCCAAGCGTCTTGCCTCTGCCCGCCATTTCAAATTGAGAAAGATATGATTTGTATGAAAAGGGATTTCGCAGATTTGTTTTCTCAGATAGGAGAGAAGATGAATGAATGAGAGAGTTTAGAGTGGAGCCGCTTTATATAGGAATAGGGGTTAAGAACAGGGTGCGGATCCTGATGCACAGCCGTCGATAAGACAACCAATGAACGGATGGATTGAGATCTGCCTGGAGTCGGAATTTGAGACCGCCTTCCATATCTTTCTGGTTAAAATAGAGGCTTGCGTAAATTACTAAAAGAGCCCTATTATTATTTAAAGGGTGCCGCTAAATTGTAAGAATTACCAACCAAGAGGTAAAAAAGATAAAATGACTTAATTATTCTTATGAAATCGTGATAATTTTAATTTTGATGAACCAACTACACCATAAATATTAAATAATGAATAATAAACTATGATCTATTCGGGTCCGGTAAACCATGAACCAATCGTGCTGAGTATGAAATATTTCATTAAGGGTACTAAGTTAAATTTACACATCTAAAGGGTGTTCACCTTAGAGTGAATCACCACATTTAGCATTACCGTTATTTAAAATAAAATAATTATGAAATAAATTGATTGAATTATTTAAATGTGTAGGTCCAAAAATAATGTTCTTTTGTATAAAATTTGTGAATATTGTAAATGCGGAGCTTATTGATAGTTTTTTTTATTTTTGAGGTGTGCAAGTTATATGGAACCCCTGAAAAAAAAAAAAAAAAAAAAAGTACAAATATTTATGGGACGAAGAGAGTATGAAATATCACTTTAATTGATCGAAGAAATCAATTATTTAGGGTGTTGAATGTAATTATTTAAGCAATACACATTTATTTAAATAAATAATATTAAGAATTAATTTATGTAGTCTAATTAAAATCAAAAAATTAAAAATGACCAAACTTACTTTAATTTTTTATCATTTAAATACATAAAACTTAATATAATATAATTTAAATAAATTTATTAAAACATAAAATTTAATAAAAATTTAAATATTATGTGAATATACATATATTTGAAACTTGTTTAAAATTAATTTTAAACTAATAAATTTTGATTTTATTTATTTCATAAACATATTTAAAAATAAATAAAAATTATGAAAACCCATTTTTCATAAGCACAATGACGTGAAATCCTGTTTAAGAAAGTCTTAAGTTAATTTTAAAAATTAAAAATAATTTTACGAAACAATAAAAAAAAAACCCTAGAATTTCACAAGAATAAAAAAAATATTATAATTTTATTTTAAAATATATTATTAAAAACTGTTTAAAAATTAATACTTCTACCTCAAAAGAATCCAACAGATAATGAAGGAAAGGTGACAATCATACGCGAACTATATTGCTCTACTGAAGATAATTCAATTGCTAGCTAAAATTTAAACATTAAATGTAATATTCATATCAACATATGTTTCTGCAAAAGAAGTATGAGATTGGTTGCAAGAGCACAATGAAGGTTCAGACAATGTTCGAATGTCCAGTCTTCTAATGATTGGGACTAAGTTCAATAATAACTTGAAGAAGAAGAAGGAGGATGAGACAATTTCTTCCTACAATGAACTTATTGTTCGGATATTATAATGCAGGGATCTATCGGGACCTCATAAACACAAATTTAAATGACCGATTATTACTAGCATGAATTTACCTACGTGAATTCAAATAATAATCAATCCAACAAAAACATGCAAACAATAATTCACGTAAAAGATCCTAACATGCGGAATTTCTAAGAATTGACGTAAACGTACCCGTTGAAGAGACAGTCTGAGACAGACAAGACCAGGTATTTGACAACCAACCAAAAGTCCTTCTCAAGTATTCTCAAGTCCTTGCTCAACAATCTCGGTGGAAGGTTCTTCAATGAACAATTATAAAACATAGGAAAATTAAATAATTTGTTGCACCACCTTTGTGGATTTCTAATATTTCCAGTACATGGAATTGTGTTGGGGATGAAAAATTCATCCTCGATTTATAACAATGGGGCTGGTCGAAATTTTAGGCTTATTAGGGTTAGGAAAGATCTTTTCTTGATTTCCAAGAAATCTTGAATATATCTCATATATTCTTCTTTCCATGTGTATTTTTTCACAAAAATCTCACACCCCAATTTTCCTAAAATTTCAAAAATTAAGTAGGTTATTTTCAAGATTGGATCTTTCTTGAATTTATGAGATATTATTGTATTCCAAATAATACATATCTTTTTCCATAAAATATTTCCAAGAAAATCAAGAAAAAAATTTCTTCCTTCTTAATCCCCAAATTTCCGAAAAATTCAATTAAAGAGGCCAAGTGGGTGATTTCTTGAATTTATGGGATAATCTTGTATTCCAAAAATATTTATCTTCTTTCCATAAAATCTTTCCAAGAAAATCCTTCTCCCCCTTTCTTTAATTTTTCGAAAAAATAAAGAAAAATAGCAACAAGGAATTTAATTTATTTTAAGCACCTTTTATTTAATGGACTTTAATTGGGCTACTTCCGGGGCCTTTAGGAGAATTAAGATGGATCTTCCAATGGGCTTCTGAATTCAAATATTGAGCCACAATATTATTCAGTTCATTAATATTAATTAATTTCACTATATAATTAATATTGCACTATCTCAACCCATATTACGGTAATATGACTCTCAGTTATTATTTCCCGTGTTTAAGATTATTTTGTCCATTAATTAATTAAGCCACTGAAAAGTTTTATATTAATTAATATATTTACCCTTGGAGTAAGGACAACTCAACATTATTATCCATACCGGAAAATTAATTTCACTTGCAAGATTTGGTATGATAAAGGTTCTGAGCCCACCATGGGGACTAAACATGCAAGACTCTCCAAGCACACGATTCTCTGTATTAATTTAGCAACTGTCATGTAATTAATATTATTGCCTAATATATAGGGTATCGAAGTCGCAGTGATTCTCTTCTCATTTATAAGTCAAATCAATAATTACTAATCACACACAGTTTACTAAGTGACAGAGATTAAGAAATCAACAACCACTGAGGTCTAACTCTTCATCCCATAAGTCAGTGCAAATGAGTTTATCCTCTCTGTAGGTCCGCTTCAGCGCATCAAATGCACTAATATAAACTCTTGGTGAAGACAAGCCAATCTGAGTCTTACACGTCAACTTCTACTAATAGATTGTTCGGATTTATCTAAGTTGTGAAACACTCACTTGTTTACATCTGTTATCGTGATCTTCTATGATCTGATATCGTCATGTTAACTACAGTGTAACACGTGCTATTCTATGAACGGTTTGCAATAAATATATATAACATTTAATCATATTTAAAGCAACAGTGATAAATAATTTATTTCAGTAAACAAGTGTTTAATACATAGGTTATACAAAATAAAAGCATTCTTTCACGTATAACCCCAACAATCTCTCACTTATACTCAAAGTTTTCTTTTAAGTATACCACAACATATCTAATGTATTACTAGGTGACATCTAATGTCACCTACATCAACCTAATAACATTTCTCCCACTTGACACTCATTCCTTCCACACGTCTCTCGAATGTTAACTGGGGCAGACCCTTTGTGAATGGATCGGCTAGGTTGTCCTCCGATGCGATCTTTTCCACCTCTATATCTCCTCTCTTAATGATTTCTCGTATAAGATGGTGTTGTTGGGATAACATTTGCCAGGATCTATCGGGATGACATCATAAACACAAATTTAAATTAACAATTATTACTAGCATGAATTAACCTAAGTGAATTCAAATAATAATTACACCAACAACGACATGCAAATAAAATTCACGTAGAAGATCCTAGCTTGCGGAATTTCTAGGAGTTTACGTAAACGTACCCATTGGAGAGACAATCCGAGATGGACATGATCAAGTAACTGGCTACCAACCAAAAGTCATTCTCAAGTATTCTCAAGTCCTCGCTCAATAACTCGGTGGGAGGTTCTCCTAATGAACGATTTATAAAACAAAGGAAAATAAAATTGTTGCACCACCTTTGTGGATTTCTAATATTTCCAACACATGTAATTGCACTGGGGATGAAAAATTCATCCCCTATTTATAAGAGGGGTGTTGGTCGAAATTTTAGGGTTAATTAGGGTTAGAAAAGATCTTTTCTTGATCAACAAGAAATCTTGAATATATCTCATATATTCTTCTTTCCATGTGTTTTTTTCAAAAAAATCCCACACCCTTATTTTCCTTTAATTTTCGAAAAAAAACAAGAAGATTTGCAAGATTGGATCTTTCTTGAATTTATGAGATATTCTTGTATTCCAAGAATACATATCTTTCTCCATAAAATCTTTCCAAGAAAATCAAGAAAATCTTTCTTCCCTTATTCAAAATTTTCGAAAATCCTCATTAAAGAAACCAAGTGGGGGATTTCTTGAATTTATGAGATAATCTTATATTCCAAGAATACTTATATCATTTCCATAAAATCTTTTCAAGAAAATTTCTTCTCCCTCTTTTCCTTTAAAATTTTTGAAAAAATCAAGAAATATTAGGCAACAATCATTTATTTTATTTTAAGCACCTTTACTATAATTGGGCTACTTGAGGGGCCTTTAGGAGAATTAAGATGGACCTTCCAATGTACTTCTGAATTCCAATATTGATCCACAATATAATTCAGCCCATTAATATTAATTAATACCACTATATAATTAATATTGCACTATCCAATCTTAACCCATATTACGGTAATATGGCTCCCGGTCATTATTTCCCGTGTTTAAGATTATTTAGTCCATTAATTAATTAAGTCACTAAAAAACTTTATATTAATTAATATCTTGATCCTTGGAGTAAGGACAGCTCAACTTTATTATACATACCGGAAAATTAATTCCACTTGCAAGATTTGGTATGATAAAGGTTCCGAGCCCACCAAGGGGACCAACCACGCAAGACTTTGCAAGCACACGATTCCCTGTATTAATCTTAGCAACTGTCATACAATTAATATTATTGCCCAAGATATAGGGTATCGAAGTCTCAATGATTCTCTTCCCATTTATAAGTCAAAGCAATAATTACTAATTGCACACGGTCCTTATTAAGTGTCATAGATTAAGAAATCAACAACCTCTGATGTCTAACTCTTCATCCCTTAAGTCAGTGCGAATGAGTTTATCCTCTCTGCAGGTCCGCTTCAGCGCATCGAATGCACTAGTGTAATCTCTTAGTCAAGACAAGTCAATCTGAGCCTTACACATCAACTTCTACCAATATACTGTTCGGGTCTATCTAAGTTGTGAAACACGCACTAGTTTACAAGGGACTGTAAACGTGATCTTCTTTGATCTGGTATCACCGCGTTAACTACAATGTAACATGTGCTATTATATGAACTGTTTGCAATAAATATATATAACATTCAATCATATTTAAAGAAACAGTGATAAATAATTTATTTCAGTAAATAAGTGTTTAATACATAGGTTATACAGAGTAAAAGCATACTTTCACGTATAACCCCAACAGGTGTTTCATTTCAATGTGTTTGCTAGCCTTGTGGGCTCTCGGTTCCCTTGAATTCGGTAATGGAAGCAAAAGCAGGTATGACAACATTGACTTGCTCATATGAACTGGAACCGGAACCGGCAAACTGGAACCAGTGGAAACCAGAATCCAAACAAAAAAAATAGCGGTTTGGTTTTGATTCCAAAGTTTAAGAAACCTGAAACGGCGATTTGCCGATTCAAACTGTCGATTCATATATAATAAAATTTAAAAAAACACGATCTGACGGCCCGAAAAATGATCATTTGTGATCAACAGTCCGAAAAAAATAGTTGTAGGAACCAAAATCGGCAGTTTCAACGGCCAAATTTTTTTAACGGCCCAGATCTGTTGACCGTTGGAAATCAACTATTTTTTTCCATCTTCTATACATAGTTGCTTCATTTGAGTATATTTTTCATAACAAATTTATTCAGTTGCATCAATTTCTCTCTTATCTTGCAATATTATATTATCTCTCTTATATTATACTAGAGATACTTTATAATTATACTACTAATATATGATGTTAGTGCTAGTGTCGTAGAGACAACCTATTATAAGGACATAATACTCGATGATATTCAGTTTGATTTAATATTATAGTTCGCTTAATATTAATGTATGGCAATACACTTGTTTGAATATTATGTTTGATTGTTTGCATTTATTCATGCAAGTGTTCCCATGAGTCATTGTTGCCATTGAGGCTGTGAGAACTCAGATGACTTAAGCATGATTCTCAAATGGGCCCGATCAAAAATCATTAAGAATGAGATATTGATGATGCAATTGAGATTGGTGTGCGATCTGCATCATACTCTTAGAAGAGTGTAGTAAGATCTCACTTACTACGAGATACTAGATATCTCATGATGGATGCACAAATACCTTAGAGGGTATTGGTATACCCATCCGAGAAACTGTTTGATGTAATTCCACAATATGTGTCTACGGGTGTCTCGGTTAGTTGGAGCGATGGGATACTCCTTTGACTTGAGGTCAATACGCACGACATGTGTTGAGTGATGAACTTTGACCACGACTGATGCTTGCACCAGTCTGTGGGTAGATATGACTTGGATTGAGTTCATCACGAAGTGCATGTGCGTGGTAGTTGAGCCAAGAATAGGATTCATTCCTTAATGTGAATTTAGAGAAAATACTCATCTTCTCATCATAATTGGATCAAAGTCATCGGCCGATGCACGTCAATTAGACTTTGTGGCTAAGTGTGACATACATGATCAATTAGTGATTAGAGATAATATTATTAAGTTATTTGAATAGACACTTAATCATGTTCAAGACTTAATCGAGTATTCGTGAATAAAAAGAGGAAATCGTAATAGCCCATGTTTGTTACAGGTAGTTGCACGTTTCTCGCAACGTACCTCATATATTGAGAATGTCTGATTTATTGTCTAGCGTTCAAATAAGACCGTTAGTTTGACTAATCGCTCGATATATGAGGGTCTATGGGTCACACAACAAGTAGTTCCCTTTTACGGATTATAGTTGGTTGATTAAATGTTAAATTGGATTTAATATTTAATTTATGGAGAATTAATTAATAATAGATTACTTTGGAATTAATTATTATTAATATTTAATTAAATTGGATTTAATTAAATGGAATTCTCAATAATAATATATGGAATATTATTATAGGATTTAATATATATATAATCAAATCCGTAGAGATTTGATTTACATGGGAGTTAAATCCGTAGAGATTTTATATATGGGAAATAAATCTAAGAGATTTATTTTATAAGATTAGGGATTTTATTTCCTAATCGGGTTAGCTTAAGATTTAAGCTGGGTCTTCCCTATATATGAGGTCTTGGGAATTTACAAATGACGTTAATTCATTATTCTCTCCATAAGATCTAGAGTTATAATTTTCCTAGCAAATTCATCTCGGGATTCAACGCTGGCTAATCCGTACAAGTCCGTGATTGGAGATTACGTAGATACCATAGTAGAGAAATATGTGTACGATTTACTGTAAAGTTTCTCTTTATGTTTACACGTATTCAATTATGCAATTACTTGTTCGTTGTTGGTGAACTGTTTATTTCCGCTGCTCATAACCCCTTTGGGTCTTGTCTTTCGCCCGCATCACCATCGTCCCCAATTTATAGGGTTTTCTGTGTAAACCACCTCACCCGCCGCTCCTCCTCCTCGCCGCTTGACCGCGCGACAGCATCCTGCATCATCGCTTGAGGCGGGCGCCGCGCCTCGTGTCGATTGCGCAGATGTGCGACGCTGCTTGCGACTGAGAGGAAAAATCGCGGTGGTGCTCCCTCTTCTGGTTTTGGTCGATAGCCGCGTTCTCTCATCCTCGTCGCGATTTTCTCCAACCGGTGGCTATGACGTGTCTTCTCACCTAGGTGGGGATGCACGTCATTCCGCGCGGCGATGGCTTCTCGCGTTGACCGATGAATTGCCTCTCTGATGATAACTTCGAACGACGGAGATGACGCACGTGTGCGCTGAGCGGCGATGATTGAACGCACGCGCTCGCGCGACACGGTGCGACCCGTTTGATGCACTTCAGTCACGGTGGCAATTTGTCGAACCCCAAGTGTATAATACTTGTTTTCGGTTACGCGATGAAACCGTTGTAGGCGGCGGTGTTGTGCATGAGCCGCCCTGACCCGAATGATGCATTGTCGCTTCTTGCTCCACTGTTCTTGTCAATTACTGCAGTTAGACTATTTCTGATGAACTGATTAGATTAATTCTGAGATTAATTTTGAATTGATGGAATATTGGTTGGTTTTTGGAAATTGATTGTCCCGAATTGCAGATTGGATGCTATCAGATTGGGCGGTGATGTGGGGAAGCATGTTTTGCAAATTAGATTTGGGCAGGCCCTCCCGCGGAAATTTAAAAATTGCACCTGAGCCCCTAACAACAAAATAATTAAAATCTAATTTTTGGAAAATTAATAAGTTTTAAATTTTTAAAATTGGATTATGCTTAGACCAAAGATTGATTAATTGGATTAATTATATTTTAATAATTGATTGAAATTGCTTGGTCATTCTGACAAAAGCCAGGAGGTTGTTCCACATAAACCTCTTCTTTATGCACACCATTCAGAAATGCACTCTTCACATCCATTTGATAGACTGTGAATTTCATGTGAGCAGCATATGCAAGAAACAATCTGATGGCTTCTAGTCTTGCAACAGGTGCAAAGGTTTCATCATATCCAAGCGTTCTTCTTGGGAATAACCTTGTGCAACTAGTCTTGCCTTGTTGGATTTTTAATTTTATTTGATAATTTTTATTATTATTAAAATCCAACTTGGATAACTTGTTTATTAAATTCGTTAACACATTTATAGTCCGCATTATAATTATTTTGGTAGGCGGCACCCAATAATTATCGGACCGTATTATTATTTGTGAAGACGGCGTTATTGGGGAATTAATTGCCCGGATTTATTCGGGATGAATATTTAAATACAAATTTAATTCTAACAATTATTACTAGCATGAATTAATCCTATATTAATTCAAATAATAATTCAACAACAAATCATGCACATAAACAGTTCACATAAATCCTACGTATGCGGAATTGCTACGGGTTTACGTGAACTAATCTCTCGGAGTGACAACCGTTGAGAAGATGGAGTCCGTTCACACGAACACACCAAAAGACCTTCTCAAGTATTCCCTTATCCTCGTTCAACAATCTGGTGGTAGGAACTCGCGAACAATTTAACAAAAAGAAAAAATAAAATTATGTTGCACCACCTTTGTGGATTTTTAATTTTTCCAACACATGGAATTGCACTAGGGATGAAAAATTCATCCCCTATTTATAATACAAGGGGTGGCCGATTTTTGCCCTAGGAATAAGATGGGAAAATCTTTTTCTTGCTCTCCAAAAAATCTTGAATATATCAAATATATTCTTTTCTCCATATTTAAAATATTCCACAAAAATCCCAACTCCCTATTTTAAGGGATTTTCTAAAATATCACATTAAAAAGTGAAGAAATAGGATCTTTGACTTTTCTTGAATTTATGGGATAATCTTGTATTCCAATGATACATATTCCATAAAATCTTTCCAATAAAATCTTTTCTCTTTCTTCCTTCAATGATTTTCGAAAATTATGAAAAAACTAGCAACAATAATTTATTTTATTTTAAACACTTTTTTTAGTTATTGGACATTATGTTTAGGCTACTTGAGGGGCCTTTAGGAGAATTAAGACTGGACATTTTAATGGACTTTGAATATCTAATATTGAGCCACAATATTATTCAAGTCCATAAATATTAATTAATCCCACTACATAATTAATATTGCACTATCCATCTTAACTCATATTACTGTTAATATGGCTCCCGGTTATTATTTCTTGTGTTTAAGATTATCTAGCCCATTAATTAATTCAAGCCACTGAAATAGCTTTCCATTAATTAATATCTTTTGTCCTTGGTCAAGGAACGGTTCAACATTATTATCCTTACTGGAAACTAATTTCACTTGCAAGATTTGGTATGATAAATCTTATGAACCTCCCAAGGGGGCAAATGGAACAAGCGTACTTGCACACGATTCTTCGTATTTTATCTTTGCAATCGCATGTGACAAATAATATTGCCCAAGATATAAAGTATTGAATCTCATTAATTCTCTACCCGTCATAAGTCAAAGCAATAATTAATTACCACACACGATCCTATTTAAGGGACGAAGATTAAGAAATAACGAACCACTGGGTCCTATTCAGTGCATCAGTCATGCGCTAGTGTAATCTCTTGGTCAAGACAAGTCAATCTGAGCCTTACACTTCAACCTTTCGTGATGGATTGTTCATTTCCATCTAGGTCGTGAACAACGTACTTTTAGTTACAAGGGGCTGTTAATTTAATCTTCTGTGATCTGGTATCACTAAATTAACTACAATGTAACACGATTATTTATTGAACGGTTAGCAAAGAAATATATGTAACATTCAATGATATTTAAAGCATCAGTGATAAATAATTTATTTAAGTAAATAAGACAGAAATTCAGTTTGGTTATACAAAGTAAAAACATACTTTCCAGTATAACCCCAACAATCTCCCACTTATACTCAAAGTCTGCTTTTAAATATACTACATCATATCTCATGTAGTTCCTAATACGTGACACCTAATGTCACCGACACGAACCTAATAATATCTCCCACTTATACTCAAAGCAGATTGGCAACGGTCTTGATACCCATTCCTTCCACATGTCTCTCGAATGTGTTATGAGGCAGACCCTTTGTGAATGGATTTGCTAGGTTGTCTTCTGACGCGATCTTTGTCACCTCTATATCTCATCTCTTAACGATTTCTCGTATAAGATGGTATTTCCTTTCAATGTGTTTGCTGGCCTTGAGGGCTCTTGGTTCCCTTGAATTTGCAATCGCTTCCCAAGATTATCACAAAGAAACAATTGATTGTCTTTGGCAAATTCTAACTACGCCCAAGTCCACTAGGAAGTTCTTGAGCCGAAATCGCTTTTTAACATTTGCCTCGCATGGCGTACCACGATATTAAACTTTCATGGTAGAATCGGCGATGCATTTTCGCTTAACGCTCTCCATGTCATGGCTCATCCCCATGCAAAACACACTCTGGGAGGTAGATTTTTCCGAATCTAAGTCCGATTGGAAATCCGAGTCCGTGGTAACCAATGGGGATTAGACTATCTGAACGATAAACTAACATTCTATCCCGAGTTCTTTTCAGATACTTCAGAATGTTCTTAACTGTCGTCCTATGCTCTTTTTCCGGATGACTTTGATATCTTGCCACCATGCCAACGACAAAAGCGGATATCCGGTCTCGCGGCACAAAGATTGCATACATAAGGCTTCCGGCGGTACCAAGCATAAGGAATGCCTTTCATGTCATCTATCTCCTTTTTGTGTCTTAGGACACATTTCTTGGATAGATGGATTCCATGTCCGAAAGGTACGAAGCCTTTCTTGGAATCCTGCATGTTGAATCGCTTCAAGACAAAGTGTCTATATATGAAGCTTGCGATAAGCCTATCATCATTTTCTTGCGATCTCGAAAGTGATCTTGATCCCAAGGATGTGCCCGCTTCCCCTAAGTCCTTCATATCAAACCTGCTTTTGAAAGCTATGCCCCTTACGTCGACAACACCTTTACATCATCCCCGATGAGCGTAATGTCATCTACGATAGTACTAAGAATACCAATCTGCGATTCCGACACGCTTTTTTGTACACAATAACTTTCTTACTCATTTGATCAAACCCATAAGACTTTATTACTTGATCAAAACATTGGTTCCAAGCTCTGGATGCTTGTTTGAGTCCATAAATGGACTTCTTGAGCTTACAAAATAGGTGTTCTTGGCCTTTTTCAATGAAGCCTTGGGGTTCTTGCATATAGATTTCCTCTTCAAGACTTCCATTAAGGAAAGCCGTCTTGACATCCATTTGCCAGATTTCAAAGTCGAGATGCGTAGCAATCGACAAGAGAATTCGGATGGACTTGACCATTGCTACAGGTGAAAAGGTTTCCTCATAGTAGATCCCTTCTTTATGAGTATAACCTTTCGCCACAAGCCTTGCCTTGAAGTTTTCCACCTTCCCGTCTGGTCCTCTTTTCCTCTTGTATACCCACTTGCAGCCAATGGGTTTGACCCCATTAAGTAGTTCGACTAGCTCCCACACTCTATTATGATCCATAGAACCCATTTCGGCTTCCATTGTTGTTTGCCAAGAAACCGCATCCTTGTCTTGGATTATCTCGTCGTAAGTCCATGGGTCTGATTCATCTTGACCCGGGGACTAAGTCTCGAGGACTCTCCTATCAAATGAATCTCTCGGTCGTCTTACAACCCTCCCCACTACTTACGAGGTTGTGTAGTAAGTGTGTCGCTTGGTATGTCATCTTATACGGTTATAATCGAGGTTAGCACCCTTAGCTCATTTAAGGTAATCTCACTTCTGGGCTTTCTTTCGTTCACATAGTCTTCTTCCAAAAATCTAAAGTGGGTTCTTATTACCACCTTTTGATCTTCAGGACCATAGAACATACACCCTTTTGTTCCCGAGGGTATCCTATAAACAAATTTTAATTCTCGATCGAGGATCCAATTTTTCCGCTTCCTTGTCCAACACGTAGGCGGACATCCCCAAATTCTCATGTGTCTCAAAATCGGCTTGCGCCTCGTCCACAATTCTTTGGGAGTTTTGGGAACCGATTTGGATGGCACCAAGTTCGAATATAAGCCATTTTCCAAGGCATGACCCCAGAACGACTTGGGTAGATCCGCATAACTCATCATTGATCTAACCATTTCTAAAAGGGTTCTGTTTCTTCGCTCTGCAACCCCATTTTGTTGAGGAGTTCCTGGTGCAGTTAGCTGGGATACAATCCCTTCATCTGATAAGTAGTTCAAAAACTCATCGCTGAGGTACTCGCCACCACGATCAGATCGTAGAGACTTGATACGTTTTTTCCTATGATTCTCTGCTCGAGCCTTAAATTCTTTGAATTTGTCAAAGGTCTCAGATTTATGCTTCATAAGGAAAATGTAGCCGTACCTTGAGTAATCATCAATAACGGTGACGAAATACTCATAAACTCCTCTTGCTTTGATTGACATTAGACCACACATGTCTGTGTGAACGATTTCTAACACTTCTTTGGCTCTATTCCCCTTGGCTCCGAATGCCCTCTTGGTCATTTTACCCTCCAAACATGATTCGCAAGTTGGGATTGGTTCAACCCGGAGAGACTCCAATGAACCATCTTCTACCAACCTTTGAATCCTTTTTGGATTAATATGACCCAATCTGAGATGTCATAGAAGTGTCTCGTTCACGTCTGATGAACGTTTTCTTTTATCGGAAATAGTCGATGTGTTATAGGATGCATTTTGTGAGTGGTGTGAACATATAATAGTATAGAGATTTGTTCATCAATGTCCCATAACAGATACACTCATCATTTCGATAAATGATGTCATTCTTATTAGAAGAAACTCAGTATCCATCAAAAGAATTTCAGAAACTTAAAGTGAATTCTTTCTAAAACTGAGAACATAAAGAACATCTCTTAAAACTAAAATTTTATCACTAATAGATAAATGCACTTCTCCCACTGCTTCAGCTGCCACTCTCATAGCATCGCCCAGTGTGATGAGGATCTCACTCCCACTAAGTTGCCGGGTCAGCTTGAACCCGTGAAGCAAACATGATCAGTGGATCCCGTATCAACTACCCACGAATGAGAAGTATACGCCGCTAAACAAGTTTCAACAACTAGTGCGTGAGAATTATCTTTCTTTCCGGCCCTTTTGGGGTTGGAACATGAAAACCTCCATTGTCCTTACCGCTGTTTGAAACACTTCCTCTTTGGATTTTCCTTGACACCACCAGCATTCCTCATCTTACCATTGCCCTTAGCAACAGTTGAGTTTGATTGCTTATGGCTTTTGGTCCTCTTCTTCTTCTTGCCTTCCCTTGGCCTAGAAGATGAAAAACAGATCACTTACCGTCAAAGCTTGAGTTTTGTGCCCCATCAAAGTATCTGCCGCAACCAAAGTTTACAACAAATCAGCTAGCGAGGCTAAAGTGCTCAAAACTTTTGGGCAGAGAGTGGAGTAGCAAATCAATCTGGGTCTCCAGATAATAATCTGCACCCAGATCCTCAAGTTTGTTCAGATGAGCCATCAATTTTGAGGATGTAATCCCTTACGGGGTTGCCCTCCACCTTTTTCAGCGATAATATCTCTCGCAAGGTGATCTGATGAGCCCCTTGTTTTTGACTCGTCAGTTGGCTCATTTGACTTTTGGCGTGCCAAGAATCCACTTGTGCTTTTGTGCAGTTAGGACAATCATAATTTTTCGTTTCCAATCAACATAGTTTCCCATACAATTCTATTGACTTTAAGTATATTAACAGTGGATTAAAAGGTTACGACATGCTGAACTGAAATAAATAACTATTTGCATAAGCACAAAATTATCACAAAATTCGATCACATGTATCATATTAAAATCTCAAAAAAAGTATGAACATGCATCAGCCAACATCTCAAAACAGTTTAAATAAGCCACGTGGGGTGGGTCATTATTTAAACATTCAAGCAGGTTACAAACAAGAAAATAGTTACAAACCTTTAATATCCAGATTAATAGTTGGCTCCCACTTGACCAATATAAAATTGACAGGGACCTCGGAAAAGTATATGCATATCAATTTTATACCTAAGTAATAACCATGATTAAATACGAAATTATTATTTTGTTTTGAACGAGCCTCGTGGGGAGGGTCATCGTCGCCACTAATAATAACCCACAATCATCATTTTGGAATTTATTCATGTGAAATCTATCTTTTGGCCGTCCCGTGGGAGGAATTGCTCCAAAAGAATCCACAAATAAATAAATCATGGAGGTCAAAATTAATTCAATTTTATTATCCGGAATAAATTTGTCAATTAATTATTTAAACATACGTAGTAATTTTCGAAGGTGAGATTTTTCAAAACATTTTCTCATGCATCGCATATTTAACACAATTTAAATAAGCATAAAATAATGCAAAATATCAAAACAAAAAATTAAACACATTGGACACATATATCCAATTGTCACGGTTAATTTTTGTCATGTCTTGATCTTGAGAAATAAATCTTCATAGCCTTCGCCGTTCGTCTCAAAATCTCCCACTCGACGTAATATATTCTTCGTCCTCGCGTCTGGGTTGAAAGCGATAATCGGCGTTGGGTAGCTCGATTAGGAACACGTGTCGCGTCGCTGCGTGCCGCCCGCATTATTAGGCCATCCCGCGTCCTTTCGTGACACGCAGCAGCGACGCGGATCAGCGCTAAATGCGTCGCTTGCCCGCCACCCTGACTGCCGGTAGCTTGGCCCTTTGCCGCACCCCCAATTGGTGGGTGCTCGGCCGCCCAGGATTGCGCGTATTACCGGCGCGTATCAAAAGCGCCTCGGCGTAATCATGCTCGATCTTTTCGGCCATGCTCGGGTTTGCACTCACGTGCATGGCGCCTTCGGCTAACCCGTGCGTGTCCACCTAGAACCGTGCCTTGGCGTAAATGCGTCCGAGCACTTGAGTACTTTGTTTTTAATTCTTACCGTCTTCGTTTCGATCCGGTTATAATTTATTTATAAAAATAAATAAACGTAGATCTAGACTAGTCTATTACATTGATCAAATCAAATAAATCCTAATCTACTAGTGGATTTTCTCACTAGGCAAAACGAATTCAAACGAATCGAATTAAAAACCACAATTTATATGCATGCATAAATATAAACATTCATCAAATACCATGACAATTGGATATCTGCAAAAAAGATCTAGCAATTCTACTATCCAATTTCAAATTTAATGAAAATGAATTAAATTACAATTTAAAACTTCGAGTCTAAACCGAGGCTCGATGCAGCTTGTTGGGGAATTAATTGTACGGATCTATTCGAGATGAATATTTAAATACAAATTTAATTCTAACAATTATTACTAGCATGAGTTAATCCTATATTAATTCAAATAATAATTCAACAACAAATCATGCACATAAACAGTTCACATAAATCCTACGCATGCAGAATTGCTACGGGTTTTCGTGAACTAACCTCTCAGAGTGACAACCGTTGAGAATATGGATTCCGTTCACACGAACACACCAAAAGACCTTCTCAAGTATTCTCTTATCCTCGTTCAACAATCCAGTGGTAGGAACTCGCGAACAATTTAACAAAAGGAAAAAATAAAATTATGTTGCACCACCTTTGTGGATTTTTAATTTTTCCAACACATGGAATGCCTTTAGGGATGAAAAAATTCATCCCTATTTATAATACAAGGGGTGGCCAATTTTTGCCTTAGGAATAAGATGGAAAAATCTTTTTCTTGCTCTCCAAGAAATCTTGAATATATCCAATATATTCTTTTCTCCATATTTAAAATATTCCACAAAAATTCCAACTCCCTATTTTAAGGGATTTTCTAAAATATCACATTAAATAGTTGTTGTGTTTGATACAATTACTCAATTTAATTGAACACGTTGGAGGAACACATGTATTAATCAACTGTTAAAATAATCATGCTCGATGGACAAGTGTGCTTTTGCTTGCCCGACCAAACATATTTGCTTTCGCCACCGGCCACTCACCCGAACAAGCAAGTTTTTGTTCTGCTCGCCACTCGCCAAACAAGCGAGTAGGTTCGCCAACTCGCCAAATTTGGCATGATGACCTGATGTTATCTTGAGATGATCCTGAAGAGATGTTGATCTGATCCGTCGAGCTGATCAGATCAGGCAAGAAGAAATCAGATAGCCTGAGTCAATTGACTTGAGGGTCAGGATGTCTGAACTCAGAAGAGCTGAACTCGAAGAAGCCCGAGTAACTGAAGGCGGAAGGCTCGGAACTGAAGGCTCGAGATAACTCAAGGCTCAGATAACCTGAAGGTTCAGATAATCTGAAAAGCTCAAATAATCTGGAGGCTCAAATATGTTCGATGAGGATGGAATTCCGGTATAAAATTGATATGGTTAAAAGGGCGAACAGGGCAACCAGTCGAGCAAAAGATTGATTTGGACGACCAAAAGAGTGCCTTATAAACAAATAAATGCAAAGGTCAACCAGGAAGACGAAGTTGAAAACGTGGCAGCATTACATGAGTTCTTGCAAGACACGAAGTCTCCAGCTCATGCTTACCAAACCAGCTCATGCTTGTCAAAGTACTATAAATAGAAGAAAAAAGAACAAGAGACAAGTTCACAAAAATCTCCTAGAGTGGTTAGGTTCAGAAAAATTCCAGAATTCACAAAAAATTCTCAAGTACTCTCATACGTTGAGAAAAATTCCTAGCACTCACACACTTACTATCTAAATCATCTTCTTTCATGGTAGTTCTCCCCATGAAAAGTATGGTGTACTGTGTATGTAAATCTGGCAATACGACATCCCTGGCTTGGAATGCCCCTAGAGTAGTCATTTACTGACGAACTGGGTCAACAATTTATTGTTATTTACCGTATATAGTACATGTACTTATTTTGTTTGTGAGTTGTTATCAAATTAGCCACATAATATTCTCCATAAAAAAAGACTCGCAACAATTGGCGCTAGAAGGAGGGTATCAAAAAACCAACCCATACACAATCCCGTAGATAGCCGAGGTAGAAAAAAGAAATATAATGCCTCAATCTAGGAATACTCAGACGGAGAGGTCGGGGCAGAGCCGACCTCACGATCAGAAAGAGGCTCAATATCAACCTCACAAAAATCAGACCGCGGAAATCATCAATCTTGAAGATATCACCAACAATCCGGTGGCCACAACAAAGGCCATCACTTTCTTGTTGCGAGCACAAAAAGAGAGGGCCGAAAAAGAGTTGGCCAAGTTAAAAGTTCAAGATGATGATGATCGACGCTTCATGATACACGATAGCGAGCAAGTTAAATTGAAAGCTGCACGGAAGCGGGCCAACAAAAAGGCTGATGATATGTCGGATGACGAGCAGCCTCAAGGGTCCAGACCATCAGCGTTTGGACGTTTGAGGCTCTCCGTTAAAGATCGAATTGGCAATCATAGGCGACAGGATCTCGGGAAGGAATAGTCGACGAACATGCCGGCTCCCTCCGATCCTCATGATCGCCCGCATCCCAAACAATAATCGGCGAGAACTAAATTGTCTATCCATCATCGATTGGGTAGTCAAAGACGAATTTGGAAAGGGGGACTGCCTCATCACTAGCATGACCCCCTGGGTCCTCATGATGGGACACAGCCCCGATCCAAGTCTGTCAGTTCCATGAAATTTGTAGAAATGCAAAAAGAAATCGAAGGTTCTGGGATGATCGCCGAACGAAAAGGACTCCCTCGGAAAGCACAATGCTCGCTCGCCACTAACACCGCGATCATGGCGGTAAAAATCAAGAGAAAGTGGCAAAGATCCGCCACAAATTCCTATGTTCGATGCCGAGTGTGAACCCACATGTTCACCTCGGCAAATATTCAGATTTTATGATCGCCATGGCGCCACCGACGCGACGCAAAGGTCGGTCATTTCCCCATGACGTTGGGTGACCGCGCTACCACATATGGTTTTCTCTACCACATTTTGCGTCCATCACGTCTTTCGCTCAGTTAGGACAGAAATTCCTGTCTCATTTTTCATCCATGTGTGCTCACCCAGCACCAAAACAAAGGTTGACACATTTCTCCCAGCTAAAGGGTGAGTCAGATCGAGCATACATCGAAATATTTGACAAATGTTTGTATGATGGAGCCCTAGTTGAAGAGGATACCAAGATCCTCACGGTGGTCGGAGGCCTAACCCTGAATACGGATATGTGGAAAGCCATGCATCAGGATTGGCCGAACACATATGCCGAATTTTGAGAGCGAGCAGCCAAGATTATAGCCATGCAGGATATGCTCGCCCAATCATGATTAGATCAGGAAGCAACAACAAAAAGAGTTTTTGGTAAAAAAGTCATGAATGAGGGGGGGTATAAACCCCCAGGATCTTTTAAACTATTCGAAGAAAGAGCAGAAGTAAATGCCCTACGAAGTCTTCTGGGCGTTTCAGCGGAAACAATATTTAATCAAATTAAAGATCGGGACATGTTGGATAAGCCACGAAGAATCATAATGGATAAAAATCGGCTTAATGCTTCCAAGTTTTGCAGTTATCATGAGTACATCGGATATAATACCGAAAAATATCGCGATTTACTTCACCAACTTTGGAAGTTATATGAAGAAAATCATCTTACGCAGTTCCTCAAAAAGTCGGCGAGCAGAGACTCCCGAACAGAAAAAACAGGTGATCGTAGAGGTAAGCGTAAGGCCGAAGAAGCATCTGACAGTGATCCCGATGAATCCCGCAAGAGGTCGAAATTACCCAAAAGAGGGGCACCTACCATGAGTAGAGGTCGGGAGAGTTAAGAAATCCACATGATTCATCCTGATTATGGTCCAGTGGGTGGATGCTATCAAGCACCGACATATCGAACAGGCGAAAGAAAATGGAGATGCGTGCCATGCAAAGCATCCATCAGGTGAAGGTGGCGAGCACATCAGCTAGCACGCCACCCTCTCACCAAATCATGTTCTCGGAAGACGATCTCGACGGCATAATCACCCCCCACAATGACTCTCTAACCATCAGCGCTCGTCTTCTCGGTTTGAAAGTGCATCGCCTCCTGGTCGATACCGGAGCATATGCGAACATTTTGTTCGTCAACACTCTGCACCAAATGGAGAAGCAAGTTGGGGACCTGAGTATTTATATAGAACCATGTGATCACACCATCATGAGTTTCGGGGAATCTATAACCCGACCCTATGGTATGATCAGGTTTTAAATCCAGAGATCCGACGAACTAGAATGCTAGACTTTGTAATCGTCGATGCTCCGTCTACTTATAACGGGTTTCTAGGTCGCCTGTTTATTCAGGAATTTAAAGCTGCCTGTTCGACTTATTACTATTGTGTTAAATTTCCAACTCAAGAGGGAACGGGTAGCGTAAAAGGTGACCAGAAAAAAGCTCGAGATTGTTTACTGTCATGCGCGACAGAAAAGCAAAATATCGTTAACATGATGGAGCAAACATGGGAGCTCGGAGAATCAAGCCAACAGGCGAATATATTACCGAGAACGCTTACACCTCCTCTGACGAGCACACCTCCACGTGCGAACACAGAATTCGGGATGGTAACTCATGTCCCAGATCTTCCAGATCTAATGAACATTGATCCACCAAATGAGTTACCGGATCTAGAACCTCGTATAAGTTTTGATCTTATGGAGGTAGTTAATGAACACCGGGGGTCGATCGAAGATCCTCGGTGGAAGCAAAAAAGGAAGCGAGCAACGCCTGTTGAACAACTGGAGTCTGTCAATATCGACCTGAACAAACTAGAATTAGAAGTATTCATTGGTTTGGAATTATCGGAACCATTCCGAACAGAAATGATCGCATATCTTCAAGCAAACTTGGATGTGTTCGCTTGGTCACACGAGGACATGGTTGGCATTGATCCTAAACATGCATGTCACTCTCTTAACCTTGATCCAACACAAACTCTAGTAATCCAGAAGCGCAGAAAGTTCAGTCCGGAGAAGTATGCAGCTATGGATAGTGAAATCAAGAAATTGCTCGATAATAAACTGATTCGAGAAGTAAAATACCCAAGATGGCTTGCGAACCCTGTGCTCGTCCACAAGTCTAACGGAACTTGGAGGTTATGCATAGATTTCACTGATTTAAATAAGGCATGCCTGAAAGATAATTTCCCGATGCCACATATCGATTATTTGGTCGATAACACAGCAGGACATGAGCTCATGACTTTCATGGATGCATTTGCTGGCTATCACCAAATACCCATGCATCTGAACGATCAAAAGAATATGGCTTTCTGCAGCGAAAAAAATATGTATTGTTGGCGACTCATGCCATTCGGATTAAAGAATGCCGGAGCAATGTATCAACGTTTGGTGAACAAAATGTTTGACGAGCACATAGGTCGAACAGTTGAGGTGTACATTGATGCCATTGTGGTAAAAAGCGAACACAAGGAAGACCACATCACCCACCTCGCACAAACGTTTGATATTCTCATAAGGTATAACATGAAATTAAATCCGAAGAAATGCAGTTTTGGGGTTCATTCAGGAAAATTCCTAGGACACATGGTTAGTCAACGGGGGATTGAAGCGAACCCATCAAAGATTCAAGCCATGCTCGACATGCAGGCCCCCAGGAGTGTGAAAGAAGTCCAAAAATTAACTGGACATTTGACTTCTATAAGCCGGTTTATATCACGAACTGGGGACAAATGCAAACCTTTCTTTGATGCATTAAAGAAAGGAAAATTCCAGTGGACAGAGTATTTCCAAAACGCGTTCTAATCATTAAAGCAATACCTTGCAGATACTCAAACATTGTCTAAGCCTGTTCCAGGCGAACAACTTTATCTGTATCTTGCTGCATCCGAGCATGCAATTAGCATTGTGCTCGTTCGGGCAGAGGGGACGACACACTTGCCCATTTATTATGTAAGTCAGGTGCTCAAAGAAGCCGAGCTCTGGTACCATCCACTGGAAAAACTTGCATATGCTCTCATTATGAGTGTTCAAAAACTGCGACCATACTTTTTCGATCACTCAGTCGAGGTGTTAACCACATTCCCATTGCGACAAGTTCTCCACACGGACCCGGACTCTGGGCGAGATTACTTAAGTGGGCGGTGGAGTTAGGCAATTGGCATTACGTTAAGCGACTTAACAAAGAATGAAGGGGCTATGGCGATTTCATGGTCGAGTTGACATATCCACAAATGCCGAAAGAGGTGTCGACCAACCATGGCATGTGTATGTGGATGGCTCATCAACAAGTTCAAGAGCCGGAGCGGGAATGGTTCTCATCAGCCCAACTCGACAAACTTTCACAAAGGCCATCCATTTTGATTTCCCAGCCACAAATAATGAGGCCGAGTACGAAGCTTTGATCGCTGGACTACACATGGCTATGACAATGGGAATTCAGAGGCTGATGATTTATAGCGATTCTCAAATAATCGTATACCAAGTATTAGGCGAGTATGAGGCCCGAGGCGAACAGATGGCACAATATCAGCAACTAGCAAAGGAGTTGCTTGAACAATTCGAACAAGTTTACATAGAACAATTACCATGATTGGATAATTTGTTCACGATGCCTTAACGCGTTTGGGCAAGCAGAAGGAGTGACGAGCACGACGGACATTGTGGTCGTCACAACTTGTTCGCCATCAATCCCCAGAGTTGTGGTCGCCCATGTGACGGGCGAACAAGAAACCTGGATGACTCCAATTTTAAATTACTTACAAAAAGGACTTCTCCCTGAAAATAAAGCACAAGCTACTCGCCTCAGATTACAAGCTGCTCGTTATACTATCTTAGACGAGCATTTATACAAAAGAAGTTTCTCACTTCCATTATTGAAGTGTATTACTCCTGAAGAGGGTCATGTAATTCTGGAACAGATTCATGATGGAGTATGCGGAAACCATTCAGGTGGGCTTGTTTTGGCACATAAAACTATCAGACAAGGTTACTACTGGCCGACCCTCAAAAAAGACTCGCTCGCGTATGCTCGCGCGTGTCACAAGTGTCAGATACATGCCCCACTTATCCATAGCCCACCTGAAGAACTGGTGTCGGTTTACAGCCCGTGGCCATTTGCTAAATGGGGAATCGATTTGATCGGCCCATTTTCTACTGGCACATCGGGAGTAAAATATGATGTGGTTGTCGTTGATTACTACACTAAATGGGCGGAAGCTGAAGCCATTGTTAAAGCCACCTAACAAAGAATGTGGAACTTTGTTTGGAAAAATATCATTTGTCGTTTTGGGCTTCCCTAATCATTGGTAACAGATAATGGCAAACAGTTCGATGGAAGTGAATTCCGACAAAATTGTGCTTGCTGGGGCATAAAAAAGCATTACTCTACTCCATATTACCCCCAATCAAACGGACAAGTAGAAGCTGTCAATAAAATTATCAAGCATACTCTTAAGGCCGGACTTGATAATTCAAGGGGAGGATAAATTTGAAGAGTTGCCCAAAATATTATGGGCCTATCGAACTACTTTCGAACATCAATTTGCGGAAACCCTGTTTGCCACGGCATTTGGTCGAAATTTGTTATACCCACGAAATAAAGATTCGAGCCATCGGACAATGACTTTTGAAGAGCACATCAGCGACCGTGCACTCGCCCTAAGTGCGACACTGTTGGAAGAAAGAAGGATGGAGAGGTGATTTCAAGAACGCCATGTATAAAAAAAGATCGGAAAAAGTTCTACAACTCCAAAGTCCGAACACGAGGTTCAATGTGGGCGAAATTTGGTTCTAAGACGAGCAGGGGGGGTACCAAGTGGTGTGTTCGGCCGAGCATGGGAAGGTCCATTCAGAGTTACAGAACGTTTGTTAAATGGGGCTTATGATTTGGAAGACCTGAATGGAGTCCCATTGTCCTACTCGTGGAATGCGTCAAATCTGAAAAAATATTATCAGTAACGATGAGCACAATTGGCCAAGCACAATCAGCCATTCGGCTTGATGAGCATAACTGGTTGAGCATAATTACCTATTTAACTAAGACGAGTAGGACAATCATGAAGGAAGAACACACCTTGTTCGACACAAATTTCTGAATCTTCTACAAATTTCTGGATCTTCTAGAAGAAATTCTGGCCAGCTCTATCAAAAGATAGAAGATACGTGTCGAAACAAGTTGAGAAGTGGTGGCAACCAAAAGAGGTATGTGTCAATCCTTGAATAAGAACTAGCAAAAACAAGGACATATGTCAAAATGAGGATTTAAAGCAAGAAGGCCAACACCAACTAGCTATGCCAGCACATGTTTGGGATAGTACTATAAATAGGCATATTGATAGCTGAAGAAAATGGAGAAAAACAGAGAAGAAAGAAAAAATACTGCAAACATAGTAGAAGAAAATTATGTTATCGAGAGAAAGTTGGTTTGGTATGCCTCCAGACGAAATATCCAGCACTCGATTCAGTTATCATTCTGCTGAATCGATCATCTGTCCTGGCACTTGCTCTAATACGAGCTTTATACCCCATAAGACACTCTGAGCACAGGTTGGAGCTCGTTACGGACTCAAGATGCTCGGCAGAGTTATGGTTGCCACTCTACGTTACTCACTGCTTATGCAGTAGTAAATCACTAGTCCCCTACGCATCCCCAAAATCTCTTCCGAGGGGGAGGGATGTCGTGGTATCCGCTTCGAACGACGCTGGCGGAATGCTAATGCTCGAGCATCTGAAGGGACAAAAGGTGCGGCGAGAGGCTTTTGCTTTCGTGACGATATAGGCGGCGGGCGTGCTTTCGCCACATGCTCATGTCATGGCGGCCCACATAATCACAACTTGTCCGGGGAGGGACAACGCTTATCTTCTTTGCTACTTGAGCATGTTACTTAAAAGAGTAAACAGTTGATCCGCCTCTTGCTTGTCAACATCAATTCCGTAGATGAGATGAGGTCGGGTTAGGTCTATTTCAAGACAACGTTTAAATTCAAAACCATAGTCTGATGTCTATAGTTATGTGTAATAGACAGTCTTCTTCAAATGTAAAGGTTGTAATAGAATACAACGTGTTGCAAAAACATTTTTGTTTGTTAAGTTTTTCTAGTTGAAGCCTATCAGAGGTCGCACCTAAGCCGGACGACCCGAACAAAGACGAACAAGCCGAAGTTTATGTTCACCGACAAAAACAACAGTACTCGGATACCCATGAAGAAAGCGAGTGATGGGTATGCAATCAGAACTAAATAAGGCGACTCGTCAGACTTTACGGATACCCAAAGAAAAAAGCGAGTGATGAGTACGGGGTCGCAGCTAAATAAGACGACCCTAGTACGAAGTGATCGCGCCTAAATAAGACGATCACGAAACAAGAAAGGGGGGTTGCATATAAGTTAACCCATCTGGTCGCAGCTAAATAAGACGATCAACCTGATTGCATCTCAATAAGACAATAAAAAAACCAAAGAAGTCAGGGTGGAACATAGACACAAATCATGTTCAAATTCATTCAGAAGAAAAGAGGCATAAACTAGGAAACAAGACAAACATCAACCATTCATCAGCAACAAAATTCATCCTCGACGATCAGGTTAGAAGAAATTGTTCAACAAGCAAATTTAACCATTCAACAGCAAAATTGTTCGAAAAGAAAGAAGAAGACAAAAATTACACAATAGTTCAGAAGAAATTGTTCAACAAAACAAAAAGTAAAATTAAGGAACAAATTCATTATTGGGGGTAGGCGGAAGTAATGTATCGAGCAAATCCGCCTCATTGCTAGCCCTTCAGAGCAACTCCTCCAAATCATCATCCTGGTTTGTTTGCTCGTCGAAAAGCACATTCTTTCGACTTTGGGAGGCACCCCTTTGTTAGATTCACTTTTTCGAACCGTGCTTGGCTCGGTGAGTTTGATCGACAACATCATCAATGTCCGCATCTGAACCATCTTCCTCATCCAAAATAGGATCATCAATCTTGATCCCATCAGGGAGATTGGAGAAATCGTACATATCACTCAAATCAGATATTGGAAGATTGCGATCCGGGGGGTTGTCGATCAGGTACTTCTCAAAATGGGATACGAGCGGGGCAATCTGTTCGGCAGCGAGCATGTGTCTAACAGAACGGATGGCATCGGCAAAGGCGCATATATAAGAGAAATTTGACATGGAATCAACATACTCCTCAGTGTGCAATTTTAAATTTTCAAGACCCAAACGAGTGTTGGTCTCTTCAGCAGTGAGAAGTTGTTGGGCGAGCAAACTCTTTTCGCATTCCACGGTCTCAATGCCAGTTCTGAGTTTAAGGAGCTCAACATTCATCTCATCTTGAACTCTCCTAATGCCGATCACCTCCTCCTGAGCAAGGCTTAGCTCTTCCCTCGCCTGGCGAGCATCTTCCCGAGCTTGACGAGCATCCTCTTGAGCTTTGCGAGCCTCGCTTGAAATTTGAGGATACTTGTCCACGAGCCAACTTCACTTCATCTTGAGTTTTGTTCAGCTCGTTCACCTTCTCTTCAAAGTTTCTGATAAGAGCCAAGTAGTTGGCATGAAGATTGGCGGACTCGGCGTAAGCTTTCTCAAGACGGACCAAAGATTGACCATGGCGCACTAGGCCAAGTCGCATGGTTTCCAAAGGGGTTGGACCTTTAGTGGCCTCTTCGAGCTCAGTAGTCCATGCTCGGATTGGGGTCTCACACGCCTTCTGAACATGCTCGGGAAGACCCGAAACATTGCGAACACTTGGAGAGCAGTAATAATCTTTCAATTCTGGCATCAGAGGTGCCAATCTGCTCAACCTGCATGTTCACAAGAGCAAACAAACGTGATAAAGCGACCAAAATCGATGAAAAAAGAAATACTCCAATAGGCGAGCAAACGTACCTGTTCGCCCGAGCAGGGTCCCATCCCAAAAATGATTTATCCTCGGGAGACCGGAGCTGAGGGTTCATAGGGGTCCAAGTTCGGGGTCCTGCAGGAGGTGGAGAATATGTACCGACCTCCATCTCAACAATTTGCGCGATTGGACCGACCACGGAGGCGGCCATTCTGATCGCTTCAGTAGTGGGGGTCTCCTCGATGACATCGATGCTCATCTGGGCTATCGGATCCTGCTCGTCAGGTGCCCTCGATCTCTTTAGCGAGGGAACTTGATCGCTCTCCCCCTGCTCGGCTGAACGAGTTGTCCTCTTTGGCCGACTCGACTCTCCCGGTCCCGGCGCGGCTGGTCGGCTCACTTTTCTCACTCTGCTCGCCTCCCCCCTACTTGCTCGCTGGGCATCTCTCTCAGCTTGGATTCGTGCAAGCTCTTGAGGTCTTTTAGTTCAAGCCATTTCAGTATGCTCGGAGGTGCTTACAACAACATTGACGACAGGAAAGGCTGTAGACAAAAGAACATATTTAAAAAGAAAGAGAAAACAACGAACAAAGAGTACAACACATTTGCAAATACAAAAAACAATTCTTACTAGCAGGATTGATGGCAACAAGATGGTGAGGGGGCACGTACAATCCTCCCTTCTTCCTTTGATCGGCAGTATTCAACGTCTTCACTGACCGTTCCGAGTAGGGCTCGAGATCGATTTGCCAGATGCTGCTGAAATAACCGTCGTTGGTCTCTTTGTCCGTCGCAGCTTGAATTCCTGAAATTGAGAATAAGTTAAAATCAGTTCAAGGTGAAGAGCAGAAAACACAAAAATACTTACTTCGGCAAATCCCAAAATTCGTAGGGATATCTAAGCGAGCATTTGGTTCACATCCAGAAGCCGAGCTTTTCCAATCGCCCCCGAAGAACTAGAACTTCTCTTTCCAATCAGTAATCTTGTTCGGCACATCCTCAATGACCTTGCATTTGACATTTGCCTACATGAACAACCATCCATGTTCGCCCTTGGGACGAGTCAAATGCACTAGTCGTGAGAGTTCTGCTGCTGTAGGATAATACACGGGCTTCGTTTTGCCGAACAAAGTTAAGAAGCTCATAATCATGTGCCACCCATTCGGCTTTAGCTGTGTAATGGTGATGTTCCATTCTACGAGCAGGTGAGTAACAGCCGGATGAAGTGGGAATCGAAGACCCGCTTCCATCATGTCTAAATTCACAGCAACACAACCCTCAGGAGGCTGATCTGCTCGCTCATCGGGACCAGGCGCCTAGAAAAACATATCTTTTGGGGTATCATAATTCCTATACAATTGGCCGAGCATATCAACATCAATTACGCTCGCAATTTTGCTCGCCGGGTATTCATTCTCAACCCTGGTCCTATGAGGTTGTTCAGGCCAATCAAAATCATAACGAGCGCTGTACTCGGCATATGTCGGGCTATGGGAAAGACCAACAGGGATGTCGAGCTCCGTGTTCTATTCGCCGTCGAATCCTCTGTCCGACTCAATAACATTCTCAGCCACCAAAATCTCCCCCCTCGTATAATCATCATCCATATTTACATTGTGACTATATACAACCCTAGACCTAGTTTGGGGTTGGGACGAAAAATCTTCACCCGAATCATCCAAAAAATCAGTACGGGCTAAATCCCTATCTAATTCATTTAGAATCCCTATCTAATTCATTTAGGGCATCATCGGAATCCGATGAAAGAACGGCAAACGGCTGCCGAACTTGCCAACAAGATCTTAAACCCAAGGCATTCATCTCCGACGCATTAGCGTCGCTACGGGAGATTGTACAGAAAGAGGGGGAGGAGGAGCTATGGTGGTTCGATTCTATTGAAGTAGAAGAACTTGAAAGAGAAGCCATAATTGGAATTAAAGAGGGTATGAAATAATTACCTGAATGAAATCCTTCGCCGAAATAAGAGAGCCATTGCCGAAAATTTCAGACGGGAAGGAAGATGAAGAGAAAGAGAAGAAGATGAAAAGAAAGAAAAGGCACTGAGGCGGCAAAATAGGTATTTATAGATACCGGGTTTAAAAAATTTTGAAAATTCGGCATAGAAGACGAAACGACACTCACGAGGGCCCACTCAATATATCTTACAGTCGGGCCCCCATGATGAATACAAAGCGACCCGGCTGGGGGATATTGTTGTGTTCGATACAATTACTCAATTTAATCGAACACGTTGGAGGGACACATGTATTAATCAACTGTTAAAATAATCATGCTCGATGGACAATGCCGACCAAACATATTTGCTCGCCAGCTCGCCACTCGCCGAACAAGAAAGTTTGTTCGGCGGCTCGCCACTCCCCGAACAAGAGAGTAGGTTCGCCAACTCGCCAAATCTGGCATGATGACTTGATGCTATCTTGAGATGATCCTGAAGAGATGTTGATCCGATCGAAATTTGTCGGATCGAGCAAGAAGAAATCGATAGCCCGAAGTCAAGTGACCGAGGGTCGAGGATGTACAACTCGAGAAGAAAGTGAACTCGAAGCTTCGAGTAACTGAAGGCTGAACTGAAGGCTTAGATAACCTGAAGGCTCAGATAACCTGAAGGCTCAGATAATCTGAAAAGCTCAGATAATCTGGAGGCTCAGATATGTTCGATGAGGACGGAATTCCGGTATAAAATTGATATGGTCAAAAGGGCGAACAGGGCAACCAGTCGAGCAAAAGATTGATTTTGACGACCAAAAGAGTGCCTTATAAACAAATAAATGCAAAGGTCAACCAAGAAGACGAAGTTGAAAACGTGGCAGCATTACATGAGTTCTTGCAAGACACGAAGTCTCCAGCTCATGCTTACCAAATCAGCTCATGCTTGTCAAAGTACTATAAATAGAAGAAAAAAGAACAAGAGACAGGTTCACAAAAATCTCCCAGAGTGGTTAGGTTCAGAAAAATTCCAGAATTCACAAAAAATTCTCAAGTACTCTCATACGTTGAGAAAAATTCCTAGCACTCACACACTTACTATCTAAATCATCTTCTTTCATGGTAGTTCTCCCCATGAAAAGTATGGTGTACTGTGTATGTAAATCTGGCAATACGACATCCCTGGCTTGGAATGCCCCCAGAGTAGTCATTTACTGACGAACTGGGTCAACAATTTATTGTTATTTACCGTATATAGTACACGTACTTATTTTGTTTGTGAGTTGTTATCAAATTAGCCACATAATATTCTCCATAAAAAACGACTCGCAACAATAGTGAAGAAATATGATCTTTGACTTTTCTTGAATTTATGGGATAAACTTGTATTCCAAGGATACATATTCCATAAAATCTTTCCAAGAAAATTAAGAAACTCTTTTCTCTTTCTTCCTTCAATGATTTTCGAAAATTATGAAAAATTAGCAACAATAATTTATTTTATTTTAAACACCTTTTTTAGTTATTGAACATTATGTTTAGGCTACTTGAGGGGCCTTTAGGAGAATTAAGACTGGATATTCTAATGGACTTTGAATATCTAATATTGAGCCACAATATTATTCAAGTCCATAAATATTAATTAATCCCACTACATAATTAATATTGCACTATCCATCTTAACCCATATTACTGTTAATATGGCTCCCGGTTATTATTTCCTATGTTTAGGATTATCTAGCTCATTAATTAATTCAAGCCACTGAAATAGCTTTCCATTAATTAATATCTTTTGTCCTCGGTCAAGGAACGGTTCAACATTATTATCCTTACCGAAAACTAATTTCACTTGTAAGATTTGGTATGATAAATCTTATGAATCTCCCAAGGGGGCAAATGGAACAAGCATACTTGCACACGATTCTTCGTATTAAATCTTAGCAATCGCATGTGACCAATAATATTGCCCAATATATAAAGTATTGAATCTCATTGATTCTCTACCCGTCATAAGTCAAAGCAATAATTAATAACCCCACATGATCATATTTAAGGGACGAAGATTAAGAAATAACGAACCACTGAGGTCTAATTCTTCCTAATTCAGTGCTGAATAATTTATCCTCCTGTAGGTCCTATTCAGTGCATCAGTCATGCACTAGTGTAATCTCTTGGTCAAGACAAGTCAATCTGAGCCTTACACTTCAACCTTTCACGATGGATTGTTCATTTCCATCTAGGTCGTGAACAACGTACTTTTAGTTACAAGGGACTGTTAATTTAATCTTCTGTGATCTGGTATCACTAAATTAACTATAATGTAACACTTACTATTTATTGAACATTTATGCAGTAAATATATGTAACATTCAATGATATTTAAAGCATCAGTGATAAATAATTTATTTAAGTAAATAAGACAGAAATTCAGTTTGGTTATACAAAGTAAAAGCATACTTTCCAGTATAACCCCAACAGGCGTCCATATAAATGTTAGTCCGAGTAAATCATGTTTGGGTAGGCGACGCCCAATATTTGCTCAAATGTGATGTAGATTAACATGTTGGATCTCGATTAAGCAATTAATACTCCGCCTTTAAAACGTTCCTCACTAAAATATGGGTTTTCATTAAATTGAAACGGATGTCTTCCATCGAAATTAAAAGTAAACCGGGAATTTCGTTCCAATGGGTATTTAAGACCAAAGTCTTTTGCTCGGATCTTCAATCAACGGGACTTTTAGAGGGATACGTAGTATCGCCGCTTGATGGTTGTAAATCAACTTAACTTTGTTTCACCAGCCAAAGCAGGAAAACGAAAGTTAGGGGACATCCGATTGAACTGGGTTCAATCAACTAGGAGTTGCAATTTTGCAATTGGTTTGAAGACCTACCAATTTTATTATTGCAGTAATTAGCCAAAACAGATATTGTAATAATAAGAATGTGGATCCTAGTCCATTACAATTTATACTTGATATAAATTAGTACTCTTCCGATGAGGTCGTTGAGTATGTGAAAATAATGGAGACAAAATAAACACAAAAGAAAGACCATGTTTATTTTGATTGCTGAATATTAATAATAGGAATTTTGTGTTTAATTCCCATTTTATTTTATTTTTCTTGGTTAGTTAAAATGTATAACTGTTATTGAGATGTGTTTTGAAAACAAACAAATTGGCTAGGACAAATTTTCTGAACTGGTACCTAAACGTGTACTTGGTGCTAAGGCAAGAAAAAATTGAGTACGTGTTGGACACGCCAATCCCTGTTACCCCTGCAGCTGGTTTCTTGAGACAGCTACGTTTGACGTAGCACCTCAGAAGAAGCATCAAAAGGATGCTTCCTAGACGCAGTGTGTGATGTTGCTCGTCATGACTCCCGAATTACTTAAGGCAACATGAAAAAATGAGTCCTTTCGAGATGCTCAAGCATCTGAAGGATCTCTTTGATTCATAATCTCGTTCTGAGATTTATGAAATGATGAGAGATCTGTTCAGATGCCGGTTAGCTGAAGAAGGGAATGTTTCACCTCATGTGCTTAAGTTGATAGGCCTAATTGAGAAACTTGGTAATTTAGGCATTGAGCTAGAAGACCAACGTTCCCATTTATGTTATCCTCCAGTCGCTCCCGAATTAATATTCTAGCTTCATTGTGAACTACAATATGAATAAGACGGACGCGACCATGCCTGAACTTCATGACATGCTCAGGACTTTTTGAGTTAACTATCACTAAGATGGTGTTCAAAGGAAAAATCGGATAGACAAGAATGTGTGCCTCTACTATAAGCAGAAGAGGGCACTGGAGGAAGGAGTATAAGGTTCTGGTTGCTGAAAGAAAGACACTGGGTGCTTCTAGCACTAGAACATGTATGTTTGTTATTAAGATAAACATGTCCACTAATAGCGCTAACTGCTTGGTATTAGATACCGGATATAGCTCTCACATTTGTACAAATGTGACGGGGCTCATGTGTCGGGTGAAGTTGTCTTATACGTGGAAACAGAGCAAGAGTTGCTACTGAACGTGTAGGGACTTATGTGTTAGACTTACTCTTTGGTTTTAGATTAGAACTTAATGATTGTCATCTAGTTCTTTCTATTACTCGCAACATGTATTTGTTGCATTATGGATATGATGTTCTTAATATACAAAATAAAAGACTCAAACTAAGTAATCATGAAAACCCGACTCACTTATGGCATTGTAGAACTTGATCATGTGAACGAGAAAAGAATTGCAAGGTTAAGAAAGTTAGACTACTTAACTCCATTCGACTGTGAGTCTTATGGAGATTGTGAATCTTATCTCATGGGCAAGATGTGAGTCTTATGGAGATTGTGAATCTTATCTCATGGGCAAGATGATCGATAAACCCTTTATGAGAAAGAGGTGCATGCCAAAGAAGTTCTAGAGTTGATCTACAACGATGTTTGTGGACCATTGCCCATTCTAGCTAGGGGTCACTTTGGCTACTTCATCACTTTTACTGATGATTTCTCGAGATACGGATACGTGTAATAAGTGTACTTGTTAACCAATGAGATCAAGACACGTATGTACGGAGCTAACATTGCAGGACGAGGTGCTTCAGAGTTCAACGGTTAGAAAAGACAAGCTTATACGCTTTCGGCCATGCCGTCTCTGATCACATCAAATCAAGTCTGCAATTCTACCTAAAATAGATGGAAATTAAAATTACTCTCCAACGGCTAGTTCGATTTCGTGCCTATATATATGGGATCAAACCTTCATAGTAAGATTACGGAAATTATCATCAAGCTCAAGTTATCCGCAATTTCCGCACGAAGAACACAAAATTGAAGATTATTTCTAAGTGTTCATCCCATAATTCTTAGCAAGAATTCTTATCCTCTAGCTTTAGGCTATTCATATACTAGGATAGAATTTCAGTTGGAACAAAACAAATCTTATAACCAAATCAAAGTTAGGTTAAGTTTGTTTAGCAAGATTTCAGACTAGGGTTTCTAGTTCTGATCTCTGGGATTGGTTGAGTGAGAACTCTTGAAACATTTGTTGTACTGTGTTGGACTAACACATAAAACTAAGTCCAGTTGGTTAGTTGTTGCCCCTACTGATAGCGAAGAGTGGACGTAGGACAAGTTGTTGGAACCACTATAAAATCTGGTGTGTTCTATCTGATTTACCTGCTTTACACTATCTGCACACTACCTGTTTGTATATTGCATGCATATTCTAAGTCTGAATCAGATTTGCACCAAGCAACTGATCTGATCAGTTTGGCACTTTGTCATCTGATTCAAAACAGATAACTTAGAAATCTGATTCAACAAACTGGTTTTTCACACGGGTAAAACTTAGCTTCCGCACATCAGTTAAACTGATAGACACCGAACTGATCTGCCCTCAGGCGATCAGTAAGTTGGATATCAGTCCAAACTGATTCACTCGCACTCTGATCAGGCAAACTTGCTTATCACACCTGATCTCACGAAAAAGTTTTCAGAAGTCTATTCACCCCTCCCCTCTAGACTTCTGCCCTCAAGAAAACCCGTTCGGGACCTACACTTTTCTTGATATTTTTGAAAAAAAAACAAATATTATGGGCAACAAATATTTTCTTTTATTTTAATCACCTTTTCATTAATGGACTTATATTGGGCACTTGGGGGGCCTTTAGGAGAATTAAGATTAGACCTTCTAATGGACTCTGAATTCCAATATTGAGCCACAATATTATTCAGCCTATTAATATTAATTTATTCCACTATAAAATTAATATTACACTATCCATCTTAATTCATATTACGATAATATGGCTCCCGTTTATCATTTTCCGTGTTTAAGATTATTTTTTCCATTAATTAATTAAGCCACTGAAAAGCTTTATATTAATTCATATCTTATTACTTGGAGTAAGGACAACTCAACATTATTATCCATATTGGAAATTAATCTACTTGCAAGATTTGGTATGATAAAACTTATGAGCCCACCAAGGGGACAAATCAAACAAGACTCCCCTTGCACACGATTCTCTATATTAAATCTTAGCAATTATCATGTAATTAATAATATTGCCCAAAATACAAAGTATAGAATCGCTCTCTGATTCTAAACCCAACATAAATCAAAGCAATAAATATTAATTACACACAAACCTATTTAAGGGACAAAGATTAAGAAATCAACAACCATTGAGGTTTAATTCTTCATCCCGTAAGTCAGTACTGAAGAATTTATCCTCTCAGTAGGTCCGCTCCATCGCATCACAATGCACCAGTGTAATTTCTTGGTTAAGACAAGTCAATCCGAGTCTCACACATCAACCTCTACCAATGGAGTGTTCAATTCCATCTAGTTTGTGAAAATGGTCAAAATAAACATACTTAGTAATTTTCGAAAGTGAGATTTTCTTTAGACAATTCTATATCATTCAAACACATTTAACAAATAAAATATTGCACAAATATAAAACAAGCATCAAGATAAAATAAATCAAGTTGGGCACATATATCCAATTGTCATGGTTTAAATTCAAAACCTTGATCTTGAAAAATCGTCTCTTCTTTTACTTTCATCGTCTGTCTCGAAAATCTCCCACTGAATCCGCAACAATTCTTTAAAGATTGTCCTTCATTTTGGGTTTGGACGACGTCCAGAAAACAAATAGCTCATGACCGAACGCGAAGTCGCAATGCGCGCTATAGCGACGCGTCCCCCGCCCGGGGTTGGTCATCCCACCCCGTCGCCCTCTAGGCCTCTGAAGCGAATCATCGCCGGACGTCGCGTGCGAGTCAAGGTCCGCTTGTCGTCCAAAGACGGCCAAAATTTCGAAGCGCACCTGCTGCGCCATGCGCGCTGCAAGGCCTTCGGCCCCACGACACCATGAAGTCTGCTTTGCAGATCTAGCCAAGCGTTCTCTTCGCCCATCGTCTGCGACCTTATTAGTGTCCGCGATGCGCTAGGCGTTCCCCTAAGCGCGTGCTCCGCCTTGGCTCGCGTACGTCCGGACACTTGGACATCCGTCTTTTAATCTCCGTCTCCGTCTTTGTTCACGATCCGGTTATAATTTATTTGCGAAAAATAAATAGACCTAGATATAGACTAGTCTATTACATTGAACAAATCAAACAAATTCTAATCTACTCGTCGATTTTCTCACGAGGCAAAACGAATTCGAACGAATCGAATTAAAAAAATAATAATTTATTTGCATGTAAATCAGCACATTAAAATACCATGACAATTGGGTACCTGCAAAACAGATCTAAAAATTCTACTATCAATTTTAAATTTTAATGAACAACAATTTAAATTACAGTTTAAAAGGATCAAAGCCCGAACCAAGGCTCTGATACCAGTTGTTAAGATAACAAATGCCAGGATCTATCGGGATGACCTCATAAACACAAATTTAAATTAACAATTATTACTAGCATGAATTAACCTAAGTGAATTCAAATAATAATTAATCCAACAACAACATGCAAATAATATTTCACGTAAAAGATCCTAGCATGTGGAATTTCTAGGAGTATACGTAAACATACCCGTTGGAGAGACAATCGTTGAGACGGATAGGATCAAGTAACTGGCTACCAACCAAAAGTCCTTCTCAAGTATTCCCAAGTCCTCGTTCAATGACCCCGGTGGAAGGTCCTCCAATTGAACAATTTATAAACAAAGGGAAAATAAACAATTGTTGCACCACCTTTGTGGATTTCTAATATTTCCAGCACATGGAATTGTAGGGGATTAAAATAATCCATCCCCTTATTTATACATAGGGGGTTGGACGAAAATTAGGGCAACAAGGGATTGGGAAAGATCTTTTCTTGATCTCCAAGAAATTTTGAATATATCTCCATATATTCTTCTTTCCATGTGTAATTTTTCCATAAAAATCTCACACCCTTATTTAGCCCTTATTTTCTAAAATTTAAGAGGAATAATTTCAAGATTGGATATTTCTTGAATTTATGAGATAATCTTGTATTCCAAGAATACATATCTTTTTCCATAAAATCTTTCCAAGAAAATCAAGAAAATCTTTCATTCCCCTTATCCCTTATTTTTCGAAAATTCCCATTAAAGAGGCCAAGTGGGAGATTTCTTGAATTTATGGGATAATCTTGTATTTCAAGAATACTTATCTCCTTTCCATAAAATCTTTTCAAGAAAATCCTACTCCCTCTTTCTTTAATAATTTCGAAAATTTTAAGGAAAATAATGCAACAAATATTTAATTTATTTTAAGCACCTTTTATTTATTGGAATTTAATTTGGGCTACTTGAGGGGTCTTTAGGAGAATTAAGATGGACCTTCTAATGGGCTACTAAATTCTAATATTGAGCTACAATATAATTCAACCCATTAATATTAATTAATGCCACTATATAATTAATATTACATTATCCAAATTAACCCATATTACGGTAATATGGCTCCCGGTTATTATTTTTCGTGTTTAAGATTATTTAGTCCATTAATTAATTAAGCCACTGAAAAGCTTTATATTAATTAATATCTTTATCCTTGGAGTAAGGACATCTCAACTTTATTATTCATACTAGGAAAATTAATTCTACTTGCAAGATTTGGTATGATAAATGTTCCAAGCCCACCAAGTGGACCAATCACGCAAAACTTTGAAAGCACACGATTCTCTGTATTAATCTTAGCAACTGTCGTACAATTAATATTATTGCCCAAGATATAGGGTATCGAAGTCGCAATGATTCTCTTCCTATTTATAAGTCAAAGCAATAACTACTAATCGCACACAGTCTTTATTAAGTGACAGAGATTAAGAAATCAACAACCACTGAGGTCTAACTCTTCATCCCATAAGTTAGTGTGAATGAGTTTATCCTCTCTGTAGGTCCTTTTCAGCGCATCAAATGCACTAGTGTAATCTCTTGGTCAAGACAAGCCAATCTAAGCCTTACACATGAACTTCTAACAATAGACTGTTCGGGTTTATCTAAGTTGTGAAACACAAACTAATTTACAAGGGACTGTTAACGTGATCTTCTGTGATCTGGTATCACCACACTAACTACAATGTAACACATGCTATTATATGAACGGTTTGCAATAAATATATATAACATTCAATCATATTTAAAGCAACAGTGATAAATAATTTATTTCATTAAATAAGTGTTTAATACATAGGTTATACGAAGTAACAACATACTTTCACGTATAACCCCAACACCTGGCACAAACATTGTTGGTTCGAAATGGGTCTACCGTGCGAAATTTCATGTTGATGGCACCATTGAGCGTCACAAAGCCCGTTTGGTTGCTCAAGGATTTACACAAATTCCCGGGACTAATTTTCATCACACCTTTAGTTCTGTTGTCAAGGCTGCAACTGTCCGGATTATCTTACCCCTCTCCGTTCAGCATCATTGGCCTCTCCATCAGCTTGATGTCAAGAATTCTTTCCTCAATGGCGTTCTTGACAAACCTATATTCATGGCTCAACCACCAGGTTTCACAGATTCCCGATTTCCTGATCATGTGTGTAGACCGAAAAAGAGACTATACGGTCTTCGTTAAGCTCCACTTGCCTGGTTTCAGAGGTTTATCACGTACCTCGCCAGCCTTGATTTTCGTCAGAGTCGTAGTGACTCCTCTCTCTTTCACTTCCACAAAGGTACTTCCATCATTTATTTGTTACTTTTTGTGGATGACATAATCATTACAGGGAATGATCCTTCTTTGCTGCAAAACTTCATCTCTCGTACCCATCGTGAGTTTTCCATTAAGGATCTTGGGCGTCTTAATTACTTTCTTGGGCTGGAAGTCTCGTATACGCCCGATGGTCTCTTTGTTGGACAAGCGAAGTATGCTCGTGATATACTTGAACATGCTAAGTTATTAGATGTTAAGACTGTCTCCACCCCTCTGGCAGCAGGGGAGTCCCTCCTCAGTGACGGTTCTTTGTTTCCTGATCCAACTCTCTACAGGTCTCTTGTTGGTGCTCTCCAATATTTGACCATCACTCGTCCGGATCTGTCATATGTCGTCAGCTCAGTTAGTCAATTTCTTCACTCGCCTACGGATGATCATTTTTTGGCGGTGAAGAGAATTCTACGTTATGTGAAGTGTACTATTCACTATGGGCTTTCTTTCAAAATGAATTCTGACTTTTCTATCCTGGGTACTCTGATGCTGATTGGGCTCGGTGCATTGAGACCCGTCGCTCCACTTATGGGTACTCTATCTTCATTGGGGGAAATCTCATTTCTTGGAGTGCCAAGAAACAACCTATTGTTGCCCGTTCCAGTTGTGAGTCCGAGTATCGTGTTATGGCGAATGCAGCAGCAGAACTGGTTTGGGTTACGAATTTGCTACAGGAAATCTGATCTCTTCCTTCGCCTCGGCCTATTCTCCTGTGTGATAATAAAAGTGTTATTTTTCTTAGTTAAAATCCGGTGGCAAACAAACGGGCCAAGCACATTGAACTCGACTATCATTTTGTTCGTGAGCTCGTTTCTTCGGGCAAGTTAGCCACTCATTTTGTTCCTCACATCTTCAACTGGCTGATATTTTATTTTACCCCGTCCGACTTTCGAGTTTCTATGTTCCAAGCTCTTCGTTTGTCTACATCTCACGCAGCGCTTGACGGGAGGTAATAAGGCTAAGGGATAATTACGTTGACTATTTAATTATAGTAAATATTCTCTGTTGTATTTACATTTATTTTCTCCCACAATTATGGGCCTTTCTGTTGTATCCTTGTAATCTAGCCTTATTAATAATAATATTCTCCATCACCACATTCAACGGTGATCCCACTCTTCTCTTATGGTTTCTTAGTATTCTTACAATATTCTACCAAATGTTTACCATCTAAAAAAATCAACTATGCTAAATTTTCAAATCTCAGATTTCACATATCATTACTAATTATTTGGAACCAATTTATACATTGAACGTTGATGCTTATTTAATTAATAAAAATGAGTCAAACGTACCCTTTTTATATTAGTAATACATAAATCTACTAAAAATTGCAAATTACACGTATTTTAATTATATTTCATTTGACTCACTAATATACAGTACTACCTCCGTCCTGATTTAGATTGTCCATTTATTATTTGGCTCGTGTTTTAGCGAGAAAGTTATTTATTAATATTTGAAATGATAAAGAGATTTTTAAGGTGGGGTATGATAGTCCTACCCCTCATCTATCCTAAACCTCCTTAAAAATATTTTTATCATCTCATATACTAATAAACAACTCACTCACTAAAACACGAGCCGAAAGTCAAATGGCCAATCAAAACTAGGACGGAGGGAATATTACTTTTCAAGGTGTATAAAAGAGAAAAATGCCTCTAGCATGATTGAGTTTATAAGTATTACTTTCTTACATCTGAAAATATATTTATATATCTAAATTAAAAATGATATAGATGATTATAGAATGTGAATGGTTTTTCATTTTATATAAATTTGTTATTAATTATGTCTTGATATATGCATTATGTCAAATTTTTACCATATAAAAAAGTCAATTAAGCCGAATTTTCAAATTTAGATGATTTAAGATTGGATAAATTAATGACACATTAAGAGTTAAGATTGATTATATTACATGTTCATTTCAATCAATTAGAAAAATTATAAATTAGATTAAAAATAAAAATAAATATCCGGATATGTTTCTTGCCGTATATATATTTTTTAGATTAATGCCATATATTAAATAATACACATTAAAATATGTAATTATGGCATAATAAATTTATATATTAGCCTAATTAACCGTATATGTTTCTTTTCATATGTACATTATTAGACTATTTTTAAGTTTCATGCCATAAAAATTACATAGTATGATTTGATGATATTTATTATTTGTGAATTTTAAAAAAATAAGTAATTATGTTTTTAAATAGTCTAATTTTATTATAGTAACAAATATTCTCAAAAAATATATACATCCTTTTGAACACTTAATTTTTATAGATCTTAATAATACACTAATCACTCTTCATCAATTAGTTAATTAAGTTTAGTGATTTTAGAAAGTTCAATCTCTTAATATAAGGTCATAAAAATAAGTTAACAATATCATTTCATATAATTATATAGATTTAAATTTAATTTACTTTTGATCTATAGCAATTAGTATATTAGGAGAAATTAAAGTATTGATTGTGCCAAAAATTGGATCATATTCGAAGAGGTTAAAGTTTAAGAGACAAACATTTTTTAAAATATAAGAAAATCAGATCATATTTTCAATGAAATGATAGTGAAGTGTGTGTGCGTGTATTTTCAGAGTGTTGTTGAAAATGTTGTGAAACATATAAAACAACATATGACAGCAGAAATATAAAAATGCAGTGCAAAGGATTTTCAAAATTGTGTATAGTCTATAATCAGACTATACGAACCTCATGGTTAAAAACATCACTATAACAAGTAGTGGGATACACATGAATCTCTTACAAGATCCTAAAAGGTGTAGTGAAAAACCACACACTAAAAATCAATTTATTCAATCAAGTAACTAGTGATCTTATTCAACCTAAAACTTGATCTACTAAGATAAACACAATACTGATAGGAGAGATTGTATTCCCTCGACCAGTACAAATAGAATAACAACGACCCTCACACTCCTACAAGAAACAATCACTCGGTTGTTCTTCCCTGTTATGTCTTGAATGTTACTGTCTTAAGTTTGGGCAAATGGGATTTCACTTTAACTCAAACTTGAATATCGACCAATGTAGTCTATTTATAGACATTCGGACCAACTGCATTGTCCTACCCACTAAGTGTGGACATCCTTGAAGATCTCCTCCACTATCTCCATGATCTTGGTGTAACCACCCATGATTTTTCTATTCTTACCCCATCAGTGCAACCGCTTGACAATATCCGAAATTGTCTTCAACCTGCAATGTAGGAAACATAGAAAAACACATCTAATAAAACAAAGTCACTGTTAGGAGAAATGACAAATTTAAGATGTTGTGCAGAATGTTTTCCAACATCTGGAACAACATCCGTGCAACATCAACAAACTCCCCCAATTTGGCTTTTCTACTACAACACACCTGATGTTAAAAACAACACCCGAACTTGTGTCAGGAAAGAAACAAATAATAACCATTCAGAGAACAACTACTATTAAACCAAATCATAATTTAAAACAAACAACAAACACAAGCACTAAGTATATCGGCAGTGTACTTAGGCCAAAGTATCCAACATAAAGTAAATGACATAAACATAAACCTATCAACTAGTTGTCCATTAACATAGTTCATAAAGTAAAGAGCAGTAAATAAAAGATTGCAATACAGAAATGAATTTTTATAGTGAAGTATAGGGAAGGACTGGACCATTGGAATGACTGCATCTCCATAATTTGCAAATGCTCCCCCATACATCAAAAACTCCCCCTGTGTTGAATCTGTTCACCAATTGTCATGACCATACATCTCATCAAGTATAGCAATACTCTCAGGAGACGTATTCTCCCCGTCTTGAGTCTTTCTCAGATCTTCATAAGTGTTATCATCAGTTGTAGGGTTAATTGGTGTAGGATTAGGAACAACTTGTTCAACAGCAGCATTGAGTACATCTTCCACCACATCCTCCACAACCTTATTCACAGCATTTCATACAACATCCTCAACCTCTCTGCCTTCAGCATCATTCTGATCATCTTGTGCAGCAGCACCATCATCATCCTCAGCAACATTATCACCAGCATCTGGTGCATCATCCTTCTCACCTGCATGGCCAGATGGACAGCTCCATCATTATCACCATCATCAGGACCATCATCAGGTGATCCTCCCCCTATTGGAGTAGAAAGCAGACTTCTCCAGAAGATTTGTTGTTTAATTAGAGCATCTATGCTGTGCTAGATGGATTGGATTTGATCAGTAATGAAAGAATTAGTAAAAGTGACAGAAGGGATACCATTACTACTTGTGACTGTGTAAGGAATGTTGCCAACAGAATGGGCAACATTTTCTGTCTGTTGTTCAGGGTCCTCCATAGGTAGATCAACCACACGGTTACCACATTTCAGAACTGGGGAAATCCCAAAGCTAGGGATAAAACCACTGATCTTCTCTCCCGTAGGTCTGTCAAACTCCAACTTATCCAAGAACTGGAAGATCAAGCTTGCATATGGGAACATTCCACCATCACCATGTTTTCCAGCAAGAGACATCATATTGTCAAATATGATTTGTCCCATATTAAACTTATTCAGGTGAACAATCTTGTATAGCAGGAAAGCCTGTTCTTTAGTAAGCACAGTGGAATTTCTAGAAGGATACTAGTTTGAGACCAACAGTTTATGCATCACAGAATAGAGAGAAGTCAATTTTGCAGCACAAAATTGCAATGTCCATTCAGAATATCTTCCACCAGTTATCACAGACAACACTTCACCAATTTCTAGATCAATAGGTTCTTCCTCTACATTCCCAGTCCTTAGGAAAATGTTGATGAGCCTAGGAGTGATGGTAACAACATTATACCTAAATCTTACTTTCCCATATTTGAAGATTGTCTATTACCACAACTCTTCTTCAAAATAGCATAGAATTCAGCAACCCAAGGCACATAGTATGATTTAGCATATTGTAGAGCATGCAGTAAGGATTTTTCTTCTAGAAAACCTATCATATTGTTGGCTTCAAATTCAGAAAGTTTAATGATTCTTTCATCAACAATATGTCTCTTCAGCATGGTTTTCACAATTCTAGACCTCCTATCAAATTCAATTCTATCATCAGGGTTAGAGTCAGATTCCATTACCTCATCAAAGAGTTGATCAAACTCATCATCAGTTTGATTTTCAACAGGCTCATCTTCCTGTACATCAGTTTCATCATCTTCTTCAGGGTCATCTTCCTCAACATCCATTTCTTCCTCAAACTCATCTGTCTCAGCTTCATCTATCTCAGATTCCTCTCTCCCAGAATCATCTTTTTCAACATTTTCGGATGGTTCTGCAGCATCAGGAGCAGCATTCACAGATGGTTCATTTCTCCTTTTGGTTCATTTCTCTTTCTTTGCCATCAATTCCTCCATGGTAAAGTCATCGTCTGAGTTGGCTCAGCAACAGGAAGATTTGGAAAAACCATTTCTTCATCTGAATCCTCTACAGTGATAGGATCATCAACACCACCATCAGTCCTCTTAGGATGTTTCCCAGTGTAGTCTACTTTCTTTCCAAGGTTCCTTTGAGAGACTCTCCTCTTTCCCCATTTTCCACCACCTCTTTTGGGAGCCAATTGCTTCTTTCTCAACCGAATGTTCTTGATTTCTCCCCCATTCCTTCCGAATTAGAGGAATCAGCTTTGTCCATCTCAACATCGGCCGTTTGAGTAGGGTTTTCAACAGGTTTTTGAGAAGGTCCATCAGGAATTTCTGTGGCTAAGGGTTTAGCAGAAAGATCAACAAAGTCATTAATGTTGACTTGTCTTTTGCCAATAAAAACATCAGGAAGAATTGGAGGGTTTTTCTCGAACATCTATTCGATGATCAGTCGAATCAGAGATTGAGGGGTATCTTCAGGAAATTCGTACGGAGTGGGTTTTGGTACGGATGAAGACGATGATCCACCAACATTAGTGGAATCATAATCTGGGTTTTGAGTAGCCATTTCTGCAAGTAGGTTAAGAGGATTCGAGTTTGATGGAGAAGAAAGGTTTGAGCGAGGGTTTGAGAAAGGAGGGTTTGCGTGTGAGTGAGAGTGATCAGAAGAACTCAAAAGATTTTGTTTATCAGCCATAACACCGCCTTTCTGTCCAATCAAATAATGCACAAGCAATTAAAATAATGTTATATGAAAAAAAGGAGGGAAAAAGAAGTAAATGACCGAAAATAATTAAAATAATATAAGTAAAATCAACATAAACCTCGACTCCTATGTGCAACAACAAAGTTTTCAGCTTTCAGTAATAAACATCACAGACAAATCGAACTTAAGTAGAGAAGAAATGATGGAGGTTATTACACAAAACCACCACAAAACCACCACAAAGTAACCACCCACTAAGGCAAGTGTGATCATGTGAATGTGTATGAGCCGCCAAAAACATTTTCAAAAATAGAAAACTAGCTATATCCAAAATTAAATAAACTCATATTAGTTCAAATAACATGTTTAAAACCGCGAATTCAACTTAGAAATAAAATTAAATAAATCAAGTATGATAGATAAAGTTCGAATCACTTAAGGTTTCACAAAATATCGGCACACATATACCTCAACACTCAATTTTTCATGAAATTCATCATCAAAGTGTTGCATATTTTGAAATTTCTTTTAAAGACATGTTCACATTGATCCACCTTTTCAAGAGAGAACATCGTAGTAGCGAGCTACATGCCCCATAATTACTCAGTGGATTGTGAACAAACATGGATGTATATTTAATCACCTTTTTTAAAAGAGAACATCGTAGTAGCGAGCTCTGTGTCCCATAGTTACTCAGTGATTACACATCTAAGTTGTGCTTTATTTTTCAATGCATTAAAGAGATATATGCACAGGACTCTGTATCTAAACCATGATTCAACAATAAGATCATAACACTATCATTTAAAGTTCAAACATAAGCGAATCAACAGACAAACTCATTATCAGAACCATAATGTTGCTTCAAATATTGGAAACATTTGTCACAACATCTAGTGTTTATTTTCAGATATAGCAAAGACCAAGAGTTTTTCTAAGTGAAGAAAACCTCTCATTATCAAGGGCTTTTGTGAAAATATCAACAAGTTGTTTTTCAGTAGAAATGTACTCTAACTTCACAACTTCTTTCTCTACAAGATGTCTTATAAAGTGATGTCTTATACTTATATGCTTAGTCAAAGAATGTTGCACATGATTCTTAAAAATATTGATAGCACTAGTATTATCACAATAAACAGTCAAAATACCACTTTTCAACCCATAAACATTAAACATCTTTTTAAGCCAAAGCAGTTGAGTGCAACAACTTCCAGCAGCAACATATTCAGACTCAGCTGTTGATTGTGAAACACGATTCCGTTTCTTACTATGCCAGGATATAATTTTGTTTCCCATATAGAAACATCCTCCACTAGTATTTTTTCTGTCATCACAATCACATGTCCAATCTGCATCACTGTAGCCAACTAAAGAGTAATTAGTATCCTTTGAGTACCAAATACCTAGATCACATGTTCCAGCTACATATCTTATAATTCTTTTCACATAATTACGATGTGATTCCTTAGGATTAGCTTGATATCTAGCACAAAGACATACACTATACATAATATCAAGTCTACTAGAAGTTAAGTATAAAAGACTTCCAATCATTGATCTATACAAAGTAGGATCGACATCTTTTCCAATCAAGTCTTTACTCAACTTTTGAGTTGAACCCATAGGTGTTTTCATAGTTTTAGCAGTTTCAAGACCAAATCTTTTCACCAAATTCTTAGCATATTTGTTTTGAGAAAAGAAAATACCATCTTTCATTTGTTTGATTTGAAGACCTAAAAAGAAATTCAGTTCTCCAACCATGGACATTTCAAAAGTACATGTCATTTCTTTCACAAAACTCTCAAGCATATCATTACAAGTTGAACCAAATACAATATCATCAACATATATTTGAGCAACCATGATATCATTCTTAGAATTTTTAATGAACAAGGTTCTATTAGCTTCACCTCTCAAAAATCCAAACTCAAGTAAGAAATCAGTAAGTCTACCATACCAAGCGTTAGGTGCTTGTTTTAGACCATACAAAGCTTTCTTTAACTTGTAAACATGATCAGAAAATTCCAGATTTTCAAAACCTTTAGGTTGTTCAACATAAGCTTCATCATCCAGAATATCATTTAAGAAAGTAACTTTAACATCCATTTGATACAAGTTAATGTTAATGAAACATGCAATAGCAAGAAGTAATCTAATAGATTCAATTCTAGCAACATGAGCAAATGTTTCATCAAAGTTTATTCCTTCAATCTGAGTATAACCTTGAGCAACCAATCTAGCCTTATTTCTCACAATATTACTAGATTCATCAGTTTTATTTTTGAAAATCCACTTTGTTCCTATGACATTAATATCAGAATTAGGTCTAGGTACAAATGTCCAAACATCATTTCTTTCAAACTGATTAAGCTCTTCATGCATAACATTTATCCAGTTTTCATCATCAAGAGCTTCTTTCACATTTTTAGGCTCAATTTCAGAATGATAACACTCAAAAGTTACCTGATTGCATATGGATGACATGCAAACCGATCTTACAAGGTTATTGATATGAATACTCATTATTCTTCTAATTTGTACACCAGTGGTAGCTTCTCCAATGATCTGATCTGATGGATAACTTTTCATTATCTTTGTTGAGGGAACCAAATGTTTTGGATACTGTGAATCTTGTGACAGATTTTCAGTACTTGAACTTTTGGGTAATGTTGCATCAGATGTTGAAGGAACATTCTGATTCTGATCAACGTTTTCACTATCTTCAATGTCATCAGTATTTCTGGATACTTCTATCAAATCTGATACATTATCTTAAGCACTTTTTCCTGCAAGACTTGCAAGTTCATCAAATACCACATTAACAGATTCTTGCATTGTATCAGTTCTCAAGTTATAGATTCTATATGCCTTGCTATTCTTAGAATATCCTAAGAAAAATCCTTTATAACTCTTAGAATCAAACTTGTGCAACTGATCTCTATCGTTCAAAATGTAACAAACACAACCAAACACGTGAAAGTATTTCAAATTTGGTTTTTTGTTATTCAGAATTTCATAGGGAGTACAATTACTACCAGAACGAATATATACTCCATTTACAATGTGACAAGCAGTATTCAAAGCTTCAACCCATAATTTCTTAAAAAGACTTTTTGAGGTTAGCATAACTCTTGCCATTTCTTGTAAAGTTTTATTCTTTCTTTCAGCAATTCCATTTTGTTGAAGAGTTTTAGTAGAAGAAAACTCTTGTAAAATACCTTTCTTTTCACAAAAATTAGTAAACAAACTGTTTTCAAATTCTCTTCCATGATCAGACCTTATCCTACTGATCTTTAAACATAAAATAGTTTTAAACCTTTTGTAAAGAATTTTGAACTCATAAAAGGTATCAGGTTTTTCTTTCAGAAAAATAACCCAAGTATATCTAGAAAAATCATTTACAAGAACATATAGATACCTCTTTCCACCTAAACTTCCAGTTTCCATAGGACTCATTAGATCCATATGAATCAACCCACAACACCTGTTTGTTGTACATGCTGACAACATTTGATGTGTTGTCCTTACTTGCTTACTTTTCTGGCATGGTCCACAGATTTTTCCTTTTTCAAAGTTAAGATCAGGTAAACCAACAACATCACCTAGTCTATGCAATTTCTGAATACTTCTGTAATAGCGTGACCAAGTTTTTGATGCCACAAAATAATATCATCTGCTTTAGCACTTTTACAAGCATGATTTGAACCAATCAAATAACAATTATCAGCAGATCTTTTGTCAGTCATTAAGCAATCATCATTTTTATCAAACACATAACATGAATTCTTGTCAAACTTTACATGTAAATCATCATCACATAACTGACTGATACTAATCAGATTAACAAGTAAACCTTTTACATGTAACACATTTGTCAACTTTGGAAAATCAGAAACATTCAATATTCTTTTTTTAACAACTTTACCTTTTGAACCACCACCATATGTAACATGACCTCCATCACAAGATGTATAGTTAGACAGATAGTTAATTTGACTAGTCATGTGTTTATAACAACCACTATCAAAGTACCAAGATCCAGGAACACATGCTTTCAAAGATGTATACACAACATTACATGACATGTTCTTATGAATCAACTTTTTAGTGTTGTTAACTTGTTTTATAGGGTGTTCAATTTTATCAGGTAAAACAATTCCGGCTTTTAAGTCTCTTCTTAACTTAGAACAATATGGACGAATATGACCTACTCCAGCACAATAAAAACAGACATACTCTTTAAACAAACCATCAGATTTCTTTTGTTTACCTTTCAAAGATTTAGACAAAGAAGTTCCATCTTTTACAAAAGAAATAGGTTCACAGGATAAAAGAGTATTCTCAGAAGTTTTCACAAAACCAAGTCCAGCATTATCAGATCTACCAGAGTAGTGCACTTGAGTTCATCTTTCAAAGAAGAAATTTCCACATCTTTTCTAGTTAAAAGAACTTCAAGCTTCAAAAGATTTTCTTTAAAATCTAAATTTTCTAAAGATAAAGAACTCAACACCTATTTTTGAGTTTCTAAATCAGTTTTAAACTTCAGATATTCAGAGTCACAATCAGCAGATTTTGATGTTTCAACATTCAGAATAGTTCCAGCAAAACAATTAATCTCAGAGTTATATTGCTGAATGTTGTTTCAGATGTTGTATGAACATTTGAATCTGCTTCAGACCAATAATCATCGAGATCATCATCAAATGTATCATCATAAACTATTCTAGCAGACATAACACTTAGTTCACATTTACCAGAATCAATTTCATCATCAGAATCATCACTTAAGGTAGCATTAAAGTTCATCTTCTTCCCAAGCATAGTATTAGCACATTCATTAGCATAATGACCATATCCAGAACATGCATCACATTTAACCTTTTTTCTATACTCAGGATCATATTTGAACTTGTTAAACTTATTGAATTATTTAGGTTGATTGAAACTGGAAGACTGGCTTGGAACAAACTTTTTATCAGAGGGAGAAGAGTTTTGGTTAAACTTATCCTTTGATTAAAATTGACCATTTGGTCTTTTGAACTTTCCTTTTAGAAAAGATTTGAATTGTTTAGTGATAAGAGCGAACTGTTTATAAACATTTTCATCACATAAATCAGAAACATCATCATCATAATCAACTTCAGTCACATAAGGATGTTTACCAACATTATCAGAAGTTTCACCTCTAAAAGCAAGTACTTTTTATCTTTATCTTTCTCATGTTTATCATCATCTAACATATTTGAGTTAATCTCATAAGTTTTTAAAATACTAATCAACTCATTTTGACTCAATAAATCAGTGTTCTTACCTGTTCAATTGCACATATTTTAGCATCAAATCGTTTAGGAACAATTCTAAGTATTTTATTAACTAACTGAGTGTCGAAAATTGGATCACCAAGTGAGTGTGACTCATTAGAAATCTAACTTATCCTTTCATTGTATGATGAAATGTTTTCATCATCTTTCATCTTCAAGTTTTCAAACTTGGTTCCCAACATTCTGAGTCTAGTTCTTCAAACACTTTATGATCCTTCACAATGTTCCTGCAATATATCCCATGCATCCTTAGAAGAAACACAGTTAGATATCAGTTTAAACATAGAAACATCAGTAGCAGTAAAAATCGCATTAAGGGCTTTAGAATTGAAATTGGTCGATGTGCATTCATCATTGGACCAATCAATCTCCCTTTTAACTTGTGAATCACCATCATTATCACCAACCATCTTTGGTGGATTCCAACCAGATAACACACTACGCCATGCTCTCTCATCTATAGACTTAATGTACCTGCGCATTTTAGATTTCCAGTATGGGTAATTTGATCCATCCAAAATTGGAGGTTTTAAAGAAGGATTCAATTGATAATCCATTACAAAAATACACTTTAAACACAGGACCTTTAACTTAGTGTATCAAGTTTATGGCTCTGGCGCCAACTTAAAGTGTGTGTGCATGTATTTTCAGGGTATTGTTGAAACAGTTGTGAAACATATAAAACAACATATGACAACAGAAGTATAAAAACGCAGTGCAAAAGATTTCCAAAATTGTGTATAGTCTATAATCAGACTATACGAACCTCATGGTTAAAAACATCACTATAACAAGTAGTTAGATACACATGAATCTCTTACAAGATCCTAAAAGGTGTAGTGAAAAACCACACACCAAAAATCAATCTATTCAATCAAGTAACTAGTGATCTTATTCAACCTAAAACTTGATCTACTAAGATAAACACAATATTGATTGGAGAGATTGTATTCCCTCGACCAGTACAAATAGAATAACAACGACCCTCACACTCCTACAAGAAATAATCACTCGGTTGTTCTCTCGGTTGTGTCTTGGATGTTACTCTCTTATGTTTGGAGTAGAGCAAATGGGATTTCACTTTAACTCAAACTTGAATGTCGACCAATGCAGTCTATTTATAGACATTCGGACCAACTGCATTGTCCTATCTACTAAGTGTGGACAGCCTTGAAGATCTCCTCAACTATCTCCATGATCTTGGTGTAACCACCCATGATCTTTCTATTCTTACTCCATCACCCGAAATTGTCTTCAAACTGCAATGTAGGAAACATAGAAAAATACATCTAATAAAACGGAGTCAGTGTTAGGAGAAAGGATAAATTTAAGATGTTGTGCAGAATGTTGTCCAACATCTGGAACAACATCCGTGCAACATCAACATATAGTTAAATCCATTACAATATAAGAGACTAACATAAAATATTTGTTACAAAAAATGATACGAAAATTGTAAACATTAAACGAAACATGATAATATGTCATCGACGACTTCATTGTAGACACCATATCATCTTTATGAATTGTAGACACCACATTATCTTCATGAATTATAAATCGAAAAATAGAAAAATGGTCATTAGAAATCTGAAAATCAATAGAAACAAACAAAATATGATCACAACTAATAATCCTTATGCATTCCCTTTCGCATAAACTTCTTCTCATCCAAAAGTAAACTTCTCCACAATAATCTCTAAATCTGAAAATAAATAAACAATCATTTAAAATCTACGAATCAAGAAAAGATTAAAAATTAAATATATTTGACAAAATAGGCAAATAACAATGACCACGTATTAAAAAGATGATGATAATCATGAATATGAGAGAACCCAAGAAATTAGAGAAACAGAAAAATAGAATGGAGAAATTGTGAAATGAAATGGAGTAAAAATGAATGAGAGAGGTCTTAATTTATAGAAAATGAAAGACAAAATCAACGGCTGAGATCAAAACAACACTTAAAATGAATGAGATTAGAGGGATTTGAAATAGAGGAATATGACTTTGCCACATCATTGCCACATCATTTTATTAATTGCCACATCACCTTATAGAGGTTTTGCATTATAGAGATTATAGATACATCTTAACTCCCAAAAAATAGTTAAAAAAATCGAAATCAATTTACCCCAAAAGACTAAAATATTGAAAAACCAAAATATCGAATGCACATGCACAATGCACAAATTTTGTTATTTTTTAAACAATGTTCACCAATTAAGAAATAATCCTACGTATAATCAAAACAAAAACGAAAAAGAATAATCATTAAAGTAAAGTATCACATACATACATAATTAGCACATCTAAACATATTGATGAATACTAGTCAATAAAAGCTTTTTTATGTCTCATTGGTGTATATCAATGAACATAGAAAAAAATAAACAATGCACATGTAATTCCACGGATGCACAGTCATATACATCATTATACAATAGTATATACCAACATGACAATAGTGTAGTTCCCCCCTTGGCATGATATCCTTCTCGTTCATCCAACAAAACAAACACAACTCCATCATTCTCATTCATTCAATTATTTTGGTTTATATTGTTCAATATTCAGTAGAGACTCTTCTTCCACAACGAAATGGTGCTTGACATTTTGTCATCAGATGAATTTGACAAATAAACTTAATAGAACTATACACAAGTTTAAAAAAAAGTTGGCGGCCGAACAATTTAATTAAATAAAAGAGAAAAGGATGTTAGAAATTAGAATTAGACATAAAATTAAAAAATAATGAAAGGAAAAAACTGGTTATACCAATTTTCCAATTTTACCTATTTTTCCAGTTCTAATCGATTTTTTTTCTTCAATTTAACCTTAAAAAAGATTATTTTTGGGTGATTCGACTGTTGGTACAATCGATTGAACCGGTCGATTCATTCTAATTATAAAAATACTGGTTAATATTCAATATTTTAATAAATTAATAAGTGTGGTGATGGTTACACATTTTTAAATGCTTTTTAGTTAAAACAATTTTTCTTGTAGTGTTGCGATCTAGCTTATTGCGAATCTGATCAGATACTCTCTGTAATTAAAAATAAATAGTAAACTAATACAAGTTTATAATAAATCCCACCACCGTATTCGTATCTCTAGAAAGTTGAGAGAATATCTTAGGATATATAGGAAAATATATATGTGGAAAAGAACTATTGAATTTTAGTGCATACATTAATAAATCATAGAGGGCCGGAAGTCTATAACTATATAATACACTTATAATTTTTTTTATTGATTTTCCAGCTCTTTTGTCTACATCATTGATTTATTTTTTGATCTTTAATCTTAATCATTTATTTTATTTGGGGAAAGACGAAAATTATTCTGACATATTAGATGTTATTCCCTACGTCCCAATCTTAACTGCACTATTTTTGTTTCGATCCGTCTCAATCTTAACTACACATTTCCTTAAATGGAAATACCCACTTTAACTCACACCCTTCAAACATCCACTCATTTATCATATGTCACTCTCGCATACCCTCAACATTTTATCACTTTTAATAAATATTATTTTACTCTTCAATAAAGTTAAATTCCCCTTTCTACCCTCAACACTTTACCACTTAAAATACTAATAAACAACTCTTTCTTAAACTCCGAGCACACAGTAAACATGCAGTTAAGATTGAGACTGGGAGAGTATTACTCTATTCTTGACCCAAAAAAGCACTGGTGCTTTTTAGTGTGTGCGATTTCACACTTACTGTGTGTAATTTATTCTTCGTCGAACCCTAGCCCATTTGACGCCACTTCAGCGCGCCCCACGGCGGGCTCTCACCTGTCACCAAGAGAAAAGCACCGCTGCTTTTGAGCGCGGGCTAATATGGCGTCCCCGGGCGATCTCGCCCAAGCCATAGGAACAATTTTTGGGAAACTGGGAAATCTCGTCGTTCTCTCCGCGTTGCTCCAGGTTTGCGAGCCCCGAGAGAAAAGCACTGTTGTTGACTGCGGATCTTCAGATAAGCATTGTTGCATACTCGATAGTGTGCAAAGTGTAAAGCAGGTAAGTCAGATAATGCACACAAGATTTTTATAGTGGTTCGGACAACTTGTCCTACGTCCACTCTTCCTATCAGTAGGGGCACCAACTAACCAACTGGACTTAGTTTTATGTGTTAGTCCAAAAAAGTACAGTTGATGTTTCAAGAGTTCTCACTCAACCAATCCCAGAAATTAGATCTAGAAACTCTAGTCTGAAATCTTGCTAAACAAACTTAACCTATCTTTGGTTTGGGTATAAGATATGTTATGTTCCAACTGGAATTCTATCCTAGTATATGAATAGCATAAAGCTAAAGGATAAGAATTCTTGCTAAGAACCTATGGGATGAACACTTAGAATATTTGCTTGATCTTGTGTTCTTGGTGTGGAAATGTAGCTTTGCTTGAGCTTGTGGATTATTTTCGTAACCTTACTATGAAGGTTGATCCCATATTTATAGGCACAAAATCGAACTAGCCGTTGGAGAACAATTCGAATTTTGGTCTATTTTAGGTAGGATTGCAGGCTTGATTTGATGTGCGCAGAGGCGGCATGGCCGAAAGCATGTATGCTTGTCCTTTCTAGCCGTTTGACTCTAAAGCACCTCGTCCTGAATGTCAGCTCCGTACATACGTGTCTTGCTCTCATTGGTTATCAAGTACACTTATTCAGTGTTTGATTTACCAACTTAGGTTGACATTCTTCGTGTCTGATGAACTCGTATGACTTGGTGAACTTCTGGTTGTCACCTGGTTTGAGCTGACCTGATCAGTTCAGACTAATCTGTCTACCTGATTGAGTCTTCAGATGTAGGTTGTCTTAGCACAACTTGCAGACTCTTCTTCACTTCTTCTGATGTAGGTCTTCTGGTCTTCTGTGTCTTGATACCTGGTAGTCATCAGATCTTCAGGTCTTCTAATCTTCACCTGGTGATCTGTCTAGCTGATCTTCTAAACTTCTTCTTCTTCTCAGATGAATTCTGATCTTCTGACTTCAAGACTTAGACTACTCACATTGAGTTCCCCCTCAATGTGTGACCTATCTATTTATACATCAGTTGTTCTATACATCAATTATCAACTGGTCATCTTAGTCCTACTACTAGATCATCAGTCAGCTAACAGGTATAACTAGTCCTATCATAACTGTTTTGGAACTTTCATCAAAACTATAAATTTCCCAACAATTCCTTTATCTCAAGTTGCGTTTGAGAGTAAGCTTTGTACTGTTTAGAAGGATTGTGGTTCCTTCAAACTTATTTCACTGGGAAGGGGAGTATTTTGATATCAAGTTCAGGTGTTTGAAGGATTGTGATACGATATTCAGGCATTGTTCTTGGACAGTAAATCCCGGTATACTTCAATTGTAGCGTTGGATTCCAGACTTTAATCTGAATAGGTTCACGACATGGATTATTCAGATTTGTGTGTGTTTTTGTGAGCTACCGATGGAGTACTGGCAACCTAAAGCTCTTTGGGCTATGGCCTCGATTTTTGGAACTCCAATCAGAATTGATGAACGTACTCTAAACAAGACTATGGGGCACTTTGCCCGAGTATTGGTGGAAATTTATCTATCTTAGGATAGAGAGGAGCGAATTATGGTGGAAAGACCGGGACACTGTTCTTTTGTTGTTGTTCGATATGAAACCTGCCGAAGTTTTGCAAGTCTTGTAGAATGTGGGTCATCTGACAAACACATGCAAGAAAGAGACGAAGGGAGCTCCTGTTCAGAAATGGGTGGAGAAAAAGAAGGAGCAACATATACAACCTACTTTGGAGATTGGATCGGGATCGAAGGATGTGGGGCATACTTCTAGCCCTGTCATCCCTTCTACTGCTCGGACTAACGTGGCATCTTCTGCTCGGGCTCATGTGAATCCTCGGGAGGATGTCATCCTCCCTTTTTATGATGAGATTTGTGCATAAGCTACTGAAGGACAGGTAGGGCCCACTCCAGCTCCTATTCTAAACTCTGATTGGCAGCAGGTACCCACAAAGAAGGTTGTTTCGCCTTCTCGAATATCTCAGAAACCTGTTGAGCCTATTACATCCAATTCGTTCATGACTTTGGAGAAAAGTCCTACTTCCTCCAAGAGATGGTCAGACATGTTAGATGATGAGATGAAGGTTGACTCGAGGGATTTGGTGAAAGCTCTTTCAGAAATGACGCTCACAGAGGCAAAACAAAGTTATCTACAAGCTTTAGGGGGCAAGGTGTCTCCGAAGGATCCTTTGGCCAAAACGATAAGAGCTAAGAAAAAGCAGGCTAGAAAGGAAGAGCATAAGAGAAGAGAAGACTATAACATAAGGCATAATGTGAAGAAGATTCAAGATGCCTTGGAGGTTTCATTACAGGCCACTCGAGCTGACAACTTTGACGCTGGCTGACAGTATTGGAAGACTCTTTGATGCTAGATAGTCCTTACATGTTAGTGTTAGACCTGTTTGGCAGTTGATTCATAGTCTTTTTGGACTGTTTTGGTTGCCTAGTAACTTTTGAGCCAGAGACATACTGTATTTTTTTGGAGTCACTTTTGGGCCCACCTCTTTTCCTGTCTCATTTCCTTTTCTTTTATATTTAATAATAACTTATTTGCCTCCTACGATTTAGTCCTTCTTCCATTTGCATTCACGGTCTCTTTAGTATATATAATCTATGGAGATTTTGAGGTTAGTCGTAATCTAATTTATTTTGCGAATTTGCTTTTGTAATTTTACATTTATTGTGTATTTATTCTTTTCAATTTTGAGATGCTCTCATGAAGGGCATCATGTTATACATACATATATACACAACCATCCCCACTAGATGCGCTCACCAAGCGTACCACGTTATAGATACGTATACATACAGAGACATGATGCTGACAGAGCGCACCAGTACATATATGCATAAATTTTTGAGTGGATCACTCTTAGGTCCAAATCCCCACTCTAAATTACTAGTAGGTCCATCCATCTAAAAACATTACTAGTAGGTCCAAAAGTCCATATTAAAAAGACTCATTTGCCCTTAATTTATTATTCTTTCCTTTCTTTTCTCTCTCTCTTCCCTTTTCACTTTTTCTTCATTTTTTTGGGCTTTCCTCTTTTCTCTATTTTTCTTTTTCATCAACCTTAGTTAATTTTTATGGCAAATTCTGCAGTTTAATTCATTTTTAATTCAATTTAAAAGGCAAAATTTTTGACCCACTTTATTATGATTGTTATTAAATTAATTTTAAACATTAATTAAAAAACCTGTCAATAAACTTAGGAATAATTATAACATAATTTTTTTTTAAAAACATGTACAAATCATCTAAAATTTACTACATATTCTCGTTTTTATTACGACATGAACATGTTCATCCAAAACACATGAACTTGTTCATCTTCGATTTCAAATCCTCACCTTTAGAAATTAACAAACCCCAAATCTTCATAAATTAGACAAACCCAAATCTTCAACAAATCTTCATAAATCCAAAATTTTCACAAATTTTTATAAATCAATGTGTTCATAAACTTCAAATCCCAAATCTTCAACAAATCTTCATAAATCCAGAATCTTCACAAATCTTCATAAGTCAACGTGTTCATAAATCCAAATCCCAAATCCAAATCTTCAACAAATCTTCATAAAACCAAAAAATCTCAATTAAAAAAAAAAAAAATTCCAGGATCGATCGCCTCACCTTCAGAAAATTAACAGACCCCCAATTTTAAAAAAACCAACACCGATGGAGTTCGAAATCAAAAACCAAATTTCTTACCGGTTAAATTGAAACAACGCCAAAACCAAAATCGAAATCAAAATCAAAATCGAAATCGAAATCTTATCTGGGTTCTGGATCTGGGTGAAATTTCTTACCGGTGAAACAACGCCTTCTTACGTGTGAAATTTCTGGTTCTGGGTGGTGTGAGGAAGACGACTTGGGGCCGTTAAATCTTATAGATCAGATGCGATTCGTCTTATGGCGTCATCATCAGGAGGGTTGCGATGGAGAAGCCGCCGGAGAAGGTGATGGAGACGGTGGTGGCGCCATGAGGGAGGGGGAGTTTCTGGTTGCCATGGTGAGGGGGGCGACGATTTGGGAAATTTGGGAGTGGGGGGGAGACCGATTAATTGAGAGGAAATGAGGATTGGGGGAATAGGAGAGAAAGCGAAAAAGTGAAGAACGTGGGTTGATGTGGGATTGTGGGTGGAAAAGTGAGCAGATTAGATTTTTTGTTAGAGAAGGATACAAGGGTAAATCAACACCCTATAAATGGACCTAAGAGTCATTAGTTCTAAATTTTTCAAAACCCTTGAAACCAAGCCCAACCGGGTTTAAGTAAACCTAACGATTGTTAAAGCAAGAGATATATAGGCTGGGCTGGGCTGGAAAAAAAAAAAAAAGGGCCCCGGTTAAAAAATCCTAAATCTTCTCTCCGTTCCGTCATTTTCCAGTTTCTTCAATCGGCTGCCGTCGCCCGCCGCCTACCGTCCACCGCCTGACCACCTCTGTTCCCTCTCTCCGATTTCACGCCACCCGCTCGCTTTCTCCATCAGATCTCTGGTAAAGTTACACTCTCCTTCTCTCTCTTTTTTTTACGCCAGAATCGAAATTTGTTAATTTCAACTGATTTTTTCCAAAAATAATATATGATGATTTTCGAGACCGGCGGTCCATATTTTTTTTATCTCGAAAAGAGATATAAAATTGACGGCGGCAGTCTGTGGTTAAATTCGGGATTGAATATATACTTTTAATATAAAACGATAAGGGTATCATGATTGTTGCCAAGTTGAAAATCTGCAATTGAAAAATTGGGGTTTAATTTGGTTTACGCTGGAAAATGAAGCATTCTTAAAATAACAAACCTGCTACAAAACTATACACTTTTGTTCTTTAATCCGAAAATTGTGAGTGAAATGAAAAAATGTGTTTCTGTATTTAACACACAGAAAATGAAAAGTTACTGAATTAAGTTTCCAAAGAGCCTTTTTAGATTACAATTATTAATTTTGTTTTTAGAAAGCAAATTTGTATGCAACATTTATTTAGTATAATCAGGTGTGAATAAAGTTCCGGTCCTTCCGGAAGTGTTTTTAGATTACGTTTATTAATTTCAATTTTATTAATTTCAATTTTAGAATTTGATTTCGGCGTAAGAACTGATTAAAACCAATCAATTCGTTTCATAATATTAATCTTCTAGTCTTTATTAGTCACAATAAAATGTAAAAATACATGTGGCAGCATATTAGATACGACACTTGGCAAGCATTTGGTGAAGTACATTCTGCTTTTATTTTATATATATATATATATATATATATATAATACAAGATTTAATGCGCTGAATTTTTATTTTTATTTTTAAATATATTCAAAGGTTTTGAAAATTTCTATGTCTATTCGTTTTGGGGGAGCAGAATCGATGGAGACCAGCAAAGAAAATGCACAGCAGCATGTGTTCCTTGATCGTTCCACTAGGGCTACTAGGGGTAAACGGTATGTGCATATTATTTCCCATGCAGTGTGCTTGTGTATATTCGTGTTTGGGCTATAATATGAAACTAATATTATGTGATAGGATGACAAAGTTGCTTGATGATGAGATTGAGGAAGACGTGCTCTTTTGGAATCAAGATGCTCTGAAAGAGGTTGTGTGTGTGCTTGTTTTGCATTCAAGTTGGGTCTTTTGTTATAGTTTAGCATGGTGTTAATATCAATCATGTTATGTTTCTATTTAATATAATGGGGTTGGATCAAATAAATAGACCATCTGAACACTTAGCAATATCGCGGGGTTATGGACTTGTGAGATATCAAGAAACAAAACAATCTTTTAGAAGTCATAGCCTAGATGAGTAAGTATAGTTTTTTTTTTTTTTTTTTTCCTGTTTGGTGAAGCATATGTAGGTTATTGCTAAGTTTGATGGCTGAAAGAGATGTAAGATGCAGAGCACATTTGTAAAAGTGGTGAAGATGCTGATTATAGGAACATTTATCTCATTCTAACATTTTTTAAAATTCGCATCTTAGCATACAGTATACATGCATTCAAATCTATTTGTGTGTGTGTGCGAGCAAACTTGTGGTGTTATAAAGACCAGTTGATAGCACTAGGTCAGCATTTCCATTAAGGTGATGACAAATATAATTTGATGCATATGCTTTATAGTTTCCTTATGTTCTTATATTGGACTAAGTTGTTCGCTTCAATTTATTTGCAGGAAGAGCAAGACATAGAATATGAGGAAGAGGGAGAGGTTGCTGATGTTTTTGACAGTGACTTTGATGAAGATGTAAGGATTTGATTTCATGAACGTTTGTGGTCTCACCTTCAACAGTTTGCTTTCTTTTAACCTATTGTATATTCTTACTATGATATCAGGAACCTATTGCAGATGAAGAAGCAGAAAAGGAACCTGAGGAGAGGTTTGACTTTTCCTTCCTCTCTGGGATATGAGTCATATGACCACATTTATCACGTACACTTGCCTTTTCTTTTTTGGGTTCAGGCCGACTAAGAAGAAACTAATAGCTCCAGGGAAAGCACCACCAAAGAAAAAGCAGAAGACAAACAATGTGCATTCTAAGTCAGAAAATGAACCCAAAGATGAGAAAACTCTGGATGAGTCGACTCATTCAGAACATCATGATGTCCCTGATGAGGCTGAGGCAGAAAAAGTAGTTAGGAAATCAACTAGAACCTCCGTAATTATCAGACAGGCCGAGAGGGATGCAATACGAGCAGCATTGCAAGCCACAATGAAGGTACTGTGAAATGATGATAATTAATTACTTTTCAAACATAGAAACATCTCTTGGCATCTTGTACTGGGTTAGTTGAGAAACACGAGATTTTGTATGATCGGTTTTCCAGAAAGTGACTGAACATGTCATGTATTTTGCTTCAACGTGCACAAGCAAGGCAAAAGCTCCTGGAATTTTATAGTCAAATTTGTACTTCTGACCCGTGGCTCAAAAATAAGTAACATTCAAATTTTCTCAAAACTCACAAAAGAAATGAAGTAATGATGAAGTGCTAACTTAAGAACTCTAGTAGCTCATGTGATTGAGTTATTCTTGGGCCTACATTAGAAATTATGAAACTTCTGCATATTAGTGTCTTAACATAAACAAATTGTCTTGGAAAATCTATAGACATACTTGAGAAAGAGGCATTGTGAACCCCTTTTCCTCTTGTGACATTTCCTAGCTATCAATCCAGCTTACTTGACACTGCCTAATCAATAATTAGTTCAGATACTGTTTTCAGAAAGATATGCAGTTATCTAGAAATATTTCTTCTGTTAGGATATGAATGTTTATGGATTTGAGTGGATTTCAAATCCAGTTGATTAGATTTAATGAATTGTAAAGGTGTATTTGGATTTTGTATAGGAGTGTAGATTTGTAGGATTTGATAGGGTATAGGATTTAATAATAAAGGTGATAAATGGTTGATTGTGCATTAGAAATTGGGTGTTAAGTGGGGAGAGAGAGTATAAAGTAAAAAGGAGGAGAGAGAGAGTGTTGAGTTGGGTACATAATACTCCCTCCGTCCCAACATTACTTGAACACTTGCCTTATTTGGACGTCCCAACATTACTTGAACACTCCCAAAATGGAATCATAAATAATATTAATACACTCACAACACCCTTATTTTATTCCACTCAAACCCACTAAAACCCACTTTACTTGGTTTGCTTGCCATTTCCAGTGTTCAAGTCATCTTGGGACGGAGGGAGTAATAATTATGAAGTGTGTGATAGATGATTGGTGTGTATTGGAAAATGTGTTTGAAAAAATTGAATTAGGCGTATTATAGGTATTATAAAGTATAATTTTATGAGGATTTCTAATCCTATACCAAAATCCCAACAAACAAAATAGGAGTGCGATTTGAAATAATAAAAATGGCTTGTGAAATGTAAATAAACATAGCCTTAGGGTATGTTTGATTGGGCTGTAGGTGTGCAGGAAAAATCCTGGCTGGGAAATCCTTGAATCATAAAAAAGTGTATTTGTATGTTTTATATTTTTGGTTGTTAGGATGTAGTAGAGCGAGATTGGGAAAAATAGGTGATAGTGAGAGTATTATATTGTGAAAAGGAGTGTGGTAAATTGGTAATGATTGAGTGATTGTGGGTGAGTTGTGTATAATGATTTGGTGCGGAGCAGGGTATATATTTAGTAGTGGGTAGTAGATGGTTAGCTGTGTATGAGAATTTGTGCAAGGAATGAGTAGGTGCATTATAGGTATTTTAGGTAAGGATTCTATATGAAAGCCCCCCAAAACAAACAGGCAGAAGAATTTCAAAAGTAAAATCCTTCCGCCAAAATCCTCAACCAACATACCGTTTAGACTTTTTATTCGTAAAGACTTATCAAGGGAGGCCTAAATGCGTGAACCCATACAAACATATTTTTGCATTGTTCTCCCTCAAGTTTTTAAATAACCTTTCAATTATTTTCTATTATTATGTTTGATTTGTCATTGCTTTCTCAAATTTCAGCCAATAAAAAGGAAAAAGGAAGGTGAGGAGAAGAGGATGACCCAAGAAGAGATGCTTCTGGAAGCAGCTCAAACAGGTGTTCCCATGACACATTTCTTATTTTGTCTTGTTTTGATGTGGGTTATTTAATTTTTAATTGATTTATAATTGTAACCATGTGGCAGAGATTATGAACTTGCGAAATTTGGAAAAGGTGTTAGCAAGAGAAGAAGAAGTTAAGAAGAGAGCTATTGTGCATAAAGCAATTTACAATGGTCCACAGACACAATATTTTTCTAAAAATGGCAAGCTCTCCCTGTTCCTTTCTGAATATCTTAAACATTGCTTTTCAATAAATTTTAGTTCTACATTATTTACATTTTTTTCCCTTTTTGTTGATAAAAATGTATACTTAAACTTGTTTTATAACAGGTCAATCGTATATTAGTTTCTTGAATGGATCATCATTTGAGACGGAGGTCTCAACGACATCCACTCCATGTAAGTAAAATTCTTTAGTTTGTTCTAATCTTTAAGCATGCTGCTTATAGTTGAGAGGTTCATAAGTATTGCCCAGTCGTCTAGAAAGGTTAAGAATAAATTTTCTGCATATGCCCCCGCTCCGAGTGTGAGCTTGGATTTGGTATAGATAAGTTAAGCCACGAAATTCGATGGCGTTCTGTTTTATATTACTGTCATATAATATTGATATTTGAGAATATAGATAATTAAAGCACTTTCTTCTTTTATCTGGAATATAGTATCCATGAACAAGATTTCTCTGTGCCATGAACCAAATTTTTGGAACTGTATGAAAGGTGAAGAAAATTATCCTGTTAAATACCGATGGCCTTCTTGAGTTAGAACAGACAACAAGAATCGTGGAAAGAATGTTCTTTGTTTTGATTAGAGTTACTTTTTAATCAATTTGTTGGAATGAGTGACATTTGCTTTGGATTTTAGCTCCTGGATTCAGCATTTTACTGCTTAGAACTGATTGAAATTAATTTCGCTAGTTGCGATGCTTATAAATGTATAAGAGTGTATAAGAAATGACTAGAGGATCAAGAACACATTCTTTCAGAAACCTAACTGAACATCAAATTACAAGAAAATTTGAATGACGACCCAAAATATAAGATGTTGGAATCGCAATTTGGCTAATAATTTGATAGCAGTACATTGTAGGTTTAAAGAAAAATGAACAAAAGTATAGGCCTCTTGCTTATCTATCTGCTTCTTTTTATATCAACATTTGGTCCTTTTTCTAATGTCAAATGTTATAAATACCTGTTTCAGCTGGTATTTAGCCAAGTCAACTAGAGTATCTTAAGTGATTAATGTTTCCTTTAGTTCTTGCCTCTGCTTGAAAACCTCAGAACACAGAGAACCATATTCCTCGTGGCAGCTCATCATGTGAATTTCTAGAATTGTCTATAGCCTGTGTACGATGCTTCAAATCTTGTTATATTTATCTAAAATATTATTGAAAGGTGAGAGCAACATATTATAGTGATGATTGAACGGTAAACAAATTGCTTTAGGTGATGTTTGTTTTGGGGTTTACGTGATTTTTGAAACCAGTTTTTGAAATCTAGGGGATTTTAAAATTTATGTTTGTTTCGGATTTAACTTTATTTGTTGAATGTGATTGTACTAATATTAATTAATAGGTATTATAGATTATTTGTATGGGGTGTAGTATTGGGTTTTTGAAAACCAGATTTTAAAAATTCAAACTAGAACGGATTTTAAACTTCAAAAACCCGAAACCGGGTTTTTAAAACCCAAAACAAACATTGCCTGAATTTCTTACATTCTAATGATTCCTGGAAAGTTAAGGATCTGCTGAGATTTAGGAGAAAATAGTATACCTGTTTAAAAATTAAAATTTATCTACAAGAGCATGTAATTCAATATCATTATGATATTTATTTATCATGATTTACAGTAACATTAGAATCACAAAATTTAACTAAATTTAAGAGTTAGCTGATATTTTGCTATTGACTAGTTTTTCATATCATTCTAGATCCTGAGAAAGCAGTTTGTGCTGTTACTGGACTGCCAGCAATGTAAGTGTCATTGATTTTAGTGTTGTACTCCTTAAGTTGCTTTTTTTGGTATAGCTTTTAAATTATTTTTCCAGAAAGAAATATGTTTCTTATAGAACCTATTATATACATTAAATTCTGAAAGTATCAAATTTGTTCTAGTAGTTAAAACCCGACAACCATTATGATGCATGTAAGTTGTTTGTTTGCCTATGTCAATTAGTGTGAAGTATAATTAGGTTCTCTCATTTTCAGGCTTAAGGACTAAGATATGTTATCGTATTCTGTTCTTAACATATTTTGATGAATCAACATGACTTGTTCTTGAGCATCTTTGGTTTACTGTCCTGTGACAGATGGAGAATGTTATGTTCTTGTTCCACGCCTCACTTAAATTTGGATGGAAACAACAGGAACATGAAATCAGTAAAATCCAGTCCTACTATTTTCTGTTTTTTATTTATACTATTTATAAAACCTTTTTTTAGAAAGAATGATTTTTATTAAAATTAAATGCAACTCCCTAACTGTAGGCGTACATATTGTTTGTCACATTTCTTGCCAAGCAAAAGAATATTTTTCTGATTCAAATTCGAGATCCAAATGCGGGCTTTGTGGAATATCCCAACCCAATACAAATTAAAGAGAGATTATGAACACAAAAGTATATTATACATGTTAAAATAAGTAAAAAGAAATCACTTTATAATAAGTTCATGTATAATTAAAAAATAACAAAAGTTGTATAAATTGTTCTCATCTTGCAATAAGATAAATAATCAAATCTTTTATTTTTTCAAGTTTCATGTATTTACACCCTCATTTTATCTTTAGTGTATGCTTGCTTTTCAGTATTAAAACCATCAAGTATGATAAAAGATGTGTTATGCTCTGTGTTACATGCAGTTACCGTGATCCCAAGACTGGTTTACCTTATGCAACAAAAGAAGCATTCAAGATAATTCGTGAACGGTAAGATTCTCTCTCTTCTAATGGTTTTGATAAGTGGCAATCTCAACGTTCACCACTATTACGAGTTAAACACCATTTTGGTATCATAACTTAGCCTTTTCCTCAAAAGGGTCCCAATAAGGTTAAGTTTAACAATTTAGTCTTGTAGCTCCGTAATTGGTCCAATTTTGATCCGAAAGTCACCAGATTTTGAAGTACAATGTCATTTTGGGGCACGTTTTTGGCACATGAGGTATAAAATTGATCAGTACCTTTTGCATTTTCCGCAAAAGGTTAAATAAACGTGCTCAAAATGATGTCGTACTTCAAATTCCGGCAACTTTGGGACCAAATCGGACCAATTAAGGAGTTATGGTATTAAATTGAAAAACTACCTTTTTGGGACCTTTTGCGAAGAAAGCTAATGTTATGGTATCAGAATGAATATTAACTTCCACTATTACACTCTTGAGAAATATTGTTATGTTGTCTGCAGAATAAAGCCCTTACGACACAAATATATGAGTGAAAACTGAAAAATTCACCCCAATTTCAGTAATTTTTACACTTAAATATTTTATTTATTTACAGAGGAGGATGACTGATGCTACACTAAATTTATCACGGGAACCCTCTCCTTTTGTTCCTTCTTGATTGTTCATCATTCTTTAAGTTCGAAAAAACATTTGCATCCACCAGAATCAGATTAATGGAGAATCCATTTCAAGAATTTCTATGATTTTTCTTCAATTGCCCAAACTCACATAGGCTAAGGGTGTGTTTGCAAACCCAACACATCACATAGAACTTAAAAGCACTTTTTTTTTTAATTAAAAAAGGGGTGTCTAACAGCTTTTAAAAAATTGTTTCTTGGGTGTTTAGTTGAGTTTCAAAACAGCCCTTAAAATTCTACAATACCACAGCAATATTTAACATAATATAAAACACTTACCTTTGGGCTACTCTGCTGATTGTACAGATTTGCTCAGGAGAGTAACACCAGTAAGAAGGGAGGAAGTAGCATGGGGCTCTTAATTGATGCAACTTACGAGCAAGGATTCTCTCAAAAGAAAACGAGATCAGTTATTCCACATGACAAGGGAGCATCCTACCCAAGGCACTTTTCTCGTTTCCGTAGAATTCCTGCTGTGGAAATTGAAAACTCAGACTAGCGGCCATGTTGAGATTTTTTTGTGCTGAGAGTTTGACTTGTATAACTGCAATGTCAGGCAGAAAATAGTTTTTGTACAGCGTTAACTTGAGGTCCCAACTAAAGTAATTTAAGAGCTAATGAGAAAATCTCTGCAGAAAAGTCCCCTTGATATGAGGTAGCAGTATGGTTAGATTTGTTAATTCCCTTATTTTTATTTATCCGACGACAAAACCGTGTATGCACAGCATCGTGCAATTTTGAGTGTATTAATTGATCTGTTGTTTTACTAAAATATATTAATTGCTTTGTTTTTATCCAAAAAATATTGTTTCGTTGAAATGTATTAGTGTACAATTCTACAGTACAGTTGTGAGTACAAGAGCTCTTATTTATTACTTTGAGCGGCACACGCACGTCCACATGCATATACAAACCTATTATATGTAACAATTAATTTTGTACAATACTGAAACTCGTATCCGCCAATTAATATACCCACTTTTTATTAAAAATAAAGTTATCTACCCAATTCTTATAAAAATAAGAAATTTACTCATTTTATAAAAAAAAGACTTGTATAACCTTATTAAAAAAAAGAAATCTACTCATATGACCCACAATTTCACTTCCCCAACCTTTCCACTTCCCTCACCTTTCATCTAGGGATGACAATGGGGAGGGTTAAAACCCGGACCCGACACGAATCCGTCCCGGATGGGATGGGTTAAAACCCGATCAAACGGGTTTCGGGGCTGGTTAAACCTGGTCAAACGGGTTTTTTGCGGGTCTTGGGCGGTTTCTGATAGGTAAACCCGGTAAACCATATATATAAATATATATTAATTTTTTTATTTTATTAAATTAAATGTATTTTGTATAGGGTTTATTTCTTTCACGGTGAATTATTTGAATTGTTTCTTTCTTTGCTTTATTAGTTTCTTTTATCGAATAAGTGCTTTAATTTAGATTGAGAAGAAATTAGAATGAGTAGATATCTAATGTACATAATTCAAAACAAATTTCAATTAATTCTATGAATTGGAGGACTGCTAAATAATTGTATGCATTGAAGGTAGAAATAAATTATTTTTCTGCTTATTTATTTTTCTAAAATACTAACATATCTATCTTTTTTAAAATAGATGGAGTTTGAAGGCTTAACTAAAAGCTAATTCAAAGGTGGTGTCCCATTAAATAATCTTCTTTGATGTGGGATTGATTAAAACTTTTGAATTTTGTGCTCTATGATGTGAGATTGATTATGAAATTAGGTATTTTGTTTGTTATAATTTAAATGATTCTAGTTAATGTATTATTTTTTAGGAATAATATGTATGAAGTTAAGAGTATGAATCAAAAAATGTAGGGAAAAATGAAATGGGGGGACGAGGGGCGGGTTAAACCTGGCTTCGGGTTTCTTGCGTTTATTTAATGAAATTAAGTGGGTTCTAAAAATTTTTTTCTTACAATTTTTTTAAATTCTTTATTTCAATTATCTGGGTTTGGCTAATTCAATCACATTTTTTATATAATAATTTTTTTATATAAATTTAAATTATTTAAATTATATTAAAATTATATTTTTTACTTGTTTTTTTAAGTTTGACCTTTTCTTTTAAACTTGCAACAAGTAATACTTTTTTTTTTATCTAAATAAGTAATATTTTTCTTTAAACAAGTGAAATTTTGTGGTATTTTAATTTAGCATATTATTTTTTAATTAATTGAGATTTTTTAAAAAACTAAAAATTTATTTTTTTTAATTGAATACCCAATAAAGCATTTATTCAATATATAAAAATAAACTAATGTATCCTTCTTAGTATTCTTTGAAATGAACTAATTATGTTTTCCATATTTTTATGTTTGTGTAGTAAGAGTTTCAATAGTATATAATCATTTCATGATGGGGACCTAGGAAAAACGGGACTCTTTCCCAGATGATGTTGGTCATTTTAGGATCAATACAGTATGAATAATTTTAGATAATTTGGAGTTATCCACTGCTGAATAATTAAGCATTTGACATCCACTGCGTTTATTTAATGAAATTAATTCTATATGAAAAAAAAAAAATCATTTTTTCTTACAATTTTTTTTAAATTCTTTATTTCAATTATCTTATTTATTAATTCAATCACATTTTTATATAATAATTTTTTTATATAAATTTAAATTATATTAAATTATATTAAAATTATATTTTTTACTTGTTTTTTTTTTTTAAGTTTTACCTTTCTTTTAAACTTGCAACAAGTAATACTTTTTTTTTTTATCTAAATAAGTAGGGTTTTTTCTTGAAACAAGTAATACTTTTCAATTTATGTGTGGTATTTTAATTCATAGCATATTATTTTTTAATTAATTGAGATTTTTAAAATTAACTATAATATTAATTTTTTTTAGTAATTGAATACAACAATAATTGATTTATTCAATATTAAGTAAAAATAAACTAATGTATCCTTCTTAGTATTCTTTGAAATGAACTAATTATGTTTATCATATTTTTATGTTTGTGTAGTAAGAGATTCAATAGTATATAATCATTTCATGATCGAATTACTCTAGGTAAAAATATCTCTTTCCCAGATGATGTTGGTCATTTTAATAATAATAAAGCTTAGATAATTTGGTGTTACAGTGTGAATAATTAAGCATTTGACATCCACTCAAATTAAATAGAGTTTTCAATCCATCTCTGCCTATAATACATGCATGAGTAAACGAAGAAAAAGAAAAAAAAAAAAAGTAGCGCATGCAGCAGTGTACTGTACATGTACATATGTCATGCAATTAAAAGCTAATTTTTTTTCTTAAAACATATATTTAAAAATATTAATTTGTTCCGTCAAGTTTTTACGTTTTTAAAAACAACGGTTCAAAACAACACTTACACATGGTTCATAACCATGAATTTTAAAATATTTTTTGATTTTTCCCAAAACTAAAAGCGGTTATGAATCTTGATATCTCTTTTTTTTAATAAAACCGCAAAATGTTCTCAAATGATATAGTTTGGAGAATGTTTGAAAAAAAAAGATTGTCAAAGTATCTGAATCAGATCTCAAAGTTTTAAATGTGTAGTAGTGCCCGTTGCCATCCCTACTTTCATCCCCAAACCCCAACCCACCCCACCCCAAACCATGCATTGGCTCGTCCAGTTCACTCCCCCAACTTTTTTTTCTTATATTTATTTATAATGTTTAGGGTTATTTATCATTTAATAATTAATTTTATTTATTTGTAATGTATTGTTTAAATTTTAGTATTTATTAGATAGTTATTATTTTATTGTGAAGTATGACAGTTTATAAATTTTAGTATTTAGAAGTATTTATTAGTAATTACTAGTAATTAGGATATTTAGTATTTATTAATTAATATCAAGAATAATTTTTATGATATGTCAAAAAGGAAAAGAAAAAACTGAAGTGCAGCAGAAAGATTGTTCTGCTCGATGAACTTTGATGATAGAAGTTAAAAGAAATAAAAAAATAATGTGAGACTAAAATTTAATTTTAATGAATTGAAGGAATTAATTTTTTTTTAGGTGAAATGAAGGAATTTAATTCTAACAAGTGGGAAAACTAAATTTTGGTATATATGGGGAAGGGTGGGAAAACTAAATTTTGGAATATATGGGGGAGGGGTTATGGTTGGGGTAGGGGTAGTGATGGACTCATTTTAAAATTTGAGAGTATATTTGGATGAAAAATATGTAATTGGTATATGATTTTTCTCTTATTCAAATGGGTATAAATCTTTTTTTTAGTTATTAAAGTGGGTATATTTACCCTTCTTCACATCAAATAATTGAAGTGGGAGTTTTTTCAAAGCACTTCATAAGATTGTGAAGTAGAATCAGTTGAAGAGATTAAAAAATATGGTCATATCTAACTTTATTGGCAGAGTTTGGTTGACACTTGATGCACAACGCAACTCAAATGCATTTTTAAAACGTGTAATTTTTTTTTTCTTAAAACATATATTTATACTGAAATATTCAATTTGTTCCGCGTAAAATAAGTTGTACGTTTTAAAAATGCACCTGAGTTCACAGTGCACTTGCGCACGGAAGACCTACCCAATTTCATTTGAATTACAGACTTCTACGGCCAAGGTTTCACACTTAATACTTTTGCAACTGGAACAAGAATTTGCTCTGGTTTGTAATTTGGTTGATCGAGCCTCTTATGGTGGCTTCATGACTCATAACATGGATTGGAAACTTGAACTAGATGTAAAATTAGAAAATTAGGACACAATTGGTAAATTTGGAAATGCCATATATATCTATTTTCAAATGTTTATTAGTTCTTGTCTTCATTGGATTAGGTGAGAGTGAAATGAGTAAGATTGTGAACCCAAACGATAACATGAAATCCAGAGTCGTCATTTCGAGTTTGGATGATTTTGCGAGTATATTACTTGTATGTATCAGCTTACTTTATGTACACTAATATTTCTCCCGTGCGATGCACGATTTATATATAACTATTATATAAGTAAATAATAAATAAAAATTATTAGGTTAGTGCACTTTCTTGAGTAACCTTTTTTTTTTTTTTAAATAACTGTTTTGAGTATTGGTTTCATTAATAAGTTTTCGTTAGAAGCATTTCTGCAAGATTTTTGCAGTAATATTAAAATAAAACTAGATATAAAAAAATATACCTCTTAATCGTGGAATACCTATGAATCTGTGAGCAATTTATTGGTTTGCATACGCAGGTAGTTGATATGCCCACATCATGTGTTCGTTGTGCATTCTACTTTGGAGAAATCACACTTGTTCCCTACTAATTTACTTTCTGCAACCATGAAAAGAAAATTTAAATTACTATAGTATTTTACAATAATGGAATAAAAAAGGAAATTTGTTGAGTTCTCTTAATTTATATCCCATTTCCGAAACATTATCAGGAAAAAGAAAATGGTGAGTTATTGTTAAATGAGCATTAACAGGTTTTTATACTGTGAATTGAGAAGTTGAACAGTCATTTAAAGAATTCAATTTGATTTTAGAATTTGAAACTTGAAACTCTTGTACTTTAAATAGTGCTTTCACTCCGCCGCGGGTCCTCCCCTACCGCCGCCGCCGCCGCCGTCGCCGTCGCCTTGCCGCCAACCTCCCCTACCGTCGCTGCCGTCGCCACCTTTCTCCTTCCATAGGTAATTTTTCTTTTTTATACATATATATGTATGTATATATATGTTAGTATATATATATATATATATATATGTGTGTTAGGATTAATTGTTTATATAAATGTGTTTGACTCGATTAATTAGCTAATTTATTAGGATTAATTGTTGTTAGTGTTAGAGATGAACAATTGATGCTTGATTTATATATTGTTAATTGTGTATATATATATATATATATTGTGTGTGTTGGGAGATGAATTTAAAGATTATATGATTTTGATTAAGATCCCAAAACCCCTGAGTATGACATGTTCAGGAATGATCTTGATAGATGAGTCAGGATTCAGTTTTAGAGTATTCAGGATGATATCTGCAAAATGTATAGTCAGCAGATATAGAACGGGGTTAGTTTCAAGACTGTTAGGATATCGAGGCGAAGGCTCAGAGAAACTGAAGGATCAGAGAAACTGAAGCCTCAGAGAACCTGAAGACTCAGAAAACCTGAAGACTCAGAGAACCTGAAGACTCAGAGAATCTGAAGACTCAGAGAACCTGAAGACTCAGAGAAATCAAGGCATAAGATTCTCAAGAACTTCGGTAATGTCTTGAATGCTCGAGATATCCTAATGTTCGAGGCATTTGAAGGCCGAGGAATATAGCCGTTGGAATCCGGTGACGTGGACCAACGAGAGGAAGACAACCACTGAAAAAAGTCATAGAACTTACGAAGAATAGTATGGATTTGAATGTGATTCTCTCCAACGGTAACATTCAAATCCACACTATAAATACAAGTTCTTCCTTCATTATCAAGGGTGGAGTGTGGAATGTAGAGGTGGATGCATGGAGATTATGCACAAAATGCTACAAAGCCAAAGAGCGTTATAGTCAAAGCATTCTCACCCTAGAACACAAGTCGTAGATATACAAATATATTCAAAGAGTGTTCTAGAACCCAACCTAAGCAACCCACGATGTATCATAGCTTAGAGAGATTTTCCCAACCTTAGCATTGAGGCTAAACCATTGTAAGGGAAAATCTCACCATAGTTTGGAGACAACACCAAAAACCAAACCCAAGTGGTGAAGTGAGGTAGTTGTTAGGCAAACCCGAGTGAGGGGTGATAAGTCCCGAAGGAGTGTGAACTCGTTAAACATCTAAGAGTTTGAGTTAGTAAACTACGGAGGTAGTCGAAAGCTTCGTGGTCGGGTTGAGTTAGTAAACCACGTGGAGTAGTCGTAAAACTTCGAGGGCGAGTTGAGTAAAGTAAACTACGAGGTAGTCGTAAAGCTCGAAGTTGATATGAATTTCCAGAGAGGAGAGTGGATGTAGGGATGGTTGTCCGAACCACTATATATATTCTTTGTGTTGTTTTCTTGCTTTATGTTTATACTTGTCATATGCATCTAGTTATAAGCAAAACACAACACATGAGCTCCAAAGTTTAAAAATTGGAAACACACTTTCACCACCACTTTTTTTATTATATGCGAAGTCAAGCGTTTTTGCTTCCTTGACGCCAAGAAAATAGGTTTTCCACGGGACCAACAAGTGGTATCGAAAGCGGTGCTCAAAAGATTACTTCTTAAATGTAATCGCTTTGGCGAGATCTATTTTAAAACACGTCTCGATCGATACCAACAATTGGTATCGAGCAAATGCAGAAAAGTTTTACACAACAATGGAATAATAGAACTTTTCATTGATAAAGACCCGAAGGTCAGGTTACATTACAAGTTACAAATGCGAGAGAACCTGGAGGTCAATACATAACTCTAAACCCTAAACCAATGGTGAATGAGTTATGTTGTGTAAAAATATTGGTCCAATTTATAGAGGCCAAAAGGGTGCAGATGCAAATTTGAGTTCTCAAAGCCTATTTAGAAAAATTTGCATCCACAAAAATGATGTAGAAATCACGCGATCGATAATTGGAAAAAGTTACGGCGGATTGACCTATCGAGAGTGTCAGACGATATCTACGCATGTCAAATCGCACCAACTTAGGGAATAGAGGCTACTATTCTAGACTAAGTTTTGGCAGTAACACTTTCCAAGAATCGACTTAATCGAGGAGAATCGGATTAAGTCAACAAAAACTCGATTACATACAAAGTCGATCAAATGAAGAAAATCGGTGAGCTTGAAAAACTTCACCAAATCGGATATATCGGTCTATATCGGTTGAAAGGGGAACTTCAACTTGAGGGAACTCGCGAGAATCAAAAGTAGATGATCAAGATCAAGACATGGCTGCAGACAAGATTGATCGAGATCAAATGAGTTATTGAGTTCAACCGATGATTTATTACAAATCGAAGTGAAGAAAAGCTAAAACCCAATAAATCGAGAAGAAGGTTGCAAATCGGAAGATGAAAAAAGAGATCGATCAAGATCGGGCGTGATCGAGATCAAATATGATAATGAGAGATGAAGACCGATCGAGATCGACGTGATCAAGATCGGATATGATAAACCCGATATGCTAAACGATATAATGACCGATGCTATGTTGATCTAAAGATGTGTTGATTCGATTAAGTCGAGCTAATCGGATCGAAAAAAGAAGAAATCGATAAGCTTGGGTAAAGTGATCTCGAGACTCGATAAGTAAAGTAAAATGGCGAGACTCAAGATAGGTCGAAGACCGATGGTCAAGATGTGCGAAGTCGGAAGAAATCGAACTCGGTCAAGATAGTGTCGATTATACTGATCGAAACAAGGTCCATTGAAGAATGAATGAGGCGAGTCGAAGATGAAGACTAAAGACCAAAACCCGAAGACTTGTAATTCTTTATTTTTTTTTTGTCTTTATTTCTTTGATAAGTTCATTGTAATCAGAATCGATAACATACAATCAAATGAAACTTTTATCTTTATGCTCAAAGATAATACCTCATTATCTTTTTTTACATGTCTTTTATATTGATATGCGATTGAATGTCTCGATCGATTGTATGCTCATATAAAAGGGAAAACTATATGATCTTTATGGGAGAAATTGCTTAAGTATTTAGTAATGATCTATTTAGGAAAGATTCATTCTTGAAGAAATCATTGAATGATTTAAATTGATTAGAGATTTACCATTCTTGTAATAGGAAAAAGCTGAAACCCGAGTAGAGGTTATATGTTTGTAACAAGATAGGTTTTGGCATCATCAAAAAGGGGGAAATTGTTGGGAAATGAATTTAATAAAAAGGATTTTGATTAGATCCCAAAACCCCCCGAGTATGACATGTTCAGGATAATCTTGATAGATGAGTCGAGGATTAGGTTTTAGAGTGTTAGGATATTATCGCACCATGTATAGTCGGCAGATATAGAGCGGAGTTAGTTTCAAGACTCGGTAGGATCTTGAGAACAAGGCTCAGAGAAATCAAGGATCAGAGAAACTGAAGCCTCAGAGAACTCAAGACTCGTAAAACTCAAGACTCAGAGAACCTGAAGACTCAGAGAATCTGAAGACTCAGAGAACCTGAAGACTCAGAGAAATATCAAGGCAAGAATTCTTTGAAGAACTCAAGTAATGTACTGAATGCTCAGTATATCCTGAATGTTCCGAGGCATCAAGCCGAGGAATATAGCTTGGAATGGAAATTGACGTGACCAACGAGAGGAAGACAACCAAACAAAAAAAGCTGCAGAACTCACGAAGAATAGTATGGATTTGAATGTGATTCTCTCCAACGGTAACATTCAAATCCACACTATAAACACAAGTTCTTCCTTCATTATCAAGGGTGGAGTGTGGAATGTAGAGGTGGATGCATGGAGATTATGCACAAAATGCTACAAAGCCAAAAAAAAGCGTTATAGTCAAAGATTCCCACCCTAGAACACAAGTCCGTAGATATACAAATATATTCAAAAGAGTGTTCTAGAACCCAACCTAAGCAACCCACGATGTATCATAAGCTTAGAGAGATTTTCCCAACCTTAGCATTGAGGCTAAACCATTGTAAGGAAAATCTCACCATAGTTGGAGACAACACAAAAAACCAAACCCAGGTGGTGAAGTGAGGTAGTTGTTAGGCAAACCCAGTGAGGGTGATAAGTCCCGGAAGGAGTGTGAACTCGTTAAACATCTAAGAGTTTGAGTTAGTAAACTACGGAGGTAGTAAAAAAAAGAAAAGCTCGTGGTCGGGTTGAGTTAGTAAACTACGTGGAGTAGTCGTAAAACTTCGGTACGAAGTTGAGTAAGTAAACTACGAGGTAGTCGTAAAGCTCGAAGTTGATAAGGAATTTCCTAGAGAGGAGAGTGGATGTAGGATTTGGTTGTCCGAACCACTATATATTGCCGTGTTGTTTCTTCGCTTTATGTTTATACTTGTCATATGCATCTAGTTATAAGCAAAAACACAACACATGAGCTCCAAAGTTTAAAAGATTGGTGGTTCTCACCGATTTATGGTAGCAAAGGATTCGAGCGAGACAACCCGAGGGGCCAGTCCGCTTCGTGAGTTCACCATTACAAGTAATCGCTCAGTTAACTCAAGGACACAGGATCGACCGAGGAACAAGTCTTCTCCGAGGTGCCGAGACATCACTACCGTATAAAATTTCTCAGAAATTTTTTAGCCGAGCTCAGACCAGAGAGCCGCACCCTCGGGGACAAGAAGTTCGTGGGATCAAGAGCTACCAGTAGTCGATCTCAAGATGTGGTGTTCACCGACGAGCTAACTCGTGACTACATCGAGGAAATGCCACCGTGCCTCAGAACCCACTCGATAAACCGAGGACCTCGAATGCACAAGCTTCAGATATCAATCGGAGGCTCAGAGCAAATGTACCGATGAGCTCCCCGAAAGTGACCTAATGCTTGATCCCTTAGCCGCTTCTGATCGAACCAGAGAGCCCGAGACGGAAGAAGGGCGAGGTCAAGAAGCGCGAGTGGAGGAGCAAGGGGAACGGTTCATCCGACCGATACCTCGAGCTCGGCTCATACCTCGATCCGCAAGATATATTCTTGATTAAGGATGGCGGTGTATATCCTCAATCAGACTCTTCCCGAGATGCTTGATATTCTTGCGATTGAGGGAAAGGCGGTGGAATGAGGAGGCCTTCCCGACCGACTTCTCGGGTGGTTGAAGGACAAAGCTCAGGATGAAGAATTCCGATTTTGATGAAATTTGGTTCAAAGGAAGCTAGGAGAAGAAAAAAGAATCGAGGTTGGTGCCCGGAAAATGGAGACAAATCCAAAGATGGAGATGGGGACCAGGCGGGGGAGATGCCGAGGATCGGTCTCAAAAAAGAAAAAAGAGACTTCATTTATTCGATCAACCTCGATCGAAGCCTAAGACTCTTGGTACCTTTTGGCACTATTAATAATTATGCGAGTTCTTGAAAGTACTATCTTTAATTCTCGAAATGTCGATAATCGGTGAGGCTCAAGTGGAGACCGGAGCTCGGGATGAAGCCGAGCTCGGGATGATCAAGCAAAGACGAAGGTCTGAAAGGCTGGCGAGATTGATCTCACTCCGTCATGGAGAAACTTGAGAAGATTGAGCCAATGTCGATCAAACTTACTCAAATGGAAGCAACGTTGGCCAATCAAGCTCGAAGACAATGGAAGGACTTAGCCATTCTTGGGCCGGGTGCGGATACAAAACACTCGACCCTTTCGGATGACCTCCATGGAAGAAAAAGTGAATGAAAATTTGGAGGAGTCAACGCAGAGTTAAATCTTTGAAATGAAACAAAAGCACCATGAGTCGATTGAATTTCTAGAATTGAAAGCGACAGAGAAAAAAATGAGGTCTTTGATCAAATCTTTGTTGAGGAAATGAGCTCGGTGCTCATGACCAAGATGACAGAGATGCTTAAAGATGCACTCTCCGGCGGTTTGCCCACATATCGAAGAACTGTCTATGGCTAAGAACCACATTAGGAGAATGGAAGATGAGCAAGATCATTAGCGAGGAGAGATCATTTGTGTGAGCAAAGAACAATATCACATGGACCACGGCTCTCTCCGGACTTCTTCCAAACTACGGTGCAAGAAGGGGGAAAGGGAAGGTGCGAGACCTCGGGAAGTTCATAGCGCGTACTTTTGGAAAAGAAGGCTCGAAAGATCTTTGAAATGTACAATCTAGCCCAAGCCTTTAAAAAAGTCGATCTTCTTGAGAAGTTAAAATTTGCTCAAGTAGAGAAGCTTTGTCTACATTCGAGTTTCCGAAAGCAAACCAAGCTTGAGGTTGCAAAGAGAAATTGAGTCTTTAGAACTAAGGTTGGAACAAGCATTTGGTCTTGAATCGCTTTATGAAGAGGAAAGCCTTGGGCGTTGTTCAACTGTAAGCAAAGCGTCGCGAAGGCTTCTAAGCCAATCGAGAGAAAGTTGGTTACGGATGATGAAGATGCAAAGGAATCGAGTCTCAACCTCGGAAGAAAGTCTTCAACACCAAAGAGGCTCGATGACACTCCAAAAAGAACAAGCTAAGAAAAGCCGCCGCTGGGCCTCGTGGTCTCGAGGATCGTGAAAAGAAGAAGATGAGATGAAAGAGCGGCGAAGAGTGACTTGAAAGTTTTGCGAGCAAGAGGAAGGGAACATCGAAAAAGCGCTGAAGTGGCCCCATGTTGATAAATGGATGCCCATTAAACTCAGCGACATGTGGGAAGAAGTGAAGAGAACCTTACCGGTTCAATTATGATGTTCTCGGGGAATGGAGAGGAAGGCTCGGATTGAATGAAGCTTTCATTGAATATCTTCTCACCTTTTATCCAAAGTATTTACAAAGTTGGATTAACCTTGCGGATGAAGGTGGAGCATGGATAGTAGCCCCGATCCATATTCCTATCCTCCTCCGAGACTTGGTAATGGCTTGGTAAATGAAAAGGCCATTCGCAAGAAATTTCTCGATCTGTTGGTCGGTTGGGCCTAATCGAAACAATCCGGACATTATCGAGGAAAGAAATGAAGTGAAGAAGAGATTCGGAATGTTTGATCTGGAAGTGCCCATTTGATGAAGTCGAAAATAAAAAAAACAGAAAGCGAAGACCGAGAATCAAGACTAGAAATCGAAGATTAGAAGATTTTGTATTCTTTAAATTTTTGTCTTTTTGATTTTGTTTGATAAATTTCATTATGTAATGTAATGATACACTTATCATCAATGAAGATTTATCATTATGCTCAAAAGATAATATCTCATTATCTTATTCTTACATGTCTTTATATTTGATATGCCCGATTACTATTGTTTGGTGATGAAATTGTTGAGAGATTCATTCTTTGAAGTAATTGTTGAGAGACATAACCAATCTTGTAATAGGATAAATGAAACACGAGTATAGGTTATATGTACGTAACAAGATAGGTTTTGGCATCATCAAAAAAAAAAATTGTTGGGAGATGAATTTAAAGATTATATGATTTTGATTAAGATCCCAAAACCCCCGAGTATGACATGTTCGGGGAATGATCTTGATAGATGAGTCGAGATTCGGTTTTAGAGTATTCGGGATGATATCGCAAAATGTATAGTCGGCAGATATAGAAAAGGTTAGTTTTCAAGACTCTTCGAGGGATCGAGAATCAAGGCTCAGAGAAACCGAAGGATCGAGAAACCGAAGCCTCAGAGAACTCAAGACTCGGAAACTCAAGACTCGAGAGAACTCAAGACTCAGAGAATCAAGACTCAGAGAACACGAAGACTTCAGAGAAACATGAAGGCACAATAATTCATGAAGAACTTCAAGAATGTAATGAATGCTCGAGATATCCCGAATGTTCCGAGGCAATCAAGCCGAGGAATATAGCATTGGAATCCAAACCGACGTGGACCAACGAGAGGAAGACAACCAACTGAAAAAAGTGCGGAACTTACGAAGAATAGTATGGATTTGAATGTGATTCTTCCAACGGTAGAATTCAAATCCACACTATAAATACAAGTTCTTCCTTCATTATCAAGGGTGGAGTGTGGAATGTAGAGGTGGATGCGTGGAGATTATGCACAAAATGCTACAAAGCCAAAGAGCGTTATAGTCAAAGCATTCCCACCCTAGAACACAAGTCTGTAGATATACAAATATATTCAAAGAGTGTTCTAAAACCCAACCTAAGCAACCCACGATGTATCATAAGCTTAGAGAGATTTTCCCAACCTTAGCATTGAGGCTAAACCATTGTAAGGGAAAATCTCACCATAGTTGGAGACAACAACAAAAACCAAACCCAGTGGTGAAGTGAGGTAGTTGTTAGGCAAACCCGAGCGAGTGGGTGATAAGTCCGAAGGAGTGTGAACTCGTTAAACATCTAAGAGTTTGAGTTAGTAAACTACGGAGAGGTAGTCGAAAGCTTCGTGGTCGGGTTGAGTTAGTAAACTACGTGGAGTAGTCGGAAAACTCGAGGGCGAAGTTGAGTAAGTAAACTACTGAGGTAGTCGTAAAGCTCGAAGTTGATAAGGAATTTCCCTGAGAGAGGAGAGTGGATGTAGGATTTGGTTGTCGAACCACTATATATTGCTGTGTTGTTTACTGCTTTATGTTTATACTTGTCATATGCATCTAGTTATAAGCAAAACACAACACATGAGCTCCAAAGTTTAAAAATTGGAAACACTCTGCCCTCACCCCTGTTTTATATGCACCGAAGTCAAACGTTTTGCTTCCGCACGCGCAAAATAGGTTTTCCCACCGGGACCAACAGTGTGGCTTGGTTTAATTGTTGTTAGTGGCTTGGATTAATTGTTGTTAGTGTTACAGATGAACAATTTGTTAGAGATGAATATATATTGTGGGGCTTGGCTTGATTTTTTATGCTAATTTAGAGATGAACAATTGATGCACTCAAGGTGTTTGATAATATGCTTGTGTGAGGATTTAAGCATAAATTAGAATTAATACATTAGGATATGTTTGGGTTATTAATTTGATGATTTGGTGAATGGATAGTGTGTTGCTTTAGTACATTAGGATACATTGTCTTGAGAAGCAACAAATCCTTAGGTACATGTAATATACAAACCTTAGGTACTCCCACATTCTATATGCAAGTTTTTTATAAGACTCATTTTTTGAATGAGTCAAAACTGGAAGGATTTCAAAATTAGAAAATTAAAATGAATGTAGATTAAGTATGATTAGGTATGCATTTGTTTTGTTACTAAATAGGCTTCAATAAAAAAATAATTGTTTTATACATTAGGATTGAAATACTTTTTAATACATTAGGATACATTGTCTCGAGAAACACTTCATATTGTCTTTCCTATAGGCATTTCTAGTTCTATATGGATCGAAAGTGGGTTTGAGCAGACCGATTATCAGAGGAGTATAGGAATAGGATGGAGGAATTTTTTAATCACGCAATTAGACACTGCACCGACGGTACATTCCATGTCCGTGTTGAAAATGTATGAATGGAAAAACCGTCAGTGGTCGAGAAAGTTTGTTCGACCACTTGATGATTCACGGTATTGATAAAACATATACCGTTTGGACATCTCATTGTGAGAGAAGAGATGGATGTAGCTCAAGCAACCTAGGAACTGACTTTAGGATTGAAGATACAGTGGATGCGGATATTTTCGGAGATGTACCTACTGTTAATACATCGAGTGAGGATGATGATGATCTGCGAGATCACCCTTATATGTCTGAGAAGTTAAGAGATTCTGCTGGATTACCCCTTTGGCTCGGGTGTAAGAAGACAACAAAACTGTCAGCTGTGTTGATATTGTTCAACCTAAAAGCAGCTCACCAGTTGTCTGATGCGTGCTTCACAAATATGCTGGAAGCAGTTAGTGGTTTATTTCCTGATGGAAATGTACTACCTAAGAGAGCATATGATGCTTAACAAATGCTCAAGTCCATCGGGCTAACACATTAGAAAATTCATTCTTGTCCGGGTGATTGTATCTTATTTCGGAAGGAGTATGCAGACCTCGATGAATGTCCCAAGTGTGGGGAGAAGCGATATAAGAAAAATAAATCTCCCGCGAAGGTGATGTGGTACTTTCCAATAATACAAAGATTTAGGAGAATGTATAGTAGCGCTGTGGATGCTAGAAATTTAACTTGGCATCATGATGATAGGATCAAAGATGGAATGCTAAGACACCCTGCTGATTCACCCCAGTGGAAGACATTCGATGTCAGACATCCAAAATTTGGCAACGAGTCACGAAACTTTTGTCTTACACTCTCAACTGACGAAATGAATCCGTTCGGTATCCAAAGTACCAACCACAGTACATGGCTAGTGATTCTGTTAGTTTATAACCTTTCACCCGAGTTGTGAATGAAGCACACTTACATGATGTTGTCTATGTTGATATCAGGACCCAAACAACCTGGTAAAGACATATATGTATATCTGGCTCCTTTGATAGAGGACTTGAAGCTCTTGTGGGATAATGGTGTCGATGTGTATGATGCTTGTAGAAAGGAGAATTTCAAGTTGAAGGCCATGCTGTTTGGAACTATCAATGACTTTCCCGCTTACGGGAATCTATCTGGATATAATGTGAAGGGGGCCGATGCATGTCCATGTTCTACCAAGAAGACACATCACATTCGCTTGAGTCATTGTAGAAAGACCGTTTTTATGGGACATAGGAGGTGGTTGGACCCGACGCATAAGTACAGAACAATGACCGATGCATTCGATGACACAATTGAGACAGATGAAGCACCACGTTTATTGTCAGGTTCTGATGTATTGAATGCGATGAAGAATATCAACACACAGTACGGAAAAAGCTTCGCAAAGAGTGTCCCACTAGCGGTTGGAAGAAGGAATCAATTTTCTTTCAATTGCCCTATTGGAAAGAGCTGTATGTTAGACACATCATTGATCTAATGCACGTTGAGAAGAACGTTTATACTAGCTTGCTCAATACTCTGCTAGCTGATAAGAAGTCCAAGGATGGTTACAATGCAAGAATGGATATGATTGATATGAGAATAAGAACATAACTAAAACTTGTGCCTAGAGGAAGTGGTAAACCGTTCTTACCTCCTGTTGCACACACCTTGTCCAACAATGAGAGAAAAGAGTTACTTCAGACACTAAAGGATGTGAAAGTACCAGAGGGTTATTCGTCCAACATACATAGACTTGTATCAGATGATGACGTGAGACTGATGAATCTGAAATCGCATGACTATCATGTCATCATGGAGACTTTCTTGCCCATTGCAATACGTTCTATCTTGCCTGAAAATGTGCACATAACCATAACAAAGTTATGTTGGTTCTTCAAGGCAATGAGTAGCAAGGTCATAGATCCTAAAAAATTACTTAGTTTTCAGAGACAGATTGTGGGGACGCTCAGTGAGCTTGAGATGTATTTTCCTCCATTATTTTTTGATATAATGGTTCACCTAACCGTTCATTTGGTACACGAGACAAGGATGTGTGGTCCTGCTCGTATGCGATGGATATATGGTGTAGAGAGATATATGAAAGTGCTCAAAGGATATGTGATGAATATGTCCAGGCCGGAGGGATGCAATGCAGAACGCTTTTTAGTAGAAGAAGCAGTCAGGTACTGGTTTGAATATATTCCGAATGTCGATGCAATTGGACTTCCAATTACCCGGTACACCAATAGGATGGATGGTGAAGGCATTATCGGTGGTCAACCTGTAAGTGTTAGTATGGAGGAACTAACACAGATGCACTTGTGCGTACTTCACAACACGGTCGATGTGCTTCTTTTTATTGACCTGCACATGCAAGCACTTGCTGAGACATTTCCCACCAGAGATAGATCATGGATTGAAGTTGAGCACAATCGCACGTTTGTTGACTGGTTCAATGGTTATGTAGCAAATATGTTATCACGGGACAAAGAATCAGTGAAAGAAAGTGTTGGGAGATGAATTTTAATAAAGATTTATGATTTTGATTAGATCCCAAAACCCCTGAGTATGACATGTTCAGAATGATCTTGATAGTTGAGTCAGGATTCAGTTTTTAGAATATTCGGGGATGTTATCTGCGGAATGTATAGTCGCCAGATATAGTTGGAGATATTCTTGAAGACTTCGAGAGGATCTTGAAAAATCAAGACTCGGCGAGAAGACTTCGAGACATCGGTCGAAGATAAACTACAAAGATTCAGAGGAAGACCAAGAAGACTCGGAAGACTCGAAGACTCGAAGACACAACGATCAAGACTGAGAAACTAAAGATCAAGAATACAAGGCAATGAATTATCGAAGACTTCGAAGGCATTGAATGCTCGATTATGAACTGAATGTTCCGAGGCAATCGAATATATCTATCTCGAAGGATGCAATCTTGAGAAGATCGCGATTCCTTAGAAAAATAGATATTTGCCAAGACATTCAAATGCGAACAAAAGGAACTAAGCCAGAAGTGTTGTTAAGGTTATATCAAACTCGAGTTTGTAACCAAAAAGAGCCGTTGAAGGTGTTTACCTTTAAGCGGAGACAAAAAGTCAAAAAGAGGAAGACAACATCGTACCATCTCGACAATCGACAAAGGATGTGTCTCGAAAAAAGGATGTCGGATGTACAAAAGTTCGATCGCAAAAAGTGAAGACCGGCTACATGAAAGGCTAGTGCCTAGAAAGTGTTAGGAGTTTCAAACCCTAAATATAGCCGTTTCACACACCACAAGAGGGAACTCACGAAGCTGTCTCTCTCAGCGGATAGTTTTCAAGAGTGACCTTGGTGTATGCCTATAAATCTTGGTGACCCTCTACATTGTAAGGTTACGGAAATTTATACGCAACTTAAGAGCTCAAGCTTATTCTTGTAAAAGTTAAAAGCACTCGAAAAAACTTAGAATTTCCCAAGTGCTTCAATATTGAAGAGAGCTCACTATACTAAGCCTAGCTTGATAAGAATTATCAAAGCTTAGTCGAGATATCTAACCCTTTGCATTGTGCTTCATTGTAAAGGATATCTCATCTAGTTGAAACCAACCAAGAAACCCCAAACCCTTGTGAAGGTAGTTGGAGTGTGTTTGTTGGTGAGAAGTGTTGTAAAGAGTTAGTAAAACGCGGAGTAGTCGAAAACTCTAGAGGAGAAGTTAGTAAGCTATGGGGTAGTCAAAGCTTGTGTGTGATTGAGTAAAGTAAACCACGGAGGTAGTAAAGCTTCGTGGTCGGGTTGAGTAAAGTAAACCACGTGGAGTAGTCGAAAACTCGAGGTGAAGTTGAGTAAGTAAAACCACGAGGTAGTCGTAAAAGCTCGAAGTTGATAGTGAATTTCTCTCAAGAGTCGGGGAGAGTGGGCGTAGGAGCTTGTGTCTACGAACCACTATAATTCTTTGTGTTCTTTATTGCTTTCCTTATCGTGCTTATCATTTGCATTGTCTTGATTTTGAAAGCATACTTCTTCGATATTAGGTTGGAATCAATCCGGCTGAAGTTGCATAAGTGAATCACAGCCCTAATCACTATTTTCATAAAGGGAAGTTTTTTGACCAAAGCTTAAAACGAGTATAAACTAAGGGCCAACCATTCCAAGACAACCGAGTAGCTAGAACGGATAGTTACCAAACTGAGCGTACTCTTACGAGGGTTGATAAGTTAGTTATCGATCCAAGCAACTCGGGATCTCGACATTTCGGGACTCGGTTGAGATTATCCGAGGTTTCAAAACGGCATTTCGGGATCCTTTGTCTCTGTAGACTTTGACTTCGAGGCGATCGTGCTTCTCAAAACCTAATCTTGAGGATTATCATTTGGTGACCTCAATGAAAAAAGTTTTAAAAAACACGAACACGTGTATTCCCCCCATACGTGTAAAGACTCGTTGCTTGGGACCAACAGAAAAGAATTAAGTGGTTATCCGAATGCGATAGACATGTGTATTCATACAAGTGTTATCTTATTAATGGATACACATTTTATACCGAGATCATGATGCCACAAGTACAACGAGAATAGTGGGGTGTCCATTATCGCAAATTTGTAGGGGATCAATCGATTACTACTTACTTTTGGATGATTGTCAACATTTGGGAACTCGACTATGTTGTTCACCGCCAACCAATCTTCGAGTGTAGTTGGGTGAGGATCCCTAACGGGGTCCAAGTTGAAAGTTTTGGGATCGTACGCATTGATTTGAAGAATGTGAGATACAAAGATGACCCTTACATAATGGTCAGTCAAGGTCAACAAATTTTCCATGTCCCTGACCCAGTTAATAAGAAATGGTCCATTGTGGTTCTGTCAAACAAATTTAACAATAGTTACCAGATTAGCGACCACGTCGATGAAGATGTTGACACAATCGGTGATCCTTTTCAGAACTTCACTCATTCTGTATCCTCTTTCGATGATCCTGCAAATCCACGCCCGTACCAGAGAATAATTAGAGATGAGGATGAATATGGCAATCCAGATCTTGTTAACATTTATGGTCATGAACGAGAAAAGTCAACCAAAAAATGAAAAAGAAAAACAAGTGCTAAAAAGAAATGTACACTTTATTTAATGTTGTTTCTTCTTGTTTATTAAATATTATTTCTTCTGCTTTATTAAATGTTGTTTCTTTTTGTTTATTAAATGTTGTTTCTTCTAGTTTACAGGATTATGTCTTATTTGCCCTATCCCGGAGATGATGGAGATGATGGAGATTATCATGATGGAGATTATCATGGAGATTATCCTGGAGATGATGATGCATATGATCGACATCATGAGAGGACTTGGGACAGGGTGGCACTGATGCTCCCATCACTAGCAGCTCTGGGGAGAAGCGCACGAGAGGTATAATCACGATGACTTCTTTGAAGAGAGCTCGTAGCAAGGGAAAAATAGTTCAGATAATTTTATTACAATTGAACAGTTGAAATTGTAATTATATTGATTGATCGTTGAACCTAATTAATTACTATGTTATTGCAGTTATCATTCAATGAATATGGGCATCCAATAGGAAAAGAGAGTGAGAAATTGTCCTTCTACCTTGGGGCTGCAGTCAGGAGAGTTATCCCTATCGTGCTGCCAACCAAGGACTGATGTAGCCCCAAACTGGCTCATTTTAAGGAAGCTTTATGGGATGAACTTTCAATATGTTAATTATATGCTTATGAAAGTTGTTGTATGATTAGTAAATTAACTAAATTATTATGTTATATGCGTATAGACTACATTCCTCGGCCTTGACCATTCAAATAAGAAGCAAATACTTATGCAAGCTGGGGTGATGACCAAGAATTTTCGGTCTTGGCTGAGAAAAAGAGCATATGACCTTACTACTGGTCATTACTCGCCTAGTCCGCCTCCTCTCTATGAGAATAGCCCTATGGTGGCCCCATACTGGGAGGAGTTTTTGCGTAGAACTATGGCTGATGATTTTCAGGTAAAATTGATCAATGTCATTTCCTCTATTCCTAATGCATGATATTTTTCAGTGTTTATTGTATTTCTATTACAATATAGGATCAAAGTAAGAAAAATCGTCAACAAGCTAAGACGATGGAGGCGCGATATCGTGGATCTTCCAAAGGTTATGCACGCATAAGGGAAGATTTGGTGAGATCAAAATCCTAACTTTTAATTTTTTTTTATATATTCACTTTTAATATATGTAATAAAGAGACACGTTCATCACTATCTTAGATTGAAGAAAAAAAAGAAAGCTGGAGAGTGTGCCCCTGTTGTTACACGTTTGAATTATTTCAGGCTACTAGAAAGACTCGACACGGGAATATTCCCGATCCCAGTACACAACGTATCATTGAAGAAGCGGTAATCTATCCATTAATTTATCCTTAAATTACAAACTAGTATTTCTAAACACATAATTAAATAATAATCTTTTGTGATTCAGGAGCGCATATCTCAGACTATGACGCCCGACGAGCTCCGCATTATCGGAATTGATGATCTGCTTGGACGGGCTCTAGGTCGTCAGGAGCATCCCGACCGCTTACGAAGTACTGGATATGGCGTGACAAAGACATCATTGACGATGGTACCTGGTCTCGCAGCCATGAATATGGTGTATAGACTTTCGGAACAGGTTGACATGTTGGTGAAACATGTGGAACTTTTGAGGTCCTAGAGAAGATCGAGTCACGAGGTGTCGTCGAGTGGAGCAAGCTGTAAAAATAGTGTCGCTGATGCTATATTTTCCGCCGATGCTAGGAACGACTTCATTGATGCACTTCAAAATGATATCTGACAGGTATCAGATGTGTTTTGCATTTGTTTTAATTAAAGACTAGTATATTAAAATTTTCTAACTAAATATCTTATTCGAACATCTACTGACCTTATGCTACATTTATTTGGAGGATCCTATTCGGTTGGTGGCCACATGAACGTTGCATAATAACTCCTGTGGAATGATTCATGGTCGTCCCCTCACTCCTGGTTTTATGTGGGTCACACTCGATGTACCCATACTCGGAGAAGAAGATTCACCAGTGCCAAAACCAATAGATGATGTTGTCACAGTCGGAACAGCGGTCGGCCACTTCATCGAATGACCGATCAACTTGGTCTCTCTCACCATGAAGGTAAAATATATGTTATTAAAGTTCATTATCTTATTTGTCGTTCTAAATAATGTTGCAAATTGATTGTAGAAACTGCCGACACCACAAAAGGCTAAACATAAATCACCACAAAAGGCTAAAGAGAAATTAAGGGGTGTCGTAGACAGTCAGAGGGAGAGAACGAGAGACTCCACTATTGGTGCGCGCAGACTTGGTTATCCCTTGTCTGGAGACTTAGATCATGACTACACCATACAAACTACGGTGAGCATGATGGTGGAGTCCAATGCTTTCGAAACCCTCACAGTTTCGATGAGTGCTCACTTTCATCGAAATGCTTTTGAAGAATACATCATTCGGGAGCATGTTCTTGAAGTCTTAAACCTTTTACCTCAGGTATGTGTTTATTAATTATCAGTATTTACTTTCTATATAATTTAATTTTCCTTTTAAATATTAATTAGCGTATATATGTTGGTTAAAGATATTTGGGTGAGGTATATCTTTCAGAGATGCCCGAGCATGTGGAATGTATTCCTTCATCTCCCCCCAAGTGTCTTGCTTAAGGATGATAGGGCACATAACATGGAGGGGATAGTTGAACATATGTTGAGTCATACTGGGAGAGACCATCTCATTTTTTGGCCAACAAATGTGGGGTGAGAGGACAATAAACATTTCGTTAAAATTTGTATTTATAATATGATATTTGCACATATGCTAAATTTGCTGCTAATTTTAATATTCTTAATATAATATAGGGAACATTGGGTGTTGCCATAAATATGAATACATTAAGTGTGTTTTTTATGGACCCAGTTGTGAATGGGGTGGCTGCAAATCGCCCTGATCTCACGTCATACATGGAAGTGTAAGTTCATTTTTAATATTCTAATATAATGATTTGTTTTACTTTTAAAATTATGCATATTTAATCTATTTTTTTTTTTTAATTATAATAATAATAGTGTGATGACGATGTATCGGAGTCGCCTTCCGAATCAAGGCTCAAGACCTAATTTCAATAAAAAGTGAACTGGACAAATATTAAGGTAAATTTAATTTAGTAAGTTATCAAATTAATAGAAAATAATCATAATTGTAATACGTGATTATAATTGTTAATCAACAGGTTTCGAGGCAACGAGATGGTGACCATTGTGGACATTTTGTGTGTTGCTATATTGAAGATATAATCTGCACTTCTCAAACGACGATTCCTAACAATGTAAGTCAATTTATCGATTTATTTAAATTATTATTGATTGAATAAAAATTCATATACTATATATCTAACTATATTGATTGATCGTTGTTTGTAGTTTGTCTATGAACGTCCGCTCAAGACTTACTCCAACAAAAGAATGGAGAAATGGAAAAGAGATTGGATGGGGTACCTTTACAATCGATTCTTGTATAATTAAATTAAAGTGGTATAACTTTTGGTAGCATGTAATTAACTTATATATTTGTGATGATATTTCATATTTTTGGTGTATATTGGACGTATGTTTATGATGTGTATGTTTATTTATTTCATGATGTGTGTGTTTATTTATTTGATATTTTGGTATTGGACGTATATATATTATAGTAGTATAAGTTTTGGTTTTTGGTTTTGGTTTTGTATAAACAGGATTTTTAAAATATATATTAATTATAAAAAAAAAATTGTATTGGACAGGGATTATAAACCGTTGTCCATCTAATATAATAAAAAAATTTATTAAAAAAATATTAGACAACGGTTTTAACCGCTGTCCAATTGAGAAGTTTGGACAGCGGTTGAAAACCGCTTTCCAAGGGGTACCTTGCAATGCGGTTCAGAACCACTGTCTAAGGCCTCTTTTTAGACAGCGATTTTTTAACAGATGTGTAAGCTTAGACAACTGTTACTTTGCAGCCCTTATAACCGCTGTCTAAGATCATTTTTAACAGCTGTCTAAGCCCAAATCTGTATTAGTGAAACCTTTAAATATTGAAATTAGTTTAGTATTTTGTTTATTAATTATTTTTTATTATTATTTAAGAATTACTTCGTATTTGAAGATTGTCTTATATTTAATATTATGAGAGATTTTGTAAAGATACATACTCAGTTATTAATAAATTTTGCTATATTTTACAATATCAAAATTTTATCGCATAAGCTCTCTCCAAAGAAAAATTGATAACTTTAATAATCCCATTAAATAACATCAATTTTGTTTTATTTGAAATTATATACAAGACTAATTCACAAGTCACAATAAGCACACTATCACATAAGGAATTATGAATGATATAACTTGCAAAAAACACATTAAAATTTTCATCAATTCTCTGTCTCGAGTGAGCTCATGAAATAAAATTTCAATACAAGAAGGAATTTTAAAGAAATTAATAGGATATATAAAAAGAAGTTTAATAACCTTTTGATGTCATATACATAAAATTTAATGGGTATAAACATTATTTATCAGCCCACCCCAATATTAAATTCTTCATATGTGATTGGAAAAATTGTTTTTCAAATAATTTCTACTCACCCACGAGTGTATGGGGTCATTATAATAGTATAAGCAAGTTGATCAAATTAAATTATTGAATCACGAGAGGGGAACTAGTGCAATGAGTCCCCAACACTATATGATGATGTGCTACTATATCTATTAGTCATAATTTAAAATTCAATTTCACTAAGCAAATTAAAGGGAATAATTTTTAATTTTTTAGAACAAAACAACAATTAAACAAAGAAATAAATAAACTTAACTAATGATTTAAACTAACTTCCAAAGAAGTGCAAGATGAGATGAAATGCTTTGGATTCTATTCACTACGTGATTATCAAGAAAAACTAGATTTATGTTGTCTCTAACTTAAGTATGGGTGGCGCTAAGGGTAAGTCTAAGTCCTAGCAAAGAACTAATATATTTAAACTCACAAAGACAGTCTATCCTTTCCTAATGAGTAAAATATCCTCGAGTTACTTCCTTTAAAGGTATTATAGCCTTTGAAAGGTGTTCCCACCAATTAATCAAATACTCTCATATTTTTCTTCACTAATTATCTAAAATTTTATTCAAATAACCAATGCCTAATGTTGGGGTTCTAATGCATTTAACTCCCTCTCGACGAATTAAAACATAACTAATATTTTTGCACATTCACATCTCACACCATAAATTTAATCATGTTAATGTAACTGTCGTCTACATTAAACGTGCTTTAAAATAAGGATTAAAAAAGCTCAAATTTACTGTTAATTTATACAAGTCAATTTAATTTATCTATCTTAAAAGAGTAATCACAACGTGAACTTTAGAATCCGATTGCCGAAAGTTGTTATGATCGCTGGAGGAATGTCAACGCCATCCAGACATATGATCAATTAAGTGATGCCTTGGGCGCCTACGGCTGGGGATCTAGGGTTTTCGGTTTTCTTGCTAGGGTACTCTATAAATACAGTTTTTGTCTCGGTTTGAGAGCGTGCTTTATCTCCCTGGTGAGATCTTATTTTTAAGTATTTTCTTTCATAGTTTCAATGGAGCGAATGATGGAGGATTTGTGCCTCTCTGGTGATGATGAGGAGGAGTTAGTGGTTGGTGTGGAAAATTTGGGAGTTCAGGTTGATAGACATAAATCTATGTGTTGTTGGGAAGTTTCTAACGGAACAACCCCAAAACTTTGTTCTGAACCGCAATCGTCTGGCGACCATCTGGAAGCCAAAGAAGGGAGTTTCCACCAGAGACATTGGTTATGGACGGTTATTGATCCAGTTTTATCATGGCCTGGATTTGAAGAGAATTCTGGATGGTGGCCCCTGGACGGTGGGCAAGCACCCGCTAATCCTTTATCCATTGAAGGTTGGTGAGATACCATCGCAGGTACCACTTAATCGTCTCGATTTTTGGGTCCAGATTCATAAACTTCCAATGGGGACGTTTTCCAAGACTATGGGACACCAGTTGGGGAACTTTATCGGCAGGTTTATTGATTACGATGCTTCAAACCTTGGGGCACCGAGGATGGTTTTCATGAGAATTAGGGTGGATATCGACATCACTCAACCTCTGAAAAGGGGAAAGAAACTGAAAATTGCTGGTGGTTCTTCGACCTCGCTGGAATTTAAGTACGAGAGGCTATCAATTTTCTGCTATGTTTGTGGACGGTTGGGTCATACTGATCAGACCTGCGATCTTGTCTTTGATGCGGGCGATGGAATTGTCGAGAGGAAGTGAGGCCCAAAAGCAAATTGCATCTGATCCCCGAAAGCAAACTCAGACGGGGGAGAAATGGCTTCGTGGTGGTGGCTGGGAGCCAGAGAGGGTGGCCGATGAGATTAGGGGATCTCGGGGCGAGAGTTATGGAAGAGGGAAGTTATCTGTGGATTTTCAGGGGGAGTTACGTGACGAGGACTCCCCATAATTGGGGAATGTTGGTTGGAATTAATGATTTAAATTTCCATAATTATGGCCAAAACTCAAATGCGGTTCGGAAAATATGGTTGTTAACCCATGATTTGACTTAGTCAATGGTCAAGATGAGGGGGAATTGGACGAAACCACCCTTACTGATATTCGGAAATGTAAACGCCTTCAACAGGCTAATGTTGAGATGCCGGTTGTATTGCCTGAAGAGGATATGGCTCATGAGGGACCTTCCGATCAAATGGTCGATGCACAAAAGGAAATTTTTTAGAGGCGGGCTCCAACAAGGGGGCTTACAGGGAATAATGATAGTCTTGAGTTGGAATTGTAGGGGTTTGGGTCCGGGCCCTAAAATTCCTGCGTTGTGTTAACTCGTTAGGGTTCGAAAACCGGATGTAATTTTCTTATTTGAAACTCTTTCTTATGGTGTGCATTTGGAGGCTTTACGTGTTCTCCTTCACTTTGATTCTTGTTTTACTGTTGATTGTGTTGGCCGCAGTGGCGACATTGCTGCTTTGTGGAATAATAATACACATGCTTCCGTCTTGTCCTATTCTATTAATCATGTCGATCTTAATATTGAGGATCTTGAGGGTGAGTGGCGTCTCACTGGTTATTACGGGGTTTCTGATCGAAGTCGGCGCCATCTCTCATGGCAACTTTTGTGTCAACTACACTCTGTCAATCAACGCCCATGGTTGTGTATTGGGGATTATAACGATCTTTTAACTTCGGCCGATAAAAGGGGTAGAGTTGAGCATCCCCAATGGCTTTTTAGGGGTTTCCGTGATGCTATCCAGGATTGCAACTTAATTGATATTCCTTTGTCGGTTATATATTTACTTGGTCCCGGGGGAGGGATCCTTATACGGCAGTGGAGCAACGCCTTGATCGGGCAATGGCTACGCCAGCGTGGCATGCACGTTTCTAGAGAGCAACTCTGTCTAATCTAGTTGCACCGATGTCAGATCATACCCCTATTTTATTGGATACTTCCCCGTTGGCACTTCGGGCAAGACAACGTTCTTTTTGTTTCGAGAATAGATGGTTTTTTGAGGCAGATTTGAAAACGGTTGTTCGGAGAAGTTGGAATGGGTTCAATGATTTGGATATTTTAAGTAGGCTTAGTGCCACTGGAGAGACACTCATGCTTTGGGGAAATAGAGCTGATTCCAGATTCAAGTATGAGAAAAAGCAGTTGGAGAGGCGGATAAACGACTTGCAGGGAAATCTGAGTGCGCAAGGCAGGGTTGCGTTCGAGGAGGCAAAGTGTGAGCTTGGGTGACTTTTTGTCCAAGAGGAGTGTTTCTGGAAACAACGTGTTAAGGTGTTTTGGTTACGTGATGGAGACGTCAACTCCAAGTTTTTTCACCGAACTGCTTCAGCTCGCAAGAAACGCAATAAGATCAGCAAGTTAAGGAATGACATGGGTGAGTGGGTGGAGGATCAAGGGGGCTTGTGTACTGTTGTGGGTGAGTATTTTGCCCATCTCTTTACGGCGTCTGAGGCTCCCGCGATTGATGACCAGTTCATTGAGAATGTGAATCCGATGATTTCGCATGGCCAAAATGCAGAACTGGGGCGTGACTTTACTAAAGAAGAGTTTATCCTTGCCATCAAACAAATGCACCCAGACAAGGCTCCTGGCCTTGATGGATTTAATCCCGCTTTCTTTCAACAATGTTGGGCGACGGTAGGGGATGATTTTTTTGCAGAGGGAGTGAAGTGGCTGGAGGAGGGCATCTTTCTGAGCAACTTGAATTCCACTAATTTGGTTGTTGGGATATTTTAGTTTTGATGAATTATGCCAAAACATTATCAACTTGTGTTTTTGAAGCTAATCTACAGATAACAAGTTGATGGGGAATGAGAGAACAAGTTGAGGGGGAACGAGAGAATAAATTAAGGGGGAACTCACGAAATCAGATGTAGATGATCGAGATTAGACAAAGGTTCAGAGATTTAGACCGATCGAGATCGGATGAGTAAGATGAGTTCAGGAGTTAAGCGATGAGCCGAAAGCAAAAAAAAAGAAGAAAAAATAAACCGATCAAGATCGATGACCCGATCGATGTGTAATGCACTGATCATATGATCGGAAGAATAAGCCGATCGAAAAGAAACGACCTTAAGATTAGAAGAGAAGGTTAGAGATAAAAAAAGGAAAAAAGATGAGACTGACGAGATCGACGCGATCGAGATCGACGCGGATCGAGATTAGATATGAATATGAGCAGATGATCAAGATCAGACGTGATTGAGATCAGATATGCTAAACTGATATGCTAACCTAATATGCTAACCTGATGTACTAATCTGATGCAGATAAACTGATATGTCGACTGATGCTATTATCGATCCGATCATGTGAGTCGACGATCAAAGCGAGAAGAAATCGATATCGAAAACCGTAAACTGTGATACCGGATCGGAGATAAGTGAGATAAGTCATCTGAAGTCATGTTCATCGAGAATCGTAACGCCATCGATGATCGATAGCTCGAGTCTTAAGGACCTCGAGGGTCGGGATGTCGAAGTCGAAGATTTGAACTCGTTAATTTTGAGTATCAAGATGCTCGATCGATAAGGTCCGTTGAAGAGAAGTCCGCTGAATCAAGAATCCTGAGTCCAAGGAAGCCTGAGTTTGAAGAAGCTGAGGATCAGATAATCCTGAAGAATATAGCCGTTAGATTCAGCTGACGTGGACCAATGAGAGGAAGACAACCAGCCTGGAAAAGTTGCAGAAAGCTACAGAATAGTATGGATTTGAATGTGACTCCTTCCAACGGTAACATTCAAATCCACACTATAAATACAAGTTCTTTCTTCATTCTAAAGTGTGGAGAGCGTGAGAAATGTGTGATCCATCAAGCTACAAAGCCAAATCATTTAGCATCTCCACCATAGAACACAGAGCAAGAATTACACGCATATATTCAAGAAGTGTTCTACCCTAGATCTAAGCACAAATGCCATATCCTAAGCTTAGAGAGATTTTCCCAACCTTAGCATTGAGGCTAAACAAATGTAAGGGAAAATCTCAACCTAGTTGGAAACCAAAAAATCTTATACCCAAACCCAAGAGTCGGTTAAGTTTGTAGGTGAGTGTGAACTCGGTAAACATCTAGCAATCCCGAAAGAGAGGGTAGGCTATCCCGTGAGGGTGATAAGTCCCGTTTGAGTGTGAACTCGGTAAACATCTGTTGGGTGTTGGACTAACACGTTAAACTAAGTCCAGTTGGTTAAGTAGGTGCCCCTGATGATAGGGAAGAGTGGATGTAGGAGTTGGACTCCGAACCACTATAAAATCGTGTGTTCTTTACTGCTTTATGTTTATACTTGTCATATGAATTCTATTATAAGTAAAACAACACACATGAGCTTAAAAGAGAAAAATCTGGAATCACTCTGCCCTCACCCCTGTTTTATATGCATAACACGAAATGTTTGCTAACGCACGCGCAAAATGGGTTTTCAAAATCGGGACCTACAATGGTCTTGATCCCAAAGGTGGAAACTCCACAATCTGTAAGAGACTTGAGGCCTATTTCACTTTGTAACGTAGTTTATAAAATCATCTCGAAAGTCCTATGCAATCGGTTGAAGAGTGTGTTACCTGACTTGGTGGATAAGGCGCAATCCACATTTGTGTTTGGGAGATCAATACATGATAACGTTATTGTGGCTTTTGAGGCGTTGCATGCTATGAAAAATAAACGACGTGGTCTCCGGGGGGATGTAGCGCTAAAAATTGATATTAGCAAGGCATACGACAGAGTTGATTGGTATTTTCTCGAGAGGGTACTCCAACGGTTGGGGTTTTCTGAGAAGTGGGTGGGTTGGATGCGGCTTTGTGTTAGATCGGTCACATACTCTATTCAAGTGAACGATGACCTTGTGGGGCCTATTATACTAGGGAGAGGGTTAAGACAAGGAGACCCCTTGTCACCCTATTTATTCATCCTTTGCACGGAGGGATTGTCGGCTACTTTAAACAATGCTTTCATGGCCGGGAGCTTGCATGGGCACCGTGTTTGTCGTGGGGCACCACAGATTTCTCACTTACTTTTTGCAGATGATAGTTTGTTGTTTTGTCGGGCTACGGTGGCGGAGTGTATTAGGCTGAATGAAATCTTGATTGATTATGAGCGTATCTCGGGGCAGGCTATAAATTACGACAAGTCAGGCATGTTCTTCAGCAGAAACGTGGGAGACAAGAGGAGGGAGGAGTTGAAAGGGATATAGGGGTTACAAATCCTTTGAATACAGGTCGCTATCTCAGATTGCCATCTCTTGTTGGTAGAAATAAGAGGCCTATCTTCAATTATATTAAAGAGTGTTTATGGAAGAAACTGCAGGGCTGGAGGGGGCGTAAGCTATCTAAGGCGGGGAAAGAAGTACTTATAAAATCAGCAACCCAAGCGAAACCTACTTACTGCATGTCAACATTTCTCTTGCCGTCTACTTTACTCGACGAGTTACACATTATGATGAACAAATTCTGGTGGGAGAGGGAATTAAGTGGATGTCTTGGGATCATATTTGTGCTTGAAAAGATGTCGGTGGTCGAGGTTTTCGAAACCTTCACCTCTTTAACATTGCTTTGTTGGGGAAGATGGGGTGGAGACTTGTTCATGATACCACATCTCTTATTTGTAGGGTCCTTAAAGTGTGATATTTCCCACACTCCTCGTTTCTGGAGGCACAATTAGGATCAAACCCAAGTTATACATGGACAAGTGTTCATGCAAGCCTGGATCTTTTGAGAGCGGGTGCCCGATGGAAGGTGGGATCATGTAGGGATATTAGGGTGTTTGGACAACCGTGTATAAAGAATGATGGAAACTTCTGGGTGCAAATGGCATGTCCTCAAGGTTTGGAGGATATGCGAGTGAATGAGCTTATTCATGAGGGTTCCAACACCTAGGACTCCGTTTTAATTCGTGTGATTTTCGAGAATGCTGATGCGGTGAGGATTTTGAATACTGCGTTACCCCCTAGATGGGTGGAGGATAAGCTAATTTGGCATGGAAGTCGCGATGGTTTGTACTCCGTCAAGAGGCTACAGGTTGGCGGCAACTTTATGTCGTGATCCCTCCATGGAGGTTCCCGGGGAGTGTAGTACATTGTGGAAGCTGCGTGTTCCACCTAAGGTTAGGGACTTCTTATGGCGGCTATGCCGAGACTGTCTGCCCACCCGGGTTAACTTGTATAGAAAGCGAGTCGTGGATCATAAGTTTTGTGCTTTGTGTGGTGCTTTTGAGGAGACATTGTGGCACTTGTTTTGAGGAGACATTGTGGCACTTGTTTATTGACTGTCCGTTTTTGCGGGAGTTGGGAACGAGCTCAATTGATTCAAATGCTGGATGAATTGGTTTTGCAAGTGGAGGATTTCCAAGAATTAGCTTTTGTGGTCTTAACTTCACAACCCAAGACCTTTGTTATTAGGTTTTTGATGGCGTTGTGGCAACTTTGGAAGGAGCGGAATGCGCGGGTGTGGAATTCCGGGTCGCAAACTCCGGCACATGTTGTATTCGTATCTGTAGTGCTCTTCCAAGAATGGACGGCTGCTCAGCAGCAGCCAGCTTTGACCGAGCAGGGGTCGGTTCTGTTACATTATGGCGATGCCCTTGATCCGGCTACCCTTTGTAGGGCCTGGCACGCTCCGGCCATGAGCAGACTGAAGGTTAATGTAGATGCGGCGTTCCATGCGGATTCCCATCATACGGGGCTGGGGATGGTGATTAGGGACGAGGTAGGGACTTTCATATTGGCTAAGACCATCAAGTTGGAAGGCTGTGTCGATGTCAATGTTGGAGAACCTATGGGCTTTATGGAAGCTCTTTCATGGGTAAAGGCACTTGACTTTGATGATGTAGTGGTTGAGGGGGACTGCAAAGTGGTAGTGGATGCTATTAACTCATCGGAAGACCCTATTTTGACTTCAGTCTTCGGGGACTATATTTTTGCTTGCAAGAATTTACTACGACATCTTAATGGTACTACGGTACATTTTGTTAGAAGGGATGCCAATCGTTTGGCTCACGAGTTCGCATGGGTGGCTCGTAATTATGAGTACACCAACTGTTGGTTAGACCCTCCGACTATTGTGGATGGGCTAATCGACCTTCCTTGTGTTTGCACTAATGGAATCTAGTCCTTTTTGTTTAAAAAAAAAAGGTATGATTTTTAAAATTAAATTAAACATATAAAGCAAAATTTTCTATATTTGTAAATAAATATATGTGATATATGAATGTGAAAAAAAAAAAGCTCAAATACAAAACACAATAAATACCCCACAATTAGAAGAAATAACCCAATACTCAATAAAAATATGATATATATAAATCATGTAAAACTCAATTCTTACATAGTTTCAATTATCCAAAGCATAAAAAGTTTTAGCCCATGATACTAGAAACAAAACTCATGACTAAAAGGGAATAATAAACCATAAACATGATAAAATAACCAACAAAAATTAAATGGAGGTAAGGTATCATTTATAGAGTCTTGAAATGCTTCACTTCTTACACAATCTTCAATAACAAACACTATTGAATCTAGCTAAAAACTTAAAGAGAACTTAAATCTAAGCTAAAACTAAGTTATTTTGTGTTAAAAAATGCTCCCCCAAAATTGATGCTTTTTGTTCACGTTTTCTTTTTCATTCCTCAAAAATCGCTAAAATTAATTCCTCAGCTGATCCCGTTATTCCGCTTAAAATCTGAGGCCATGTGGGGATATTTTCAATTCATATAGATCGATCTTTTATTCGTACTCTAAACAAGGATTTGATTTGTTTCATATAGAGCTTTAGAGATGCGTGGCAGCAAAGTTAGCTAATGAGTTGGTCTCCCATGAACAAGTTTCATACATAGTATGAAATTAGATTATTTGATTCATTTCAATACATATTTCTAATCCACTAAACTTAATCTGCATCATACGTATTCTAGATGATTTCACGTGTCCATGAATTAAAATCAATTTCATACCATGAGAATTTGGGATCAACTTACTAATAAACAAATGGATTGCATATGAAGTTAAAGTTACACAAGAAAATGCAAGTATACATACGTATGTTCAATTATTTTGTACCTGTTAATAAATTGCAATCATAAAATGTACCTATCAGTAAGTCTCAAGACCACAAGCTTCAAGCAAGACATAGTATTGAGTGCAGCTTTCGATATTTCTAGTCAAGACCGATTCTATGAATTAAAGAATCTGGGTCGATTTTAAAATTGGACCCTTTTAATATATAACATAATGTGTGTTTTATATTTTTATTAATATTTTCACATGTAATGATTGTGAATAGGTGTTTAAGTAGGTAGAGTACTAATGATATTTGCATATTTCGTGCACGATCTGCCGTACGTGCAGATACCGTGCAAATTTTGTGCAAGATCCTTACGTGCACATTTTGTGCATGATTTCTACATGCACATTCCATGCACAATTCACACGTGCACATTTCATGTTTATATTAATAAATTAGTAACCATATACATTATATTTAAGAAAAAAAAGATAAAAGATATTAAGTAATTATATGTGTTAAATGACATTATATAAATACACAATAATTCTATAAATCTATAAATAATTGGCCATTATATATGCAATACTAAAATCTTCATATTAAACTAATATGATGAACATTTTCAAAATAATTACTTAAATACAACTTATTTTACCGTTTTAGCCACTTCTTCAAAATCATGTTCATTATTCCATTTCAAATTTTCACTTTTTCCTATATCCAAAAGATTCCCAGTCTCATTATTTTTCTCTAAAACGGCTTGCTTATTAGAACTAAAATAATTATTGATATCATCAGCATTGAATCTTCAATTATTACTTTTTTTTTCTCATTTAATACCTAGACATATATTTAAGATATGACACTGAAAAATTAATTTAAAATTTAAAACTAAAAATTATTTACTAGTGATCAACACAAATGAAAAAGTTACAAATAACACAAACCGCATCCGTTTGGGCACTATAACGGTTATTATATTTACTTTTAGTATCATTTTATATAATATATAATATATATATATAATTATGAGCCCCTAAAATATCAGGAAAATTTTGGACTTGAGTCGATCGACTCATTATATCAATATCATTATCCTACTCTATATTCATGATGAAAACAGAGTTTGGTATCAATTCAAATATGTAACATGTATTAATTCAATTAATATCTAAATTCAAAGCTTTATATTTTTCTCTTAAAAATTAGTAATCGAATTTCAGTATTGACCACGTGTTACAAATTTATTTATTTAATTTTATTCATGGAGATATAATTTATTATACTAGTGTAGATTATTTTTATACTCTTCTTGTAAATTTTATGCTAATTCATATATTTATTACTATTAATGTAGATTGCTTTATCCGACGGAGTCACCTACACTTGGTGCTGAAGGAAGTCGGCGGAAATTTTCATACGAGCTTTGGCTTTTCTTGAATGTAAGTTTCTTAGTTTACTTTTTTTCTTTCTTTTTCATAATTACATTTACATTACGTCTATTAATAATTTTATCTTTTCTTTTGTGTGTGCAGTGATAGATCTCGTCGAAAAAATGACGACCGCCATAATAAGTACAAACCTCATTACTTATTTAATGACAAAACAGTTTTACGAAGTCAAGCAGACAACAATAATTACTAACACTTAGGGAGGTGTCAACGCTTATACTATTACACTAGAAGCTATTATAGCTCACATCTTCAAGGGACAACGAATCACCATCATCACGACGTCAGTCCCTAACTTATGTAGTGGTAAGTTTATATAATTATGTTATTATTATTATTATTATTATTATTATTATTATATTAAAAAATATGTTATTTATAGACGGAAAAATGTCAATAAATATTATTGATCTTAAATTTGTGGTTTCAGGCCGAGTTTGATCCGAGGTTTTTTTTTAATGTAATAATTATTAAATGAAAGTTGAAATTTGAAACAGTGAAACTGAAACATGCACTGTAAATTGTAGTTATATGCATATAGAAAATGCATAATACATCAAAGTCAACTCCTTTTGATTGATGCCTACTTTTCTTCGTTATAATTTGAAAATACAATAGGTGATAGAACTTGAATCGACTCTAAAATTACGCCCTTTTAATATATAATATCACATGTAATGATTGTGCATAGATGTTTAAATAGGTAGAGTACGAATGATATTTGCACATTTCGTGCACGATCCGCTGAATGATACGCGCACATACCGTGCAAATTTTGTGCAAGATCCTTACTTGCACATTTCGTATAAATTTCATATATGGTTTGTACATGCACGTTCCATGCACAGTTCACACATGCATATTTCGTGTTTATATTAATAAATTAGTAACTATATACATTATATTTAAAAAGTAGAAGCTAAAAGATATTAAACAATAATAGCTTTAAAATGACGTAATATAAATAGACAATAATTCTATAATAAAAAATGTTTTAAAATGACATTTAAAAGTGAGTTAATAAAATACGACAAAGACTCATGTGCAACTGATGCACGAATCTAAGATCCGTGCACTCGCCTCAACCCTACCCATGTATCCACATAACATGTCTAATATATTCAATGGGTCAAATATTTTTTTTAATGGGTCATTTAATTGTATGAGTGCACGGTGCACTTGGGTGCACAAGAGATCCACTCATAAAATACATATTGTCACATTTTATGTATGCTCACATTGATTTTTAGTACGACTAGTATATCACCCGTGCGTTGCACGATTTGTGAGTATAAAACGAACATAATATAAAATATATTTATTTTTATGTTAAATAAATTATAAAAAATTATTTTACTTATAATAATAATAATAAGAATCTATTTTTCATTTTTTTTTATTTAGATACAATTCACGATTTATGAACATATTTTGCTTTTGCAATCAGGCATGGGAAATGGGTGGCGCTCCAACTGTTTAAAAATTTTACATTGTTAAATAATGCAATTTAAAGGTATTTTTTTCTTACAATTTTAAATTATTTCCTTCTAAACCACTTTGATTGTCACCTATTATCGTCTTCCCAATTTCTATTGCATATAACTACCCATAATTGAAATTAATTTCTTTAAGAAAGTCCAAGATTTTTAATAATTATCTATAATTCTTATTAATGGTCACACCGTAAGATATCATTAGTCAAAAATATCTTTATAAGATGTTAAAGAGAGTCTACTGTTTGATGATGATACTAACATTCCCAAAATCAACACTCTTTGTCCTAACCCAACTTTATCACAACCAACCCAGTATCGTTTTACAATCCAATGTCCAATGTCTAATGTCAATTGTACATGCAACTAATTCATAGTAATTGAACTCAATGATGGACCTACATGTCCTATGTTGGGATCGTGCCCCATATTTTTTTAAGTATATGTTTATATATATTATAATTATTAGGAGTAATACTTATATTATATGTATATAATGACTTAAATGAGTTTTTAAAAGTGTTATAATTAGTTAATCATGCAAATATTTAGATCTAAAAAAATTTGTAGATCTGTTATGTATATGCACCATCACTATTTAAAAATCAAATATTTTTTAAGATAGTAATAGTGTATTCTATATATGCATAATCGTGAAACTAGAAAAATAGAATTACATACAAAATTAACTATTTTTTATCTTTGTAGGTCCCGAACGGGTTTTGTGAGGGTTGAAGTCTAGAGGGGAGGGGTGAATAGACTTCAAAAACTTTTCGTGAATCAGGTGTGTTTTGCAAGTATGCCTGATCAGAGTGCGAAGTGAACAGTTTGGACTGATATCCGACTTACTAAATTGTCAAGCAAACCAGTTTGGCGTCTATCAGTTTAACTGATGGTGCGGAAGATGTTAACCCGTGTGAAAAATCAGTTTTAATAAAACGACAATTTTGGCCAACAGTTTAGATCAGAAGACTAAAGTGTCAAGCTGATCAGATCAGAAGCTTGATGCTAAGCTGATCTGGCACAGAATATGCATGCAGATAACAGGTTGTGTGCAGGTGTGTAAAGCAAGATTAAAGACACACAAATTTATAGTGGTTCAGACAACTTGTCCTACGTCCACTCTTCCCTATCAGCAGGGGCACCAACTTTACCAACTGGACTAAGTTTAATATGTTAGTCCAACACAGTACAACCAACAAATATTTAACGAGTTCACACTCAACCAATCCCAGAAATCTAATCTAGAAACCCTAGATAGAAATCCTGCTATAACAAACTTAACCTAACACAGTTTTGGTATAAGATTTGTTTTGTTCCAACTGGAATACTATCCTATCTTCTGATTAGCCTAAAGCTAGAGGATAAGTATTCTGCAAAGAACTAAGGAATGAACACTTAAGAGATAATCTCGAGCTTGTGTTCTTCTTGCGGAAATCTTAAGAGCTTCTGCTTGTGAATAATTTCCGTAGTTACTCTGAAGGTTTGATCCCATATTTATAGGCCCGATTTCGAATTAGCCGTTGGAGAGCAATTCGAACTTCGGTCTATTTCTAGCTAAGTTTGCAGGGTTGATATGATTCTTCTCAGAGGCGGTATGGCCGAAAGCATGCAACTTTATCCTTTCTAGTCGTTGAACATTGAGCCTCCAACCCTGAGTCCTATCAGTTCCGTACAGTCGTGTCGATCTCTCATAGGCTAGCAAGTACCATTCAATCTGGTCTTGATAGGTTTTATGCTTGTTGTCTGATCGACCTTTCTGAAAGTATAGTGAATTTTCAGAACACTTCTTGGAACTGAACAGATCACGTGAAATGATCTGCCCTATTTGAAGTCTTCAGTTGTAAGTTGTCTTAGCTCAACTTACTGACTTCATCTGATGTACTCTATCTTTCTTCAGTCTTGATATCTTCAGTTCTTCTCTTCTGATCTTCATAAGTGATCTTCATAACGGATCTTCAAGACTAAGAGCTATACACATTGAGTTTCCCCTCAATGTGTGATTTAATCTAACTTATACATCAGTTGTTCTATACATCAGTTATCAACTGGTCAGCCTAGTTCTCAATATAAAACGTCAGTCAGCTAACAGTTTCTGACTGGTCCTATTACATCTGTTTTGGAACTTTTATCAAAACTTAACAAAATTTCCCAACAATTTCCCCCTTTTTGATAAAACCAAAACATATGAGAAACCAACAATCAGCTGATATGAATAAAACTGTAAAGGACAGATAATCATAAGACAGTGAGAGATTGTCTTAGGATCAGAAACGCAGTTTGTTTTTCATTAAGATAAAGCATTACATTGTACATTTTGAAAAACAAAAAACATAAACTGATTCCCATATCTTCTGATTTTTTAATCCTTCGGCATGTACCCTTCTGGCATCTCCCTTAGATTATGAAGCACATTGAAAATCCGGTACAACTTCCATTTGACATCATTAACTTGGCCTGGATCAGTGATGACAACTTTGCCAATCAGATTATAATAAAACCTTTCAAATGCTAATCTGTCAAAGGATCCATCTGCCTTTTTCTGATAGTCCAACACATCATATGGAGGATGTGTGATCTTAGCATTGATGCTCTTGGCATCTTTCTGGACCTCCTTCAGAAAACCAGGATGTTTGTTTTCCATCCAGTTCAGGAACTCCTCATTTGGAGACTCTTCTGAAGGTACAATGTCAAGTACGAAGGCATCCATCCGCCATTCTGCCCTGATCCTGCGCCAAGTCTTCAATTTGGCTTCTTTTCTATCATCATTTCTGATGATGTCTTCTACTTTGCCTGGGATCAACGGCTCAACAAAATCTTTCCCGATCTGACCCTTTTTCAGCCTTGCAGAATATCTTCTGCTTAGTCCTTCAGACTCAGCCAACTTTTCATTCCTTCTTTCTTCCTCATTCGATCGGGCCTCCTCACCAATTCTTCTTTTTATTCGGTCTGGCGGCCCGGTCGTGCATGCGCTTCTGTGCGGCGAGGTGCACTCCCTCGTAATTCTTTGAGTAGGTAGAGTTTGGGAAGGTAGAAGTCACGCGAATCGACGGTCAGTTCCTTTGCCCTTCATCTTGGCCCGTTCAACTTTGCACGTACCTCAAGCGCCATCTCATCTAAGCTTTGAAGCCTCGACCATGTGACTCAATAGTCGAATAAGGTCTTGATCGTTCGATCGGTCGGTTGGTTTCTCAACTGTCCTTCCCCTTTTGGTTTGATCAAAAGAGCATTGATGTGGGAAGTCGAGGAGCCAAAAAGCCCGGCGGCTAGTGCTTTGTTGAGATCGTGGCGAATAGGCCTTGAGCTTGAACAGATAGTTCAGCGATTTTGTTTACCGGCTCGGACTTAGCGATCTCTATGGCGGTTGAAAATGTAAGGATCAACTTATCAAGCTTTTTCTTCGTTCGGCTTGATTTGTCAACGCCACCATAAGAGAGACCTCGGGTTGGAAATCTTTGCCGATTGTCTTCCCTTTGTTTTGGAGAAATCTTGATGTCGGCTTCATCTCCTTGGCAAAGTTTTCTTTCGGTTCGGTGACACAGGAAGACATGTCGCATCTTTGCTCCTCCATAACTTTTCGGAGGCTGGCGATGATCTGTAATTGTTGAACTGATGGAGTTTGCCAGAACACTCTCAATTTCTTCCTGCAACAAATCCTTGAAGCATGATCTGATCTCAATAAGTTGATCAAATGTGATGTGCGTCACAGGGATTGTCAGCATGGCCTGACCTGTTGGATCTTGAGATGTTCCAACGGTTACCCTGAACATCTTCACCTCGGTGGTTGGTCACGTGCCGAAACACCAACATCACCTTCATCGACAACTGCCTCCTCCTTCTATAGTTCTATTACTTCCACTACCTCCTCAACTGATCTACCCAGCTTGCGGTAGATTAATTTCTTCACTTCAACTTCAGATACTAAAATAGTAGGGGAGCTCACTTCAGCAGCTTTGCGCATTTCAAAGTCAAAATCGGCAAATTCATCAGCCCCGCCCAACTGTTCCATAATGATAATCAGATCCGTGAAGTTCTTCAGCCTCAAGTCTCTCCAAGCCAGGATCTCCACAACCTCATCCAGTATGAACTGATGATCAGACAACTCTAGCCTTAGTCTGATCATGTGGCCAGAAACAGTTCTGTCCACTTTGGAGTTATACTTGGCTGGTGAGGATGGGATTTTTTCAGGTTCAGCTTCTGGCATCTGTTACATGACCTCCTTTACAACCTGTTCAACCTCCTGTTGTTCCAACCCCGTAGCTGGTTCTGTCAACTGTTCAGGATCTCGGGCATGCATAAGAGAAGGAGATGGAGCCCTAGATTGGGGAGATGGAGATCATGTCAGTTCAGCCCCGAAATCTCCTTCATGCGGTGATCGTCGGAGAACTACTGACTTGAGATTTATGCTTCTCAGGAATGGCAACTTGTTTCTTGCTAGAGCCCGTGGACTTGCTGCCTGTCCGGCTCTTTGAAGACTTCTTCTCACTATCAATTTCCTCCTCCTCTGTTCCTGATTCTATGAAAAGATTCATTGAAGATCGCTTTGTGTTTCTTGATCTGCACGACACGGATATGTGCCGACCTTGGTCTTCTTTTTCTTGTTAGGGGCAACAGGCGGCTCGATCTCTTCTTCCTCAGTACTTTTTCTCTTTCTCTTGATGGTGATCTGAGGATCGGAATCAGATGGACCAAAAATCTTGGCAGAATCGTTTAAAAGAGCCTTGTAGTTCTTGATGCCTTCTCTGTCCCATTCTTTCTGAGGTAGCTTGTCCCTCAGAATAACTGCCACCTTATTAAGATTCTCTATCATATTCTTCAGATAGACCTCCCTGCGTTCATTCACCCTAAATTTCTGGTGCTCTTGTACCAGAACAACCTTGAGCTCCCCATGCCAGTTTATATTTGAAGCTCTGTTCACCATGGCAGCTAGGCAATGCAGTTTAACAAACGTCAGTCCGTCCGAACTGAAGGAGATTCCAAGAATTGTCTTTGACAGAACATCAAAGAGCAATCTGTACTTTCTTTTTAACATTGGTTTGGTGAAACCAAATGTTTGTCCCTTGTCAGCATCCCGAAACAGTTCCTGCCAGATTTTGTCATCATCTTCCTCGCGATAGTGAGCCGGAGATATTTTCCCTCTTGGTAGGGCAAAAATGCGTATCAGGTCAGCATTGGTAACCCTAATCTCTTCTCCGTTTACCATCGATGTGAATTCTTCTCCCGAAGATGTGATTTCCAAATTCCGGAGGAATTCGAGAGCCTCATACTGCATCACCGGATTTTCGGATCGTGAGCAGAAATGGTCGAGGTGATTGTCTATTAAGATTTGTTCCACTTCCTGAGATTCAGGGTCTTGTGTAACTCCAAATACGACATATCTATCTTTAACCACCTTCTTGGCGAGGGATGCATAGTTACACATAATTTTGCCTAAACCGTGTGTAGCCATCTACAAGGAAAGTGCACATTCTATAAGTATTTATGAATAATGAACAATAAGGGATTGTGAATTGTGAGTTAAATGCAATGCATATCACAAAAGACACACAAAATCATAAACATATATGATGTAGTTCAAAATAAACACAAGCAAGTGCAATAAGTAATGATTTATTTACTAGTGATGAATATTTGAAGAAGTTTTCTGGTAAATTTTTAAAAGGGTTTGAAGAGCGTGCTTTGTCGGAGTGAATATGATTTTTGCAATAGTGCTTTGAGAGAAAAAATTAGGTCTAAGAAAGGTTTTGTAGAAAGGTTCTTACTATATATAGGCATTTTGGAGGGAAAGAGGTTTTTTGAGAAACGATGCGGTAATTCAATCGATTAATCGAGATGAATGGTCAAGATTAAGCGGTGAGTTTTAAAAGTAGATGGTGTGGTTAAGGATTTTAATCCGACAACTTTTGGATTTTAAAAAGCGCAATAAAGGCCATTTAATACATGTTCCCCACGTCCGCATTTAATGTGTTGCAGGATGTGCGTCATATGTACTTGATTATAGAAAACTAGGTAGGAACAGAGATAAACTGCAACAAATAAAAGAGATAGAAATGCGTATCTGATTGACTGCTATTGTAATCAGTCAATACAACTGATTACCACATGATGCCGATTCTTAGTTCATCTGATCTGTTGACCTTAAGTTCTGCCTATCCCTTACCAACATTTCCCAACGATGTTCCTCTATCAGTTTAACCTTTTTCAACACACATCCCATCAGTTGAAATCCCCCCTTCAACTGATCTTCTGTTTTATGATCTGTTAGTACGCAACTGATCTTTTCTGATCAGATGAATTTCCCTCTTCATCTGATCTTCTCCCTTTTATCAGTTTCTTAACCAACTGGTGTTTGAGATTAGACCACCAAAATATTCTGAGGCATCATCACCTAAGTCCAGTAGTCCTAGCTCATTGCATAAATCTCTAAATCTGACTTCAGCTAGAGGCTTGGTTAAGATGTCAGCTCTTTGTTTATCAGTATGGATCTTCTCCATTCTGATGTTCTTCTTTTCTGCATGGTCTCTTATGAAATGATGTCTGATGTCCACATGCTTGCATCTCGTATGCAGAACAGGGTTCTGAGTGATAGCAATCACACTATTACTGTCACAGAAGATAGGTACATTTGTAGAAGTTATGTTGTAATCCCTCAGCTGCTGACAAAGCCAGAGCAGTTGGGAGCAACAACTACCTGCAACCATATATTCTGCTTCAGTAGTAGATGTGGCAACAGATGTTTGCTTCTTAGAAAACCACGAGACCAGCTTGCTTCCCAAGAACTGGCAAGTACCTGATGTAGATTTTCTATCTATCCTACATCCTCCATAATCAGAATCAGAGTACCCACTAAGCTCTAGATTATCATCTGTTGGATACCATAAACCTAAATTTACAGTACCCTTCAGATACTTAAGAATCCGCTTAGCTGCTTCTAGGTGGCTTTGCTTGGGATTAGCCTGAAATCTGGCACATACACCTACTGCAAAAGTTATATCTGGTCTGCTTGCAGTCAGGTGTAGTAATGAACCAATCAAAGCCCTATACTCTTTCTGATTAGTCTTCTTACCTCCTATATCTGGATCCATCTTAAAAGCAGTCAACATTGGAATTCTGGCCTCCTTGCAATTCTGAACTCCATACTTGACCAACAAATTCCTTGTGTATTTTGCCTGACAGATGAATATACCGGTACGAGCTTGCTTGACTTGTAAACCCAAAAAGTAGCTCATCTGACCCATCATGGACATCTCAAATTTCCCTTGCATCAGCTTACTGAATTTCTCACATAGCTTCTGATTGGAAGAACCAAATATAATGTCATCCACATAGATTTGAACCATGATAATGTCTTCTCCATCTTCTATTCTGAACAAGGTCTGATCAATCAAGCCCTTGGTGAAGCCATTCTCTATCAAGAACTGGGATAGTGTATCATACCAAGCTCTAGGAGCCTATTTTAGTCCATACAAAGCTTTTCTTAAATGGTACACTTGGTTGCTCATTTCAAAGCCAGGAGGTTGTTCAACATAAACTTCCTCAGCTAGTACCCCATTTAAAAATGCACTCTTTACATCCATCTGATACACATTAAATCCCCTATGAGCTGCATAAGCCAGAAACAGCCGAATGGCTTCCAGGCGGGCGACTGGTGCAAAGGTTTCATCATAATCAATCCCTTCTGATTGTGAATATCCCTTAACAACAAGTCTTGCCTTATTTCTGGTTATCACATTGTGCTCATCCTTCTTGTTCTTGAAGACCCACTTAGTACCAATTTCATCTTGATGAGTTGGTCTGTCTACAAGTTCCCAAACTTGATTTCTCTCAAACTATTCTAGTTCTTCTTGCATGGCTAGAGTCCAACTTGCATCTTGAAGAGCTTCTTCAATTGTGAGTGGTTCCTTCAAAGACAGATAATAGCAATACATTGCACTTTCACCAGCCTGATGTCTAGTTTTGACTCTATCAGATGGGTCTTCGATGATCAGATCAGTTGGATGACTGGTTATCCAAGTCCTTCTATCCTGATTATAATCAGTTTGGAGAACATCATCCTCTTCTGATAAAGATTCATCACTAGAGACTGGGAGAGGTACTTGAGTAGGATCCACTTGGCATGGACATATCTCAGCTGATGTTGGACTCATCATGTGCTGAAGTCTGTCTGTCGGAATATCAGGTGTTCCCTCTAAACCAGATGGTTCAGTTGTTACTGTCTCAGCTGTACCAGCTTCGTCACTGACAGTTGTACGTACCTTGGGGTCTTTCTTACCTGGTGAATCATCAAGGTCAAAGTTAGGAACATATATAGTGACGTATTTTGAATCCTTTCCTTTGAGCCTTAGCTGATCCATTTTCAGTGAATCTGGTTTGTCTAGCACATCTTGTTCTGCGGCAGATTTCTCTTGATCAGATGATGATTCATCAAAGACCACATGAGGTATTTCTTCCACAACTAGGGTTCGTCTGTTGAAGACCCTAAATACTTTGCTGGTTGAGGAATATCCTAAGAATATACCCTCATATGACTTGGCATCGAAGGTTCTCAACTGACTCTTCCCATTGTTGTGTATGAAACACTTGCACCCAAAAACATGAAAGTAAGAAACACGAGGTTTTCTGCCCTTCCACAGTTTATAGGGTGTTTTGAAGTGGATCTTAGTCAGAGAACATCTATTATGCGTGTGACATGCAGTATTGATAGCTTCTGCCCAGAAGCGGCTTTGAGTAGCATGTTCAGCTAACATTGCGTGCAACTTCTTTGAGTGTTCTGTTCCTTCTTTCTGCTACGCCATTCTGTTGTGGTGTTCTTGCAACTGATGTCTCATGCTGTATACCAAACTCAGAGTAAAAATCAGATATAAATTGGTTAAGGAATTCAGTACCTTTATCTGATCTAATTTTTACTATGCTGAGACCCTTTTCGTTTTGAATTTTCTTGAGCAACTCGGGTAGTTTGGTTGTAGTTTCACTCTTCTTATACAAGAATATAACCCAGGTGAACTTGGAATAATCATCCATGACCACCAGAGTGTATTTGCGTCCACTGAAACTGAGAGGTGTAACTGGTCCAAACAAATCCATATGGAGCAGTTGCAATACTCTTCTGGATGGAGGAGAAGGTATCCATTTGAATGAAGCCTTGACTTGCTTTCCCTTCTGACATGCGAAACATGTCTGATCCTTAGAGAAAACTTCATTCGGAAGCCCTTCTACCAAGGACATCCTTGCTATCTTGTTAAGAGTCTTAAAGTTCAGATGACTCATCCTCTTGTGCCAGAGCCAACTGGAACTCTTAGAGCTTTTAACAATCAGGCATGCATTTCTTGGGCAACTGTTCCAATCTACTGTGTAAATCATTCATTTTCTTGAACCAATCAATAAGATCTGTTGAGTAGCTCGATTTCTGACTGTGCATTTTTTTATCGAGAATTCAACACTAAATCCATTGTCGCAGAATTGTGAAACAGATAACAGGTTGTGCTTTAATCCATCAACATATGAAACTCCTGTGATCTGTACGTCATCGTTCACTAAGGTTCCGACTCCTCTGGTTTGACCAAAGTTATCGTCACCAAAGAGAACTCTTGGGCCTGGTCTTTCAACATAGTTTCTAAGGAGAAACTGGCTTCCAGTCATGTGTCTTGAGCATCCACTATCTATGTACCAGATAGCTGCCTGTTCTCCACCCTTATTTACCAGTCCCAAGTAATTCTTCAAACAATTCAAACTTTAGGTACCCCAGTAGAATCAGTTCCTAGGGGGTTAGAGGTATCTTTCGGGATCCAAACATATCTGGCACCTCTATTGAAAACAGAAGGCTTGATTTGTCTCCCATAGATATCTACATAGTCATACGTCTCTTCATATGCAATCTGGTTCGTATGATTATGAGTGTGAGCATTGGACAAATCAGAAGACTTGGAATTTTTCATTGAAACTTGTCTTCTTTTAATCCAGTGGGGCTCAGGTGCAACAACCCTAGGTTTCTGATTGTAGGGGTAGGTATGACTGCTACCATTAAAAGATTCATATCTTTCTGGCATAGTTGGTCTTAGCAGTTTACCCTTAGCTTGCTTGTTAGGCAGCTTGGACTGAGTCTGCATCAGCTGGGACTGTCCCTTTCGAGATGGTCCAGCCTGATACCTACTCTGCTAATTGGGCTGTGGTCTCCTCAGAAGAACTGGGTTCATCTGATGATACCTAGGCTGATGTCTTATCAGTTGAGGTTCATTTATGTTCCTTTCTGATTTGACACTTGCCTTGCATGATCAGCTGGTCCTTTTCCCTTACCAGATATATATTTGGTATTTCGTGTATCTTGGTCAGAAACTCGTTTGATTACACTTTTCTGACGTGAACCAGATGGGACTTTTGAGAATCCAAAAGGGATTTCATACCCAACTCCCTTCTTGTCAGTCGGCATACGAAAATAGTTGATCAGATCTTGAACAGTTTTAGAAAAATTTGTGAAAACCTCTATTTTCTTACGTAGATCGTCCTCAAGAACTTTTAGATTCTCATGCATCCGGAAGAGTTCATCAAACTTACCCTGAAGGGATTTGAGTTCACTGGCTTGTTGTAGGTTGACAGCCAACTGTTCCTTAACCAGCTTTCCCTGATCAGAAGAGCTGACCTTCAGAAACTCCAGTTCTGTGGTGATCTTCAGAACAATTTCAGTTGATTTTAGTTCAGCTGCTCTACTTGCCTCAATTTCCTTAACAAGTATGATGTTCTCAGCTCTCAGGTTATCGTTCTCAACTTCCACTCGTGTATAAGTATCTATTGCATTGGAAATATCATCAAGCAATTGGTCATTGTAAACCTGCAAGTTGACCTCTCCTGCAGATGTGCTCAGCACATGTGGTGTGGAAGAAGGAGACACAAAAGGTTTAGAGAATACCTCGGTTTGATCTGATTCTCTGGCCATGAAACAGATGTCATCATAGATAAGAAGTTCAAATCATCGACATCGTCAGTTGTGGTAATCAGATAGAAATCTTCAACAGATGAATATCTAGAATCATCTGATGGAAGATAAGAATAGTCAATTCCTGATGTGTCTATCTTGGGAGATGAATTTAATAAAGAAGTTTTGATTAGATCCCAAAACCCCTAAGTATGACATGTTCAGGATAATCTTGATAGTTAAAGTCGGGGTTTCGACATAGATTGTTCGGGGAAGATATCTGCAAAATGTATAGTTAGCGAGATATAGATCGGGGTTAGATCTTGAAGTTCTTGAAGAACTCGGAAAGTCTTGAGTAACTAAAGAATCGATAGAGGCGAAGACTCGATGAAGATTCTTTGAAGACCTTTGAAGACTCGATAAGTTCTTTGAAGATCTTTGAAGACTTCGATGAAGTTCTTTGAAGACCGAAGACTCGATAAGTTGTTGAAGACATGAAGACTCGATGAAGTTCTTTGAAGACACGAAGACTCGATGAAGTTCTTTCTTGAAGACTCGATGAAGTTCTTGAAGACACTTTGAAGACTTCATTGATTCTTGAAGACTTCGAGAAGATCTTGAATACTCGATTATAACTTTGAATGTTCGGAGGCTTTGAATAATATCTATCGAAGACTACAAAACCGAGAAAAATGCACATGTTAGGAAAAGTAGATATTGCCCAAAACATTCTAGTGCGGACAAAAGGAACTAAGTCTAAGTGTTGTTTAAGGTTGTCTCATTCGGAGAGATTGACCAAAAAGAGCCATTTTGTTTTGTCTACATTCATTTGAAGACAAGAACCAATCGGAGGAAGATAACCTTCTTCTTCGACCTCGAAAAAGCAGGGGACTGAATTATGTCGGTAGTACTAAGTTCGGTCGCAAAAATTGGTGATTGGCTACATGATTGCATATTTCCTAAAACATGCAAGAGAGTGTTCAAACCTAAAAATAGTCGTTCAAAACACGAAGAAGAAAACTCATAAAGTTATCTCTTCAACGGATAGTTTTTTCAAAAAGTGACCTTGGTGAAGTTGCTATAAATACGGTGCCCCTTTACATTGAGAGGTTCGGGAAATTTCAAAAGCAACTCAAGATCTCATTATTATTATTGCAAATTGAAGCACTCGAAAACCCTAGAATTTCCCAAGTGTTTCACATTGGGAGAGCTCACTATTCTAAGCCTATATTGATAGATATATCAAAGCTTAGAAGAGATATCTAGCCTTTGCATTAGTTCTTATTATAAAGGATATCTCACCTAGTTGAAACCAACCCAAAACCCAAACCCTTTTGTTAAGGTAGTTTGTGTGTGTTTTGTTGGTGAGTTAGAGTTGTAAAAAGTGAGTAAGATCATTGAGTTAGCGAGAAAACTCTAGAGAAGAAGTTAGTAAGCTACTTGTGGTAATGAATACTTGTGTGTGTTTGTGTTAGTAAGGCTGCGTTGAGTCGGCCCGAAGAAAACTCAAGGTAGAAAAGTGAGTAAGCTCTGATTGAGTTAACTGAAAGCTTTAGGAAGTGGTTAAGGAATTTCTCTGACGAAGATCGAGAGAGAGTGGGCGTAGGAGCTTGAGTCTCGAACCATTATAATTCTTTGTGTTGTTTGCTTTACATCTTTGCATTTTTATACATTACATGTTTTTTCTTTGAAAGCATATTTCATCGATATTGATTGGAACCAATCCAATTTAAGCGCATAAAATTGGTCACAACCTTAATCCTTTGTTTTATTAAAGGAAGAAGATATTTAACAAAGCTAAAACAGTATAAACTTAGGGCCAACCATTTCAAGACACTTGAGTAGCTAGAACGAGATAGTTACCAAAACCGAACTAACTCGATTGAGTGTTCAATAAGATAATTATCTGATCCAAGCTCCTCAAGATCTCTGATAAATTCAGGATCAGTTGGGCTAATCTGAAGCTTCTGAAAGCAGCTCAGGATCATTGTCTCAGTAGACTTTGACTCAGGGCAATCCGTGCTTCTCAGGACAAAAATATCAGGATAACTTCGATCCATCGACCTCGATGAAGAAAAAAGTTTGAAAAATCACTGAACACGTGTATTCCCCCCCATACACGTGTGAGACTCGTTAACACCGGGACCAACAAGTGGTATCAGAGCAGTGGTTCATTTTGACCACTTGGTTTGGTAGCCATAGTCTATTTGCTGAAAGACTTTGGTGGTCTACTGAATAAATCTGTTTGCTGATATCTTACAAGGCTCAATCATCATGCCTTCTAAGAAACTTCCCATGTTCTCTGTTGAGAGCTATGACCTATGGAGACTGAAAATAAAGGCTCATCTATATTCAAAACATTAAAGAATGTGGAGAGTGGTTTCTGAAGGACCATTCAAATTTACTGTTGTAAATCCCAGAATCACTGATACTGAGAGAAATGATCCCAGGGATGAATTTCCTAAACCTGATGACCAACTGACTCCTGATGAGAGAAAGTTAGTCAATCTGGACTACATTGCTAAAGATACTTTGTATAACACTATTGATGATGGTGTTATGGGGATGATTTCTCACTGTGAAACTGCAAAAGAAATATGGGACACACTTGCTGTTATGTGTCAAGGCACAAATCATATTAAGGAAAACAAACTTTCTGTTGCTATTGGAAAGTTTGATGGCTTTGAAATGGAAGATGGTGAGTCCATTGACAAACTTGAGGTCAGATTCACTAGCATCATGAATGATCTGAGTGCTCTTGGGAAAAGATACCCACAGAGAGAAGTGACACTGAAAATTCTTAAAGGATTGTCTAAGAAATGGGATATACATGCTGTGGTGATTGAAAACACCAAAAATATTGATTCCATGCCATACAAACAAGTTTTATCTGAACTGAAAGCTTATGAGTTTGTGATGGACAAGAAAACTAAGAAATCTGACAGCAAAGATGATTCTTCATCTAGCAAGAATGTGGCTTTTAAAGCTAAAGAGAAACCCTGTAAAGCTAGAGAGTCTGAAAACTCACTTGCCAGAAATCAGGATGAGCAAGAGGATAAGCTAGTACTGATGGCAAGAAGGTTTGAAAGACTCAATAGCAGATATGTAAAATATAAGAAATACTACGGGGAATCACAGTACAAGAGAAACTAAGAAGTTCGAGGCCAGATTACGAGAAAAAGAAGGACCGTAGAAAGTGAAGGATCCTCATCCAAGAAGAACTCCAAGACCAAGGAGGAAAGTGATCGGGGATGATGATACCAGCAGATGCTACATCTGTCGGAAGAAAGGTCACTTTCAATATGACCGCATCCATTTGAAGTGCAAAAAGAAAGAAAGGAGAGACAAGCCAAGAGAGACATGAAGATCTCAAAGAAGAAAGCTATGATTGCAGAAGAGGAAGAACATTGCGAAGAAGGTTCCGGTTCCTCAGATGAGATTTTCTCGAGCCGATGACATAGATGATGTACATCTTATGGGCACGTGGAGGAGGTAAATTCTTCTATCTCTGTTGTTGCTCCTACACAAGCACATGAGTTCTTAAGTTCAACTATGGCGATAACTTTGACTGATGGATTCGTTTGAGAATCTTATGAAGGACTATTCGCGGTTACAAGAACTACTCTTTGAAACTCAAGAGCGTAACAAAGGAACGGATCACGAGAATCAAGTGGAAAGACTCTAAAAATGCTTTGAGATCACTTCTCAATTGATGGGAACTCTTGATGGCTGGATGCTCGAAAAGTACAACTCTTTAAAAAAGAAGGTGATAGAGATCACGAATGGAAAATTAGAAATCCACTAAAGAGATTGACTTATCGAATCGGAGTTCAATGACCTCTTTGAGAAGCATGAAACTCTAAAGAAATGTGAGGATAGTCTTGCAGAGAAAGTTAGCTCTATTGAATTCGCATCTAAAGTAATAGATGAAATTGAGAGTTATCAAAGACCTGCAACCACTACTACACATTTGAGCTTGCATAACAAGACTTGGACAGCCATTTTTTCAAACAACTCTCCAAGTAACAACACGGAGAGCGGTTTTATAAAAAAAAAAAACATAAATTGCGGTTTGAAACCGGGTCCAAGAATAAACCTTGGACAACGGTTTCAAACCTTTATCTAATACCACTTGCATACCGGTTACTAACATTTGTCTTGGTCGATTTCTGGACAGCGGTTAATAACCGCTGTTTTTTTTTATATATATATATATATATGAAGCAAGAGACCTAGCTCAGACTTCATTTCTTTCTCTCCATTTCTTCTCCCCAAAAAATTAAATGGCGAAGACCAAATCGCCGCAAATCGTCTGTTTCCCTTCAACCAAATCGCCAAATCGCCATTGACCATTGCCTTGGTAAATCGGCTTCTCCCTCTCCCCCAAATCATCGCGCCCTCCCTCCCTCTCCTACCTCCTTGGCTGCCTTCCCTCCCCTCCCTCAGCTTATCCATCCTCCCCTGCCGCCCCCCCTCCATAACACTTAGTTGGTACAGTGAGTGGATTCTTGCAATCTTTAATTTTATTTTTTTTTCAAGCTTTAGCTTTATTCATATGCATATTCCATTATTGAACATTATAAATATGATTATACAGTTGAATTGAACATTAATATATGAGTAAGTCAATATAACGTGTGTTAAAAAAAATCAAATGAATAGGTCTTCCATGAAATATTTTATATGCAATATCTACTGATTATAAGAAAAGTGGGGCAAATAAATATAAATATAAAATGGGGCCTCAACTCAAGTCGTATTTCCATTGAATTTTTCAAGATTTAGCTTTATTCATATTATATATGTTGCTCTTGTTGTTTTTTGAACTGAACTAATTTTGTTGTTTATAACACTTAGTTAATTTTGTTTATATTATATATGTTGCTCTTGTTTTTTAGCTGAAATATTATATTTTGCTCCATAACACTTAGTTGCTCTTGTTGTTTATATTACTGGTCTACTTCAGAAGACAATGTTTATAGATGTATCATGTATACTGCATAGATAGTTCTTATCATGTATGAAACATCCGGTTGTGAATATTGTTTGTTTTTTGTTTATTAAATGTTGTTTCTTCTGCTTTACAAGATCATGTCTCAATACACATGTGTTCATAGTATAAGAGTATGCTATCAACTGAAATTTTAATTTATAAGTAGATGATGCAGATGTAACTTATAAGTAGATATATGTATCATATATCTTTGCATAGATAGTTCTTATCATGTATGAAACATCCGGTTGTGAATATTGTTTTGTTTTTGTTTATTAAATGTTGTTTTTACGCTACGAGGATCATGTCTCGTTTGCCATATCCCAGAGATGATGGAGATTCTGATGGAGATCATGGCGCATATGATCATGGTGCATATGATGACTTGAGAGAGTGTGACACTGATGCTCCCACCACCACTAGCAGCTCCGGGGAGAAGCGCTCGTAGCAAGGGGAAAACACTTCAGGTAATTTTATTACAATTGAACAGTTTGAAATCGATAAATATATTGATTGATCGTTGAACCTAATTAAAATACTATGTTATTGCGATTATCGTTCAATGAGTTTGGACATGCAATAGGAAAAGAGAGTGAGTCGTTGTCCTTCTACATTGGATTGCTTTGTCGGGAGCGTGATCCCTATCGTCTTTGCCGACCCAATATTTGGCGTAACCCCAAACTGACTCATTTGAAGGAAAGATTATGGGACGAGCTTACGGTATGTTAATTATATATTTATTGAAAGTTATAGTATGACCCTTAAATTTACTAAATTGTTATGTTATATGCGTATAGACTACCTTGAGAGGTCTTGACCTCACAAAGAAAAGCAAATATTGTCGCAAGTGGAGTAATGGCCAAGAATTTCCGGACTTGGTTGAGAAGTAACACACGAGATCCTAAAGCTGGTCTTTACTGCGTCTAGTCCGCCTCCTGCGTGATCGAGAATAACCCTATGGTGGCTCCATCTTTTGGGAGGAGTTTGTGAGCAGAGCAATGGAGGATGATTTCCAGGTAAAATTGATCAATGTCATTTCCTCAATTTCTAATGCCTAAGTTTTTAGGTGTTTATCATATTTCTATTATCTTTGTAGGATCGATGCAAAAAAATCGCGTTCAAGCCAAGTCGATAGAGGCGATATATCGTGGATCCAACAAAGGTTATGCACGAATAAGAGAAAATATGGTGAGATCAAAATCCTAACTTTTAATTTTTTTTATATATTCACTTTTAATATATCTAATAAAGGGACACGTTCATCACTATGTAGAAAGAGGAAAGAAGAAAAATTTGGAGAGAGTGAGCCTATTGTTGCCGTTTAGACTTATTTCGGACTACCAGAAAGGGTCGAGACAGGAATATTCACGATCCCAATGCACAACGCATCATCGAAGAAGTGGTAATCTATCCATTAATTTATCTTTCAATTACAAACTATTATTTATAAACAAATAATTAAATAATAATCTTTTGTTTTTGTGATTCAGGAGGCGTCTATCTCGGACCATGGCTTTGGCGACATTCGCATGATCGTACGATGATCTGTTTGGACGGACTATGGGTCGCCAGGAGCATCCCGGCCGCTTACGGAGTGTCGGATATGGCGTGACGAAGACATCTTTAGCAATGACACCTGGTCTTCAAGCCATGGATGTCTTCAAGCCATGAATATGATGGGTATACTAACGGAAAAGGTTGCCAAGTTGACTAAAGATGTGGAACGTTTGAGGTCTGAGAAAGATCGAGCCACGGAATGTCGTCGAGTGGAGCAAGCTGTGAACATAGTATCACTAATGCTATGTTTTCAGCTAACCCTAGGGACGACTTTATTAAGGCACTTCAAAACGTCTCACAGGTATCAGATATGCATGTCTCACATTTGTTTTAATTAAAGACTAGTGTATCAAAATTTTCTAACTAAATATCTTATTCGAGCGAAGCGACCTTTTGCTACGCATATCCGGAGGATCCCGATCGGTTGGTGGCCACGAGCTCATTACCACAGCTCCCATGGAATGATTCATGGTCATCCCATCACTCCTGGTTTTCGTGAGGGTCACACTCGATGTACCCGTGTCGGAGAGGAGGATTCATTGATGCCAAAAACCAATCGATGAAGCCGTCGCGGTCGGAGCAATGGGTCGGGCACTTCATCGAATGGCGAAAGCAACTTGGTCTCTAGCACCATGAGGGTAAAATATTTGTTATTAAAGTTCATTATCTTATTTGTGGTTCTAAATAATATTGTAAATTAATTGTAGAATCTGCTAGGCCCACATGAAGGCTAAATCGAGGACTCCACTACTCCAAGACTTGGTTATCCCATATTTGGAGACTTAGATCAAGATGATCATTTACAATCTAGGGTGCACCGGATGGTATCGTCTAATGCTTTCGATATCGTCACGGTTCCCATGCTTGCTCACTTTCATCGAATACTTTCCAAGAATTAAATCGATTGAGGAACATGTCGCTGAAGTCTTGAATGACGAGTGGTTGAGTGCAACCACCATAGCCCTTTACCTCGGTATGTGTTTACTAATTCTCAATATTCACTTTTCAGTATAGTTTAATTTTCTTTTTAAATATTAATTAGCGTATATATGTTGGTTAAAGATATTTGGGTGAGCTATATCTCTCCGAGAGATAACCGAGCAAGTGGAATGTACTCCTTCGTCTCCCCCAAGTGTCTTGCATAATGAGTGATAAGCATGAGACCATGGATGGGTTCGATTAATCACATCTTTGAATCTAACGGGAGCGATCATCTCATTTTTGGCCAACAAATGTGGGGTGAGTGATAAACATTTCGTTAAAATTTGTAATCATGTTTATAATATTTGCACATATATATGCTAAATTTGCAGTTAATTTTAATACTCTCAATATAATATAGGAACCATTGGGTGCTGGTCGCCATACACATGAATACATTAAGTGTGTATTTTATGGACCCAGCTCGTGATGGAGTTTATTCTAATCATACGATCTCGTTTCATATATGGAAGCGTAAGTTCATTTTTAATATTCTATACAATGATTTGTTTTACTTTTTAAAATTATGCATATTTAATCTATTTTTATTTTTTAATTATAATAATAATAGTGTGATGACAATGTATCGAGTCGCCTTGAGTCGGGGCTCAAGATCCGAGTTAAATAAAGTGAAATGGATTAACATTAAGGTAAATTTAATTTAGTAAATTATCAAACTAATTAATAGAAAGAAATCATAATTATAATACGTGATTATATTGTTAATCAATTGAGGTTAGAAGTAACGAGATAATGACCATTGTGGTCATTTTGTTTGTTGCTTTATAGAAGATATAATCCGCGGGCAAATAACGAACATTCCTCCCAATGTAAGTCAATTATTGATTTATTTAAATTATTATTGATTGAATAAAAATTCATACTATATTGATTGATTCGATTTGTTTGCGGTTTGTCTATGAGCGTGAGCTCAAGTCTTACTCTAAGAAAAGACTGGAGAAATGGAAAAACGATTGGACGGGGTACCTTTACAATCGTTTCTTATATTCATACGATCAATATTGAGAGAATGTTGTTTGAAATATTGGTAGCATGTAATTAAATTATATATTTGTGATGATATATATTTCATGTTTTTGGTGTATTTGACGTATGTTTATGATTGTATGTTTATATATTTCGATGTTTTGGTATATATATGTGGTTTATGGTTTTATTATAGGATTTTTGGTTTATGTTATATGGTATTGGACGTATATATAAGTTTTGGTTTATAGTTTTATTATAGGATTTTTAAAATGTAAGTTAATAATTAAAAAAAAAAAAAGATATTGGATGGCGGTTTTCAAAGCCGTATATGTAAAATAAAAAAAATTAAAAAAAAATATATCGGCTTGGACAATGATTTATCAACGCCGCTCTCTAAAACTTAAAAAAAAAGCGGTTAAAAGCTAGCATGTCGAAGTGCTTTTCTTGGACAATGGTTATTTATCGATTGTCCAAGTTTGGACGGTGATGCTTTGGAGAGCAGTTATAACCGCTCCAAGGTCATTTTTCACTGTTGTCAAGCCCAAATGTGTATTAGTGAACTATAAAAGCTGGATTGGGATACATTCCAGGGGGAACCTCACAAGGTCTTCTGAATGTTGCTTCTAGTAGCACCAAGATTGTATTTGTTAAACCAGTAACATCTAATCTTCTTCTTCAAGAACAACCCGAGTTTTAGACAAGGGTAAAGGACCTATGGTTTCAGAAAAAACCGAAGGTTCAGGAAGAAAGCCCAAACCTCGGGAAAAGGCTAGAAAAACCCGAACACTTCAAGTAGGAAATTTTCGAGCCAAGTGCTTCCAAAGCCTCGGGCTAAGAATACCAACTGAAGAGATCAGACTTTGAACCATCGGATGAATTTTCAGAGGCGGAAACACTTTCGGCAGAGATATTCTGTTGAAAAGACCAAGTCCTCGATTCTTGAAAGACCCCAATTTCAAAGACAGGCAACCTAAACCCCACTTGTCTAAGGGTTAAGGTTTCTGAACCCAAGTCACAGAGACAGAGACCAATTTGCACAAAAAGCTAAGGAACTTGAACAAAAAGCCCGAACCAAGAAGAACTCTAAGGCTCATGTTCATGCTAAGATCGACACTCATACACAAGGTCTTCGCCAAGGCACCTAGGGTAGTGAATGTGTATGTAGATGTTTATGGGGAGACAAATCAGCCACTCTAAAGTAATTAGAGTTATCAGTGATTTGGGTTCCAAAAGGTACAACTAACTTTGGTATGACCCTACACAAATGGGTACCTAAAAAAGCGTCATTTTTGGAGTAAAGGAAAAAAATTTGGTGAATGAATATAACATAGCACCGATGAGTGGAAATGAATTGCTTTTTTTGTATGGTATCGGGACGGTGGATGTTCAAGACATATGACGAGGATATAAGCAACTACTCATTTGACTATGTTGAGCAAAAAGGCCCTCGAGATCACATTTGGAGACAACTCAAAAGGACAAACCGAGGGATATGGAAATCTTGAAGTTGATTACATTTCATATCCATGGCGTTTCATATGTGTCTTGTTTAAAGCATAACTTGCTTTCTATCATCAATTTCTGTGACAAAGGATTCGGTGTTGAGTTCTCAAAGAACTTACGTTATGTGAAAAGACAATACTTGAGAAAATTTTTCTTGTTCGGGTACTAGAAAAGGAAATGTGTATCTTCTTGATTGGAAATTATCTCCTAAGGATACATGTTTGGTTGCAAAAAGTTCCATCGATACCCGGGTTGTTTGTGGCACAAAAAGACCTGAATCACTTAAACTTTAAAACCACGAACAAACTTGCAAGATTAGCACTTGTGAGGGGTTACCAAATGAAGTGTTCAATAAAGATCATGTTTGTGATGCTGTCGAGAAAGGAAAACAAATCGAGCATCTTTCAAAAGCAAAGTAGATGTTTCTCTTGTAGAATCGCAAGCTGTTACATATGGATCTCTTTGGTCCAAGAACACTCAGAAGCACAAATGGCGAAATATACACTTGTGGTAGTTGATGACTACTCTAGATACTCATGGGTGATATTCTTACTTAGTAAGAAGGAGACTCAGACAAAACTGCCATAAATACTGAAAAGGCTCAGTACTGAAAAGAATCTGAGTGTGGTCAAGATCGGATCGGATAAAGAACCGAGTTTATCAATCATATCATATATCGATTACAGCAAAGAAATGGAATAACCCATGAAACATCACCAAGAAGGACCCCACAACAGAATGGTGTTCTTTGAAAGAAGAAATAGGACTTTGAAAGAAGTTGCAAGAACAATGATTCTTTGAAGGCGATATTCCTAAGAGATTTTTGGGCCGGCTATCAACTTTGCATGCTACTCTCGGAAACGGATCCATCTTGACCAAGAATCAAGGAAAAACTCCATATGAAATTTGTGGAATAAAAGGAAGCCTCTTGTTTCTTTCTTTTCGTGTGTTTGGTTGCAAGTGTTTCATACACAATAATGGTAAAGATCGGTTGAAAACTTTTGATAGCAAAAGTTGAAGAAGGGATATTCTTAGGATATTCGAAGTCGGTAAAACCTTGAGTTTACAACTGTAGGACTTTATTGTGGAAGAAACACATCATGTTGTTTTTTGATGAATCTACTTGTGTTTGGAAGAAACAGAACATGACTCAAGAGAACCCGATCAAGAGAATCATTAGACTTAGCCTGAAAAAGAAATCCTGCAACACGAAAAGAAGAAGTCGGGTCTCTTTCTATGAATGGAGTGAATCAGACTCAGACAAAGAAGTTCAGGATGAAAAAACTTCGAGGATGGTGAGACTCGGGATGAAAATTCTTCACCGAAGGAAAGCCAACCTAATCGAAGGCGACCAAACCGAACATACACCCGATTCGGACTCGGGTATGTAATGCCGATGAAGATGTGGTCACGGTGAGCAAACTCGAATCTATCAACTAAGGGGGGAACAAATGTCTCGACAATGTTCGAATGGAATTTCGAGGAAGATGATTCCTTTCTCCTTTTCTCGTTATTCCTCGAATTTGATGAATACTGAACCTAACATTTATGATGTTGAGGACACTACTGAAGGGGGAACATCCAGGAGAAAATGGTTGGACAACCATCCTACAAGTCAGATTGTGGGTGATCTATCAGAAGGAGTAATAACAAGACGATTCCATGGTGAAAGTGCTTTATTCCATTTGTTTTTTCATCGGAAAAGGAACTCTTTTGAGATTGAAGAAGCTCTACAAGACTCATTCTGGATTGTTGCTATGCAAGAAGAATTGAATCATTTCACAAGGAATGAAGTTTAGGAGCTAGTGGACAGACCTAAAAGGCACAATGTGATTGGAACTAAGTGGGTGTTCAAGAATAAGAAAGATGAAAACAACAACATTGTGAGAAATAAGGCAATGCTAGTTGCACAAGGTTATTCCCAAGAAGAAGGCTTGGATTATGATGAAACCTTTACTTTTGTTGCAAAGACTAGAAGCTATCGATTGTTTCTTGCATATATTTGCCCACATGAAATTCACAGTCTATCAGATGGATGTGAAAAGTGCATTTCTGAATGGTGTGCTTAAGGAGGAAGTATATGTGGAAAAACCTCCAGGATTTTGTCAGAATGACCAAGTTAACAGGCTCAGGAAAGCCTTGTATGGTCTTAAGCAAGCATCCCGAGCATGGTATGATACCCTTTCTCAGTTTCTTACTGACCATGATTTTATCAAAGGAACTGTTGATAGGACTTTGTTCAAGATAGAAGATGGAAAGGATATTTTACTAGTTCAGATCTATGTGGATGACATCATATTTGGATCTCCAAATCATCAGTTGTGTGAAAAGTTTTCTACTCTGATGAAAGGAAAGTTTGAGATGTCAATGATGGGGGAGATGAATTTCTTTCTTGGACTTCAGGTGAAACAAACTAAGGAAGGAATATTCATCAATCAAGTAAAATACACCAGAGATCTGATTGCAAAGTATGGAGTACAGAATTGCAATGCAGTTAGAATTCCCATGAATACTAACTACAAGATGGATCGATCGAAAAGCAAATCGAGAAATCATCTTCGATTATAGAGGATCATTGGATCATCTGCTATATCTCACTGACAAGTAGGCCCGATATAACATTTCTTTGTTGGGATATGTGCAAGATACCAAGCTAATCTAAATTTAGTCACATGGACCGCCAAAAAGATTCTCAAATATATTAAAGGCACTGTGAATAGAGGATTATGGTATCCAGCTGATGATAACCTTGAATTAACTTGTTATTTAGATGCTGATTGTGGAGGATGTAGAATTGACAGGAAGTCTACCACAAGAACTTGTCAATTTCTTGGAAGTAAAATGATATCATGGTTTTCAAAGAAACAAAACTCAAGAGTGAAATCAAGATGAAGTTGAATATATATATGGTGGGAAGTTTGTTGTGCACATATTCTTTGGCTCAGACAACAATTGAGGGATTATAAGATTATAGCCAATGAAGTACCTATATTTTGTGATAATAATAGTGCAATTGCTATTACACAAAATCCTGTATTGTACACCAGATGTAAACATGTTGATATCATACATCAGTTCATCAGAGATCATGTTGAGAAGAAAGACATCAGAATGGAGAAAAATCATACTGATAAACAAAGAGCTGATATCTTGACTAAACCTTTGGCTGAATCAAGATTTCAGGAACTATCAGTTGAATTAGGTATGTTGGATCTAGGTTAATAAAACAAATCTTAAAAATTGAAGGTTTTCAGATGCATGAAGTTTTCTCAGGTTTTTACTGAAAAACTCAGGATAAAATTGAGAGTCCTGAACACTGAGTCTTGGGAAACTCAGTTATCCTGAAGTTCAGTACTCAGTATTATACTGACATTTTATCAAGGTCAAAACTCAGTAAGACTGATGGAGAAAATTAGTCTGAAGAAGTATTTACTCATGCACCACATTTATTGTCTATCTGAATCTCAATAATCATTGACAATAAATGACAAAACACCTGAAGAAATAATTGGGCGGGAACTTTTAAATTCTCGAGGAAAGTCAATGGTCTGCAGGAACAGTAATTAAATGCAATGTTCATTAATCACCAATATGGATAAATTAGCGGCTAAGTACTTGCGAAACCGTCCTTTCAAATACCCGTTTTAGTCGGTTTTTAATCTTGACCTTCAAAACCTTCATCTACGCGGTTTTTCGTAAATCAAAATCCTATATCCATTACAAAAACTCCATTCAAGCCCTATTTCAAAAAGGCCTTTGTCTTCACAAACCCTCTGCTTCAAAACCTTCGATTACCCAGAAATCTCTTATCTAAAAAACCCTTCACTCAAAATCACCAAAAAATGACACTCTCTATATACGACAAACTCACAATTTCCAACAAACCATGGTACGAATATGTTGTTTCTCTGGAAAGCACATCAAATGCACCTCACGGGGGGAGGAGTTGCATATGATTCGTATGGAAAAGCTTACTTGTCTGATCGCAAATCAACCAGATGCTGAATATACCAAGGAGGTAATTGAGTTTGTTTCTAATATGCAATTGGATGACGAAAATTGCATAGAGTCTAAGATTACGGTGTTGCATTTGGAACATAGTACAAAATATGTGGATTTTGTTAGAGAATTATATATTATTCCTAAGAATCTGAATGCCATATATGAGTTAAGTGATAGAGGTGAAGACCCTACGGTATTGGGTAGGGAACAAGAGTATTAGGATAAAATTACTGATCATCCGATAAAGTTTGAAGCTACTTTGAATAAGAGGCATTTGAATCCTAAATATCGAGTATTGTTGGATATTGTAAGCAAATACATCATGAGTAGATCTGGTAGTTTCGAACAGATAAGCACGCCTAAGTTAAGGCTAATGACGACGATTGAAGATTCACCTACTACATATTTGATCAAGGTGGTGAGTGATCAAGCCAAACAAATTCAGAAGGTGAATTACTCTGTAGTTATCAAGGGAAAAATTCTACATGCAATCAAGATTGCATTTATCTTGGAAACGTGCAGAGAAGAGGAGGACATTTTTTCCGATTCCACTTCCTTTCCAAAGTCAAAAATCATGTTCAAACCAACGAAGAAGACTTTGAGAGGAAAGAAAGAGAAAGACACTGAGTCTCAGGAGGAGACTGTTGAAGAGGAAACGGAGGAAGATACAACAGTGGTGGAGCAAGTCAGGGAAACAAGAAAGACTTCTCAGAAATCCACTGAGACAACTAATGAAGAAGCCAAACAAGCTAGGGGGAAAGCCCTGATGCAAATTAAAAGAGAGAAAGGTGAGAAACTGAAGAAGAAAGCACTGGCTCCTCCAATTGCGGAAAAGGAGGTCAGTGAAACTGAAGAAACTCAACCTGAAGGCCAACACCATCTTGGTTCTCATGATCAGAACAAAGATGGAGATCAGGGAGGTGATGCAGAAATGCAATCTGAGGGGGAGAAGGAACCTCGATAGATCATCGAGAAAGAAAAAGAGACCGAAGTCGATGGAGAAGGATGACCGATCTTCAAGACAGATCGATATCACACATCCTCGGACGGAAAGTTAAGACTCTTGGTATCTTTTCGCACTATTATACATTATGCCAAAGCCTCCGAAGTTCCTATCTTTAAATCATTATGTATGATACGCAGACTGAGGCTCAATTGGATCAACCAGCTCAGTTGGAGATAATTGTTTTGCCTCCAAAAATTGATTTCAGTCCTGTCCTGGATAAATTGAAGAAGGTGGTGCCAATGGTGGAGAAAGTGACTCAAATTGAAGAAACCTTGGCAAGCCAATCTCAAAAGCTGGAAAATTTGAGTTCATTTTCAGACATGCTGCAACTACAAACAACTCTTGCAGATAAAATGACTACTTTGGAAGGAAAGATTGATGTAGTCAAAACTGAGCTCAATGCAGAGATGGAGCAAAGGTATCAAACCAGAACTGCTTACCTTGAAGCTAAACTGATTGAGAAGAATGATCAGATAATCAAGACAGCGGTTGAGGAAATAGGCTCACTGCTCATGACCAAGATGACATACATGATAAATGAAGTGTTCTCAAAGCAGTTTGCTCCACTCGCAGATGAATTCTCAATGGCCAAGAATTACATGATGAGGCTAGAGGATGAGCATGATCGGGCTAAGGGCAAGACGATAAATATGGGCAAGGAGCAATACTATATGGATACTGAACTGACACAACTACTCCCAAGGTATGGTGCTAAAAAGGGGGAAAGGCCTGGTGGCAAATTCAGTGACTTGTTGGCACAAACCTTGGAGAGAAAGGCTAAAAAAGAAGCTGAAGGAAAGAAAATTTTGGATGCCTTAAGTGAGATTGAAGCCACTGAGAAACTGAAGTTCAAAGAAGCAGAAAAACCTACCTTCACTCAAACATCTGAGCAAACCATTCAGGAAGTAATTGGTGAAAAACTGAGTGATAGAAGGATGATTGAGACAAGCAAAGCCGTTGAAGAGCAAGCCAGACCCGAAAAGAGAAAGGCTGTTGCATTCGTGGAACAAGAAAAGAAGAAAAGAGCTAAAGTTTCAAAACCTACTCAGAGGAAGTTGATAATGAAATTTGAAGAATCTGAGGAAGAAGCTGAAAAGGAAGAAACTGAAACTCAGAAAGAAGTCTTCGATACCAAGAAAACTCTGAAAGCTCTTCAGATTGAAAAAGAGAAAAAGACTGCTGCTTCAGTTTCAGGTGTTCCACTGATCAGGAAGAAGAAAGAAGAAGAGCAGAAAAGAAGAGGTGGTTTTAAAAAGTTTTTAAGCAAAAGGAGGGGTACGGAAAAGACTCAGAAGTGGCCGCACATTGACAAGTGGATGCCTATACAGTTCAATGATGCATGAGAAGAGATCAAGAGAACCTTATGGTTCTATTATGAGATTTTGAGAGAATGGAGGAGGAGCATCTCAGATAAGAATGAAGCCTTCATTGAGTACTTACTGACATTCTATCCTAAATACCTACAAAGTTGGATCAACATGACAGATGAAGGAAACACACAGATAGTAGCCCCTGGTCCATACATGTACCCAGCTCCTAGGTTTGAGAATGACTATGTGAATGAAGCAGCCATTTCTCAGGAAATAGCCCAGTATGCCATCCAGCTAGGCCTAACAGGAAACAACCCTGATATCATCAAGGCAAGGGATGAACTGAAGAAGAGATACTACGGGATGTTCAACCTGGAAGTGCCAGAGGATGAAGTGGAAGAAGACTGAAGACTTTGTTCTTCTGATTTATTTTTGATTTTCATTGTAATCTGTAACTCTTATCCTATATCAATGAAAATTTTATCTTTATGCTCAAAAGATAATATCTCATTATCTTTTTACATGTCTTTAATTACTTGATATGCCAGATTGTTTAGAAAATTGTTGGGTGAAATACCATTTTGGTTTGTAATAGATAAACTGAAACCTAAAGATAGGTTAGGTTTTCTTAAATGTAACAAGATGGTTTTGACATCATCAAAAAGGGGGAAATTGTTGAAAGATGAATTTAATAAAGAAGTTTTGATTAGATCCCAAAAACCCCTAAGTATGACATGTTCAGGATAATCTTGATAGTCTGAGTCAGGTTTCAGCATAGATTGTTCAGGAAGATATCTGCACAATGTATAGTTAGCAGATATAGATCAGGTTAGATCTTGAAGTTACTGAAGAACTCAAAAGGTACTGAGTAACTAAAGAATCAAGAGAATCAAGACTTAGTAATTCTTCAAGACAACCGAAGACTCGAAGAAGTTGTCAAGACATCAAGACTTCGAGAAGTTCTTTGAAGACAATCGGAAGACTTAGTAGTTCTTGAAGACTCGATGAAGTTCTTGAATACTCAGCATAACCTCAATGTTCAGAGGCACTGAATAATATCTATCTGAAGACTACAAAACTGAGAAAAATGCACATGTTCAGAAAAGTAGATATTGCCCAAAACATTCTAGTGCAGACAAAAGGAACTAAGTCTAAGTGTTGTTTAAGGTTGTCTCATTCAGAGAGATTGACCAAAAAGAGCCGTTTTGTTTGTCTACATTCACTGAAGACAAGAACCAATCAGAGGAAGACAACATTGTACTTCACTGACACTGAAAGCGACAGGACCCTGAATTATGCCAGTAGTATTAAGTTCCAGACTGCAAAAATTGGTGATTGACTACATGACTGCATATTTCCTAAAACATGCAAGGGAGTGTTCAAACCCTAAAAATAGCCGTTCATCAAACACCAGAAGAGGAAACTCATAAAGCTATCTCTTCCAACGGATAGTTTTTTCAAAGAGTGACCTTGGTGAAGTTGCCTATAAATACCAGTGACCCTTTACATTGAGAGGTTACGGGAAATTTCAAAGCAACTCAAGAGCTCATTCGTATTATTGCAAATTGAAGCACTCGAAAACCCTAGAATTTCCCAAGTGTTTCACATTGGAGAGAGCTCACTATTCTAAGCCTAGATTGATAGATATATCCAAAGCTTAGAAGAGATATCCTAGCCTTTGCATTAGTTCTTATTGTAAAGGATATCTCACCCTAGTTGGAAACCAACCCAAAACCCAAACCCTTTGTTAAGGTAGTTTGTGTGTGTTTTGTTGGTGAGTTAGAGTTGTAAAGAGTGAGTAAGCTGATTGAGTTAGCGGAAAACTCTAGAGAAGAAGTTAGTAAAGCTGCGTGTGGTAGTCGAACACTTGTGTGTGTTTGAGTTAGTAAGGCTGCGGTGAGTCGACCGAGAAAACTCAAGGTAGAAAAGTGAGTAAGCTCTTCGTGAGTTAACTTTGAAAGCTTTAGGAAGTGGTTAAGGAATTTCTCTCAAGATCGAGAGAGTGGACGTAGAAGCTTGAGTATCCGAACCACTATAATTCTTTGTGTTGTTTGCTTTACATCTTTGCATTTTATCTCATTACATGTTTTTTCATCGAAAGCATATTTCATCGATATTCGGTTGGAACCAATCAATCGAAGCGCATAAAATTGGTCACAACCTTAATCTTTGTTTTATTAAAGGAAGAAGATATTTCAAAGAAAGCTAAAACAGTATAAACTTAGGGCCAACCATTCAAGACACTTGAGTAGCTAGAACAGATAGTTACCAAAGCCAGACTAACTCTATTGAGTGTTCGGTAAGATAATTATCGATCCAAGCTCCTCGAGGATCTCCGATAAATTCGAGGGATCGGTTAGGCTAATCAAAACTTAAAGCGGTTTCGGGATCATTGTCTTAGTAGACTTTGACTCGGGGCAATCCGTTCTTCTCGGGGACAAAAATATCGGGATAACGACCCATCGACCTCGGTGAAGAAAAAGTTTGAAAAATCTTGAACACGTGTATTCCCCCATACACGTGTGAGACTCGTTAACACAAGACCAGCGGTCTACAACCATGGCTTTCGTGTCCATTGTACCTTTTTCTCTTACATTTTTGTTTCTCTTCTCTTTCTTTTGGGAGTCGAGGTCCCGGAGCGATCAAAGACTATAATGACACGGTTTATGGCCGGTTGTAGCATACTCTAGAATCTCCGGAGCTTCCTCTGCTTGAAGAATCATGTCTTCTGTAGTATCTGTCAGGACACTTCCCATTCGCCGGTAGTCGAACTTTTCCTATCGTCGATCATCACGTCTGCTTTCTTTCCGGTCATCTCTTCGATCATCTTTCCTTTCGTCAGAATGATCGTCCTTCCTTTCTTCTCTTCTGTTATCTCGGTTGTCTGATGAACGATATCTCTCTTGCGATCTGTCACATGAACGATGATCTCTTCCTATATTCCTTCGATAGTCATCATAAAACTTCCTGTATTTGCCCATCTGAACATTTGTTTTTTCCAGCTTTCTTGTCAGTAGGGCAATTTGTTCAGCTTGACTGATGATGTTTCCAACTGGTTCCACAATTCGTGAACTGCTACTTGCTGCCTGAAATGCAACAGATTTGGAATTGGAAGTAGCTTCAGCTGGGACATCATCAGATCCTTGTCCTCTCTCAATCAGATCGAACTCATGGGCTTTCAAGCTGAAGATTAGATCATTTGGTTTCATTGTAGCAATATCTTGACAGTCCTTAATCACGGTCACCTTGGTATCCCATTTCTTAGATAACGATCTGAGAATCTTGTAGTTGATATCCTTGTTTGACATTACTCATCAGAGATCACGAAGTCGGTTGACTCCTCGTGTGATCCTTCCATCAAATTGATCAACTATTTTGTTCGGCAGCATCTTAAGTTTCTCAAATACAATTAGCTTAGCTTGCAGTCTGCTGTCTTTGATCTGTTCATTTCCTCTGCAGATTTCATCAAGCGTATCCTAGACTCCCTTAGCTGTCTTCAGGTACTTCACTTTCTCTCTTGTAGTAGCATCCATAGTTTTCATGATGAGGTGAGGGGATCTTTCTGATTCTTGCTCCAACTGGTTATGTAGGATCTCGTTCTGCTTCAGCTGGGTTAAAGTGATAGATGATAATCGGTCCTATCTCAAGAATCTCATCCATTCTGTTGCTAATCACTCCCAGATGATCTCTCATGTCGATGGACCAATCTGCATACTCATCAACAGAAAACATGGGAGATTATGATGCATACCTGAAGTGTTATCCATGCTTGTGGTGATTTTGTTTTGTTTTTTTTTAAATGAGTTTTAAAAACGGTTTTCAAAGATCAGTTCAAGTGACCACAAAGGTTCTTCCTCAAGAACCAATGATATTCAAAGCCAGTGGTCGGAAGAACCACTGCTCTGATACCACTTGTAGGTCCCGAATGGGTTTTGTGAGGGTTGAAGTCTAGAGGGGAGGGGTGAATAGACTTCAAAACTTTTCGTGAATCAAGTGTGTTTTGCAACTATGCCTGATCAGAGTGCGAAGTGAATCAGTTTGGACTGATATCCGACTTACTGATTTATCAAGCAAATCAGTTCGGCGTCTATCAGTTTAACTGATGGTGCGGAAGATGTTAACCCGTGTGAAAAACCAGTTTTAATAAACAGCAGTTTTTCGCCAATGATTCGATCGGAAGACTAAAGTGTCAAGTGATCGGATCGAAAGCTTGATCTTGGTCGATCTAACATACGAATATGCATGCAGATAACAGGTTGTGTACATGTGTGTAAAACAAGATTAAAGGCACACAGATTTATAGTGGTTCAGACAACTTGTCCTATGTCCACTCTTCCCTATCAGCAGGGGCACCAACTTTACCAACTGGACTAAGTTTAATGTGTTAGTCCAACACAGTACAACCAACAGATATTTAACGAGTTCACACTCAACCAATCCCAGAAATTTAATCTAGAAACCCTAGATAGAAATCCTGCTATAACAAACTTAACCTAACACAATTTTTGTATAAGATTTATTTTGTTCCAACTGGAATACTATCCTATCTTCTGATTAGCCTAAAGGTAGAGGATAAGTATTCTTCTAAGAACTAAGGGATGAACACATAAGAGATAATCTTGAGCTTGTGTTCTTCTTGCGGAAATCTTAAGAGCTTCTGCTTGTGAATAATTTTCGTAGTTACTCTGAAGGTTTGATCCCATATTTATAGGCCCAGTTTCGAATTAGCCGTTGGAGAGCAATTCGAACTTCGGTCTATTTTTAGGTAGGTTTGCAGGGTTGATATGATTCTTCTCAGAGGCGGTATGGCCGAAATCATGCAACTTTGTCCTTTCTAGCCATTGAACATTGAGCCTCCAACCCTGAGTCCTATCAGTTCCATACAGTCGTGTCGATCTCTCATAGGCTAGCAAGTACCATTCAATCTGGTCTTGATAGGTTTTATGCTTGTTGTCTGATCGACCTTTCTGAAAGTATAGTGAATTTTCAGAACACTTCATGGAATTGAACAGTTCACCTGATCTGCCCTATTTGAAATCTTCGGTTGTAAGTTGTCTTAGATCAACTTACTGACTTCATCTGATGTACTCTATCTGTCTTCAGTCTTGATATCTTCAGTTCTTCAGTTCTTCTCTTCTGATCTTCATAAGTGATCTTCATAACTGAACTTCAAGACTAAGAGCTATACACATTGAGTTCCCCCTCAATGTGTGATTTAATCTAACTTATACATCAGTGATCAATTGGTCAGCCTAGTTCTCAATATAAAATGTCAGTCAGCTAACAGTTTCTGACTGGTCCTATTTGTTAGTCCCGGTGCTAACGAGTCTCACACGGTAATGGGGGGAATACAGTGATTTTAAAAATTTTCCTTTTTAAAACTTTTCGATGATTTTGCTCGAGGTCGGATGGGTCAAGCTGAGACAATTATCGATGATGATTTTGCCCGAGAAGCCCAACTGGATTGGTTTATCATAGATCAAAGTTGGATCGAGACAATGATCCTAGAGTTAGTTCAATTTGGTAACTATCAATTAGCCAAAACCGAGCTGAATGGTTTATCTAAGAGATCTCGAGGCGCTTTGATCGGATAATTATCTTCAATAAAAAAAGGATTAAGGTTGTGGATCAAGAGAGTTCAATTGGAGTTCCAATAATATATGTAACTATCTTGAAAAACATGTGAGAAATTCTTAACCACTTCAAAGAAATTAAAGTTTTCGCTCCTACAACTCATCTTGTGAGCTTACTTCCACTTTTTCTACCTTTCAGACTTTTCTACCTTTTTTTTTCGGGCCGACTCATCGCAACTTACTAACTCAAACACACACAAGTGTTCGGACTACCACAAGTAGCTTACTAACTTCTTCTCTAGAGTTTTCTAGCTAACTCACTGTAGCTTACTAACTCTTTACAACTCTAACTCACCAACAAAACACACACAAACTACCTTAACAAAGGGTTTGGGTTTTGGGTTGGTTTCCAACTAGGGTGAGATATCCTTTACAATAAGAACTAATGCAAAGGCTAGGATATCTCTTCTAAGCTTTGGATATTTCTTATCAATCTAGGCTTAGTGAATGAGCTCTCTCAAATGTGAAACACTTGGGAAATTCTAGGTTTTTCGAGTGCTTCAATTTGCAATAATCTGAATGAGCTCTTGAGTTGCTTTGAAATTTCCGTAACCTCTCAATGTAAAGGGTCTTTGGTATTTATAGGCAATCTTCACCAAGGTCACTCTTGAAAAACTATCCGTTGGAGGAGATAGTATCAAGGTTTCCTCTTCTGGTGTTTGATGAACGACTATATTTAGGGTTTGAATACTCCCTTGCATGTTTTAGGAAATATGCAGTCATGTAGCCAATCACCAATTTTTGCGATGCGGAACTTAGTACTACCGACATGATTCAGGTCTGTCACCCGATTGTCGATAGAAATCTGATGTTGTCTTCCTCCGATTGGTTCTTGTCTTGATGAATGCGAGACAAACAAAATGACTCTTTTTGGTCAATCTCTACGAATGAGACAACCTTAAGCAACACTTTTAGACTTAGTTCCTTTTGTCGCATATGAATGTTTTGGGCAATATCTACTTTTACGAATATTTTGGTTTTTCTCGGTTTTTGTAGTCTTCAGATAGATTATATTAAGTGCCTCGAACATTGGGTTATCTTCGAGTATTGATATCTTCTTGAGTCTTCGATTACTCTTTGGGTCTTGATATCTTGAGTCTTGATGTCTTGATGACATCTTGAGTCTTCAATGTCTTGATGACATACCGAGTCTTGATGACTTGAGAACTTCACAGAAGTCTTCATTGTCTTCATCAACTTAATGAGTCTTCAGTGTCTTCAGCAACTTACTGAGTCTTCAGTGTCTTCAGAATCTAACCTGATCTATATCTGTTGACTATACATGGTGCAGATAACTTCCTGAACAATCTATACTGAAACCTGACTCAGTCTATCAAGATTATCCTGAACATGTCATACTCAGGGTTTTTGGGATCTAATCAAAACTTCTTTATTAAATTCATCTCCCAGCAATTTCCCCCTTTTTGATGATGCCAAAACCATCTTGTCACATTTAAGAAAACCTAGCCTATCCTCAGGTTTCAGTTTATCTATTACAACCAAAATGGTATTTCTCAAATTAAGTTCTTTAACAATCTGGCATATCAAGACATGTAAAAATATAATGAGATATTATCTTTGAGCATAAAGATAAAATTTTCATTGATGTAGGATAAGAGTTACATATTACAATGAAAATCAAAGAAAATACAGAAGTACAAAGTCTTCAGTCTTCTTCCACTTCATCCTCTGGCACTTCCAGGTTGAACATCCCGTAGTATCTCTTCTTCAGTTCATCTCTTGCCTTGATGATTTCAGGGTTGTTTCCTGTTAGGCCTAGCTGGATGGCATACTGGCCTATTTCCTGAGAAATGACTGCCTCATTTACATAGCCATTCTCAAACCTAGGAGCTGGGTACATGTATGGACCAGGAGCTACTATCTTAGTGTTTCCTTCATCTGCCAAGTTGATCCAACTTTGCAGGTACTTAGTATAGAATGTCAGTAAGTACTCAATAAAGGCTTCATTCTTATCCGAGCTGCTCCCCCTCCATTCTCTCAGAATCTCATAATAGAACCAGAAAGTTCTCTTGATCTCTTCCCATGCATCATTGAACTGTATAGGCATCCACTTGTCAATGTGTGGCCACTTCTGAGTCTTTTCTGTACCTCTCCTTTTGCTTAGGAACTTTTTAAAACCACCTCTTCTTTTCTGCTCTTCTTCTTTCTTCTTCCTGATCAGTGGAACACCTGATACTGAAGCAACAATTTTCTTTTCTTTTTCAATCTGAAGAGCTTTCAGAGTTTTCTTGGTATCGAAGGCTTCTTTCTGTGTTTAAGTTTCTTCCTCAGATTCTTCGAATTCCATTATCAGTTTCCTCTGAGTAGGTTTTGAGTTTTTTGCTCTTTTCTTCCTTTCTTGTTCCACAAATGCCACAGCCTTTCTCTTTTCAGGTCTGACTTGATCTTCACCGGCTTTGCTTATCTCAATCATCCTTCTATCACTCAGTTTCTCAGAAATTACTTCCTGAACGGTTTGCTCAGATGTTTGAGTGAAGATAGGTTTCTCAGTGGCTTCAATTTCTCTTAAGACATCAATAATTTTCTTTCCTTCAGCTTCTTTTTGAGCCTTTCTCTCCAAGGTTTGTGCCAACAACTCACTTAATTTTCCACCAGGCCTTTCCCCCTTTTTGGCACCATACCTTGGGAGTAGTTGAGTCAGTGCAGTATCCATATAGTATTGCTCCTTGCTCATACTGCGCACTTCTCCTTGCCAACTGATTATGCTCATCTTCTAGCCTCATCATGTAGTTCTTGGCCATTGAGAATTCATCTGAAAGAGGAGCAAACTGTTTTGAGAAGACATCATGCATCATCTCTGTCATCTTGGTCATGAGCAGAGAGCCCATTTCCTCAACAGCTGTTTTGATCATCAGATCATTCTTCTCAATCAGCTTGGCTTCAAGATAGGCAGTTCTTTCTTGATACATCTGCTTCATGTTGGCATTAAGCTCTGTTTGTACTCCATCAATCTTTTCATCTAATGTAGCTAATTTACATGATAGAGTTGTTTGAAGCGTATCAGATGATGAACTCAGGTTCTCCATTTTCTAATTTTGAGCAGCCAGAACTAACTCTATCTGAGTCATCTTGTCTGTGAGAATTGTTTGCAACATGCTTGATGAAGAGCTTAGATTCTCAAGCTTTTGAGATTGACCTGCCAGTATCTCTTCCATCCTTGGCTCTATCTTCTTTAACTCATCCAGGATTGGTGTGAATTCAACCACTGGAGTTTGTACAACATTTTCCAACTGAGTTGGGTGCTCCAACTGAGCCTCAGTCTGCATATCATAAACATCAGATTTAAAGCTAGGTACTCCAAGAACTTTCGGCATAATGTATAATGAAGGCTAAAAGGTACACGAAGAATGCTAACTTCGATCGAGGTTATGCGATATCGATTGGTTCAAAGATCGATATCATCCCCATCGACTCTCGATTTCCTTCTCTTTCAATTATCTATCGAGGTTCCTTCTCCTTCTCGATTTCTTTTCTCGCATCATCTCCATTATCCTTATCTTTATTTTGATCATGGAGCCGGAAGCATCAACCCCTTCAAATTAGCTTTCTTTTCAACCTAGCTTCATTTCACTAATTCATCAAAATCAGTAGCTTTCATTCTCAGCTTGGTTTTTCTAAAACCTGAGAATTCAGTCAGGGCAGCTGTCTCTGCATTCCACCACTCTTCTCCTCTGTATGACGCAATGTTCAGCATCTCCGGGAGTGTTTGATTCAGAATATACAGCGTGGTTACGAGCTGAAGAACATATCACGAAGGTCGGGATAGGCATCAAATTTCGGTATTTATCTAAGATGAACCATTCCCCCTTGCTTCCCCATTCAGTCTCTTCGGCTTCTCCCTTCTTCAATCTTGGGCTTTCAGAAGCAGTAGATTCAGAGTGTATGAGTTCTAGAGCTGATGGATCTAGAAATGGTTCATTCAGAAGCGCATCCAAGTTCAGCAATTCCTGAGGTTCATACTGATCTGGAGTTTGAACAGGTCTTTCTTCAGTAGGGATCTGAGGTCCCTTGAAGATTTCTGAGAGATTTTATCGAGCTTCGAGAGGTTTGAGTACCTCGGAAAAATTATGTTCCTCGATTTCTTGCTCCAAGCATTTGTCACTACCGAGCAAGAACACGAAGTGGAATTTCAACCCTTGCCTTGAGGTTAAGTTTCTTGATTTTCTTGGCCTCCTTCTCGATAATAGATTGAAGCCTTCTGCGCTTTCGAGGAGCCAGTCTTTCTTCTGATTTCTCCTTTTCTCTTTTTAACTTGTATCGGGGCTTTCCCCTAGCTTATCGGCTTCTTCAATGATTTTTCTTCTTGGGAGTTTCCTCATGAGACTTCGAGTTTTTCTCTTTCTTTCCTCTCGAAAGTCTTCTTTGTTGGTTTGAACATGATTTTTGACTTTGGAAAGGAAGTGGAATCAAGAAAAATGTCCTCCTCTTCTCTGCACATTTCTAAGATAAATGCAATCTTGGTTGCATGTAGAATCTTTCCTTTGATAACTATAGAGCCATTGACCTTCTGAATTTGTTTGGCTTGATCACTCACCACCTTGATCAAATAGTGCAACCAATTGAATGCCATGGAAGGTGAATCTTCAATCGCCGCCATTAGCCTTAACTTAAGCGTGCTTATCTGTTCGAAACTACCAGATCTACTCATGATGCATTTGCTTACAATATCCAACAATACTCGATATTTAGGCTTCGAATGCCTCTTATTCAGAGTAACTTCAAACTTTACTGGATGCTCAATAATTTTATCCAAATATTCTTGTTCCCTACCCATCATGTACACCGTAGGGTCTTCACCTCTATCACTTAACTCATATATGACATTTAGATTCTTAGGAATAATATATAATTCCCTAACAAAATCCACATATTTCGAACCATGCTCCAAATGCGAGACTGTAATCTGAGATTCTATGCAATTCTCATCATCTAACTGCATATTAGAGATAAACTCAATTACCTCTTTTGCATATTAGGCCTCACGGTTGATTAGCGACTGTGCATGTAAGCTTTGCCAAACGAATCATATGTAACACCTCCTCCTCGTGGGTTGCATTGGACGAGCTTTCTAGAGAAACGACATATTCGTACCAAGGTTGGCGAGTTTGTCATATACAAAAAGTGTCATTTTTGGAGAATTTCTGGTGAAGGGTTTTGAGATAGGTGAAAATTTCTGGGCAATCGAGGGTTTCGAAGCAGAGTGTTTGTGAAGATGAAGGCTTTTTGGAATAAGGCTTTGAAAGAAATTTTTCCAATGGATATGGGATTTTGATTTAAGGAAATCGCGTAGATGAAGAAATCGACGGTCGAGATTAAAAACCGACTAAAACGGGTATATGAAAGGACGATTTCGCAAATACTAAGCCGCCAATTTATCCCTATTGGTGATTAATGAATAGTGCATTTAATTACTGTTCCTGCAGACCATTGACTTTCCTCGTGGATTTCAAAGGTCCCGCCCGATTATTTCTTCAGGTGTTTTGTCATTTATTGCCAATGATTACTGAGATTCATTTAGACAATAAATGTGTTGCATGAGTCAATACTTATTTAGACTAATTTTCTCCATCAGTCTTACTGAGTTTTGACCTTGATAAAGTCTCGAAGATTATAATCTTGAAGTCTTGATCTTCGAGGATAACCGAGTTTCCTAAGACTCGATGTTCAAGACTCTCAATTTTATCCCCGAGTTTTTAAAAAAGAAAAAACATCGAAAACTTCATGCATCCGAAAACCTTCAATTTGTGTTTATTTTCTTTATTCATGGATCCAACATACCTAATTCAAGTGATAGTTCATGCTTACATCCCGTGTGAAATCTTGATTAAGTAATAGCAAAGGTTTAGTCAAAATATCACATTGGCTATAATCTTATAATTCAATCGGTATGAATTTTCTCCATTCGATGTCTTTCTTCTCAACATGATGATCTCGAAATGAAGTGATGTTTGATATCAACATGCTTACATCGGTGATACCATAATCTGAGGATTTTGTGTAATAGCCTTAGGATTGCACTATTATTATCACAAAATATAGGTACTTTCATTGGCTATAATCTTATAATCCCTCAATTGTTATGCGATCCAAAGAATTCATAGGAATTCTAATTGACTTCCTGCATGACCATGTATTCATCTCCCCATCATTTTGACATCTCAAACTTTCCTTAGTTTTTCATCGGGTCCAAGAAAACTTTTTCCACGGTGATGATTTGGAGATCCAAATATGATGTCATCTACATAAACCGAACAAGTAAGATGTCTTTCCCATCTTCTATCCCGAGCGAGTCCTATCAGCAGTTCCTTTGATAAAACCATGGTTAGAAGAAAGCGAGAAAGGGTATCATACCATGCTTTCGGGTGCTTGCTTAAGACCATGAGGCTTTCTTTCGAAACCGGGAGGTTGTTGTTCCACATAAACGTCTTCCTTAAGCACACCATTCGGGAAATGCACTTTTCACATCCATCGATAGTGTGAATTTCATGTGGGCGACATATGCAAGAAACAATCGATGGCTTCTAGTCTTGCAACAGTGCAAAAGGTTTCATTATAATCCAAGCCTTCTTCTTGGGAATAACCTTGTGCAACTAGTCTTGCCTTGTTTCTCACAATGTTGTTGTTTTCATCTCTCTTATTCTTGAACACCCACTTAGTTCCAATCACATTGTGCCTCTTAGGTCTATCCACTAGCTCCCAAACTTCATTCCTTGAGAACTTATTTAGCTCTTCTTGCATAACAGTAATCCAAAATGAATCTTGTAGAGCTTCTTCAATCTCAGTAGGTTCTTTTTCAGATAGGAAACAGCAGAACAAAGCACTTTCTCCATGGAACCTTCTTGTTTTGACACCATCTGATAGATCACCCACAATCTGACTTGTAGGATGACTATCCAACCATTTTCTCCTGGATGTTCCCCCTTCAGTAGTATCCTCAACATCAGAAATGTTAGGTTCAGGTAATTCATTAAATTCAGGGAACAATAGAAAAGGAGAAAAAGAATCATCTTTCTCAGGGGAAATTCCATTCAGAACATTGTCAGAGACATTTGTTCCCCATTGGTTGATAGATTCAGAGTTTGCCTCAGTTGTGACCACATCTTCATCGGCATTACATACCGTGTCCGGTGTATGTTTAGATTGGTCGACCCGATTGTGTTGGCTTTCCTTCCGGTGGAGAATTTCCATCTGAGTCTCACCATCCCGAGTTTTTCCATCCACGAACTTCTTTGTGCGAGTCGATTCACTTCATTCATAGAAAGTGGTGATTTCTTCTTCTCGTGTTCGAGAGGACTTCTTTTTCGGGCTAAGTCGATGATTCTCTTGGTGGGTTCTCCGAAGTCATGTTCGCATTTCTTCCGAACACAAGTAGATTCATCAAAAACAACATGAGGTGTTTCTTCCACAATAAGAGTCCTCTGAGGTTGTAAACTCGAAAGTTTTCTTGACTTGAGAATATCCTAAGAATATCCCTTCATTAGCTTTGCTATCAAAAATTTTCAACCGATCTTTACCATATTATGATGAAACTTGCAACCAAACACACGAAAAGAAAGAAACAAGAGTCTTCCTTTTCATTCCACATTTCATATGGAGTTTTTTCCTTGGTTCTTGGTCGGCATGGATGCGTTTACGAGAGTAGCATGCGGTGTTGATAGCTTGACCCAAAATCTCTTAGGAATATCGCCCAAAGAATCATTGTCCTTGCAGAACTTCTTTTCGAGTCCTATTTCTTCTTTCAAAGAACACCATTCATTTGTGGGGTCCTTCTGGTGATGTTTCATGAGCTATTCCATTTTTCTTTGCACAATAATCGGATATGATATGATTAATAAACTCAGTTCATTTATCGATATGATTTTGACCACACTCGATTTTTCAAGATCTTGAGCCTTTTCAAGTTCGGGTAATTTTGTGCGAGTCTCTTTCTTCTTGAGTAAGAATATGACCCATGTGTATCTAGAGTAGTCATCAACTACCACAAGTGTATATTTTTACGCCATTAGTGCTCACGGTGTTCTTGGACCAAAGAGATCCATATGTAATGGTTGTAGTATTCTATCGAGAAACATCTACTTTGCTTTTTGAAAGATGCTCGATTTGTTTTCCTTTTCGACAAGCATCACATACATGATCTTTCTTGAACACTTCATTGGGTAACCCCCTTACAAGTGCTAATCTTGCAAGTTTGTTCAGGTTTTGAAGTTTAAGTGATTCATTCTTTTGTGCCACAACCATTTGGTATCGATTGGAACTTTTTGCAACCAAACATGTATCTTTAGGAGTTGAACTCCAATCAAGAAGATACACATTTCATTTTCTAGTACGGTCAATAAAAATTTTTACGTGAAGTATTGTCTTTTTACATAACATAAGTTCTTTGAGAACTCAACTTTGAATCCTTTTGTCACAGAATTGACTAATAGAAAGCAATTTATGCTTTAGACCAGACACATATGAAACACCATGGATATGAACAGAGTCAACTTCAAGAGTTCCATATCCTTCGGTTTGTCCTTTGAAATTGTCTCCAAATGTGATTTGAGGGCCTTTTTGTTCAACATAGTCAGTGATTAGTTGCTTATATCCTATCATATGTCTTGAACACCCACTGTCCAGATACCATACAACAGGAGCCAATTCATTTCCACTCATCGGTCTTTATGTTGTTTTTCATTATTTCATTGCCCTTTTCCTTCACAGAAAAAGCAGATCAGTTCTTAGGTACCCATTTGGTGTAAGGTCCTACCGGAGTTAGTCACCTTTTGGAACCCAAATCGCCTAACAACTCTAATTACTTTAGAGTGAGTGATTTGTCTCCCATAAACATCTACATACACATTCACCATCCTATGTGCCTTGGCAGTATCCTGTGCATGAGTGCGGCCTTAGCATGAACATGAGCCTTAGAGTTCTTCTTGGGTTCAGCCTTTTGTTCAAGTGCCTTAGCTTTTGTCTGGTGGTCTCTGTCTCTGTGACTTGGGTTCAGAAACCTTTACCCTTAGGCGAGTGGGGTTTGGGTTACTGTCTTGAAATTGGGGTCTTTTCAATGTCGAGGACTTGGTCCTTTCGGTTGAGAATATCTCTTGAGTGTTTCTCTTCCGAAGATTCATCGATGGTTGATCTGCAGATCTCTTGGGTTGGTATTCTTAGCCGAGGCTTTGAAATCTTGGCCTCAAAATTTCCTCTTGAGTGTTCGGGTTTTCTAGCCTTTTCCCGAGGTCCGGCCTTTCTTCCCTGAACCTTCGCTTTTTTCAAACCATAGGTCCTTTACCATTGTCTAAAAACTCAGGCGGTTCTTGAGAAGAATATTAGATGCCCTTTGGTTTAACAAAAGCGATCTTTTGTCTACTACTAGAAAGACATTGAAGACCTTGTGAGGTTCCCCTGGAATGTATCCCAATCCGGCTTTTTTATAGTTGCAGGTCTTTGATAACTCTGAATTTCATCTATCACTTTAATAGAGCTAACTTTCTCTGCGCACTATCCTCACATTTCTTTAGAGTTTCATGCTTCTCAAAGAGGTCACTGAACTTCGGTTCGATAAGTTTGAATCTCTTTAGTAGATTTCTCTAATTTTCCATTCAGGATCTCTATCACCTTCTCTTTTTCTGAGAGTTATACTTTCAGAACATCTAGTTCATCAGTAGTTCCCATCAATTGAGAAGTGATCTCAGCATTTTTAGAGTCTTTCCACTCCAGATTCTCAGCAGTCAGTTCCTTGTTCTGCTCTTGAGTTTCAGTGAGTAGTTCTTGTAACATGAGAATAGTCCTTCATAAGATTCTCAAACGAATCCATCAGGTCAAAGTTACTGTTTACAGTTGAACTTGAGAACTCATGTGCTTGTGTAGGAACAACAACAGAGATAGAAGAATTTACCTCCTCCATAGCCATAAGACAGACATCATCACTTTCACTGTCTGAGAAAATTTCATCTGAGGAACTGGAACCTTCTTCAGAATGTTCTTCCTCTTCTGCAATCATAGCTTTCTTCTTTGGAGATCTTCGCATCTCTCTTGGCTTGTCTCTCCTTTCTTTCTTTAGCTTCAAATTTCCGGGGCGGTCATATTGAAAGTGACCTTTCTTCGGCGGTTGTAGCATCTGTTGGTATCACCATCGATCACTTTCCTCCTTGGTCTTGGAGTCCTTCTTCTTGGATGAGGATCCTTGACTTTCGGGTCCTTCCTTTTCTCGGTGTATCATCCTCTCACTTACGAGTCTCTCTTGTACTGTGATTCTGTAATATTTCTTATATTTCCCATATATCGCTATTGAGTCTTTCAAACCTCCTTGCCATCAAGATTAGCTTATCCTCCCGCTCATCGTCGATTTTTGGCAAGTGAGTTCTCGAACTCTCTAGACTTACATGATTTCTCTTTGGCTTTGAAAGCCACATTCTTTGCTAGATGAAGAATCATCTTTCTTTGTCGATTTCTTAGTTTTCTTGTCAATCACAAACTCATAAGCTTTCAGTTCAGAGAAAACTTGTTGATATGGCATGGAATCAATATTTTTGGTGTTTTCAATCACCACATCATGTATATCCCATTTCTTAGATAATCCTCTAAGAATTTTCAGTGCCACTTCTCTCTGTGGGTATCTTTTCCTAAGAGCACTCAGATCATTCATGATGCTAGTGAATCTGGCCTCAAGTTTGTAAATGGATTCACTATCTTCCATTTCAAAGCTATCAAACTTTCCAATAGCAACATAAAGTTTGTTTTCCTTAATATGATTTGTGCCTTGACACATAACAACAAGTGTGTCCCATATTTCTTTTGCAGTTTCACAGTGAGAAATCATCCCCATAACACCATCATCAATAGTGCTATAGAAAGTATCTTTAGCAATGTAGTCCAGATTGACTAACTTTCTCTCATCAGGAGTAAGTTGATCATCAGGATTTGGAAATTCATCTCTGGGATCATTCCTCTCAATATCAGTGATTCTGGGATTCACAACTATAAATTTGAATGGTCCTTCAGAAACCACTCTCCACATTCTTTCATGTTTTGAATACAGATGAGCCTGCATTCTCAATCTCCATAGGTCATAGCTCTCAACAGAGAACATAGGAAGTTTCTTAGAAGGCATGATGACTGAGCCTTGTAAGATATTAGCAAACAGATCTATTCAGTAGACCACCAAAGTCTTTCAGCAAAATAGACTATGGCTACCAAAGCAAGTGGTCAAAATGAACCACTGCTCTAATACCACTTGTTGGTCCCGGTGCTAACGAGTCTCACACGTGTATGGGGGGGGGAATACACGTGTTCAGTGATTTTTAAAACTTTTCTTTCACTGAGGTCAGATGGGTCAGGTTATCCTGATGATTTTGCCCTGAGAAGCACGGATTGCCCTGAGTCAAAGTCTACTGAGACAATGATCCTGAGCTGCTTTCATAATCTTCAGATTAGCCAAACTGAGCCCGAGTTTATCAGAGATCCTGAGGTGCTTGGATCAAATAATTATCTTACTGAACCCTCAGTAGAGTTAGTTCGGTTTGGTAACTATCTGTTCTAGCTACTCAAGTGTGCAGAATGGTTGGCCCTAAGTTTATACTCGTTTTAGCTTTGCTGAAAATCTTCCCTTCAATAAAACAATGATTAAGGTTGTGATCAATTGATGCAAGTTCAGTGGATTCGTTCCAACTGAATATCAGTGAACTATGCTTTCAGTGAAAAATATGCAACAAATAATAATGCAGTACAGAAAGCAAAACAACACAGCAATTATAGTGGTTCAGAGACTCAAGCTCCTACATCCACTCTCTCTGATCTTCAGAGAAATTCCTTAACCACTTCCTAAAGCTTTCTGGCTAACTCACTGTAGCTTACTCACTTTTCTACCTTGAGTTTTCGGGCCGACTCCTTTGCAACTTACTAACTCAAACACACACAAGCGTTCAGACTACCACAAGTATCTTACTAACTTCTTCTCTAGAGTTTTCTGGCTAACTCACTATAGCTTACTAACTCTTTACAACTCTAACTCACCAACAAAACACACACAAACTACCTTAACAAAGGGTTTGGGATTTGGGTTGGTTTCCAACTAGGGTGAGATATCCTTTACAATAAGAACTAATGGATATCTCTTCTAAGCTTTGGATATTTCTTATCAATCTAGGCTTAGTGAATGAGCTCTCTCCAATGTGAAACACTTGGGAAATTCTAGGTTTTTCGAGTGCTTCAATTTGCAATAATACGAATGAGCTCTTGAGTTGCTTTGAAATTTCCCGTAACCTCTCAATGTAAAGGGTCACTGGTATTTATAGGCAACCTTCACCAAGGTCACTCTTGAAAAACTATCCGTTGGAGGAGATAATATCAAGGGTTTCCTCTTCTGGTGTTTGATGAACGGCTATATTTAGGGTTTGAATACTCCCTTGCATGTTTTACGAAATATGCAGTCATGTAGCCAATCACCAATTTTTGCAGTCTGGAACTTAGTACTACTGACATGATTTAGGGTCCCATCACTTTCGAAGGTCGATGAAAGTACGTTGTTGTCTTCCTCTGAGTGGTTCTTGTCTTCAGTGAATGTAGACAAACAAAACGACTCTTTTTGGTCAATCTCTCTGAATGAGACAACCTTAAACAACACTTTAGACTTAGTTCCTTTTGTCTACATATGAATGTTTTTGGCAATATCTACTTTTCTGAATATTTGCGTTTTTCTCAGTTTTTGTAGTCTTCAGATAGATTATATTGGTGCCTCGAACATTCAAAGTTATCTTGAGTATTCAAGATCTTCTTGAGTCTTCGATTACTCTTTGGGTCTTCAGATCTTACGAGTCTTGATGTCTTTGAAGTGACATCTTTGAGTCTTCAATGTCTTGGTGACATATCGAGTCTTGATGACTTCAAAGAACTTCATCGAGTCTTCATTGTCTCAAAGAACTTCATCGAGTCTTGAAGTGTCTTCAAAGAACTCATTGAGTCTTGGTGTCTTCAGAATCTAACCTGATCTATTTATGCTGACTATACATGGTGCAGATAACTTCCTGAACAATCTATACTGAAACCTGACTCAGTCTTCAAGATTATCCTGAACATGTCATACTCATGGTTTTTGGGATCTAATCAAAACTTCTTTATTAAATTCATCTCCCAACACTATTACATCAGTTTTGGAACTTTTATCAAAACTTAACAAAAATTTCCCAACAATTTTATTCATTAAAATTGACAAAATACCCTTATCAAAAAAATATTTAATTACCTTCAAATATTAATAAAGAATTTTTCTCATCAAAACTCGTGTCAAAGTCAAGTGAGCAATTTAAAAAAAAATATGGAAGGAGTAACTGATTTTCTAAAAAAATATATATATCTATATCAACTACAAAATATTACATTTTATATTATTAATCATTAATGTGCCACTTTTAAAATTTTAAGATAAATTTGTAATAATTTTTTGTTGAATTTTTTTCTTTTTTGGTATAATATTTTGTTATTATATATGTATAAATAGATTTTGTTCAAAATTTTGTAATAACTTTTTTGTTGAATTTATTTTCTTTTTTGGTATAATATTTTGTTATTATATATGTATAAATAGATCTAGTTCAAAAATTAAAAAATAATATTAATAATTTAGAAAATATTAAAAAACTAACTAATATGTATGAGTGGTCGATATGGGGAATTGAACCTTATACTTTTGCATACAAAGAAGATAAAAAATATTTTTTATACCCTTTGAAATACAACAAATTTGTTAAGATGTTTAAAATTTTATTAGAGAATTATAACAATTTTTTGGCCCAACTTTTGGCCCAACATTTTGTTATTAGATATGTATAGATGTATATGTTGCGAGTCGTTTTTTATGGAGAATATTATGTGGCTAATTTGATAACAACTCACAAACAAAATAAGTACGTGTACGATATAAGGTAAATAACAGGAAGTTGTTGACCCAGTTCGTCAGTAAATGACTACTCTGGGGGCATTCCAAGCCAGGGATGTTGTATTGCGAGGTTTACATATACAATACACAATACTTCTCATGTGGAAAACTTCTATGAAAGAAGATGATTCGGAGAGTAAGTGTGTGAGTGCTAGGGATTTTTCTCAACGTATGAGAGTACTTGGGAATTTTTTCTGAACCTAACCACTCTGGGAAATTTTTGTGAACCTCAAATTTGTGAACCCGTCTCTTGTTCTTTTTTCTTCTATTTATAGTATTTTGACAAGCATGAGCTGGTTTGGCTAGCATGAGCTGGAGACTTTGTGTCTTGCAAGAACTCATGTGATGCTGCCACGTTTTCAACTTCGTCTTCCTGGTTAACCTTTGCATTTACTTGTTTATAAGGCACTCTTTTGGTCGTCCAAATCAATCTTTTGCTCGACTGGTTGCCCTGTTCACCCCTTTGACCATATCGATATTATCTTAGGAATCTTGTCCTCATCGAGCATATCGAGCTCGGAGTTATCGAGCCTTGAGTTATCGAGCCTTGAGTTACCCGAGCCTTAGGAGATTATCTGAGTCCTTGAGGTTTCTCGAGCCTTGAGTTATCCGAGCATTCCGGGTTATCTGAGCCTTCAGGTTACTCGGACTTCTCGAGTTGACTCTTTTGAATCGGACATCGACCCTCAGGTCACTTGACTCAAAGCTATCGATTTCTTCTTGCGACGATCGGTCTTTCATTGATCAGATCAACATATCTTCAGGATCATCTCAGGATATCATCAGGTCATCATGCCAGATTTTGGCGAGCTGCGAGCATACTTGCTTGGTGGGCACGTGGCGAGCAAACCTGTTTGCTCGGCAAACTGGCGAACAAACTTGTTTGGTCGGCAAGTTGGCGAGTACATTTGTCCATCGAGTATGGTTATTTTAATAGTTGAATAATATAAGTGTCCCTCTGAAGTGGTCGATTAATTTGAATAATTGTATCGAACACAACAATACCCCCCAGCCGGGCAGTTTTGTTTTCATCATGGGGGCCCGGCTGTTGGATATAGTGGGCCCTTGTGAGTGTCGTTTCGTCTTCTGTGCCGAATTTTCAAAATTTTTTAAATCCGGCATCTATAAATACCTATTTTGCCGCCTTAGTTCCTTTTCTTTCTTTTCATCTTCTCCTCTTTATCTTCATATTCTTTCCCGTCTGAAACTTCCGGCAAGGTCTCTCTTATTTCGGCGAAGGATTTTATTCAGGTAACTATTGCATACTCTCTTTAATTCCAATTATAGCTTCTCGTTCAAGTTCTTCTGCTTCAATAGAATCAAACCACCATAGTTTCTCTTCCTCCTCTTTATGTCCAATCTCCCGTAGTGACGCTAATGCGCCGGAGATGGATGCCTCGGGTTCAAGATCCCGTTGGCAAGTTCGACAGCCATTTGCCATTCTTTCATCGGATTCCGATGATGTCTTAAATGAATTAGATAGGGATTTAGCACGTACTGATTTTCTAGATGACTCAGGTGAATATTCTTTGTCTCAACCCCAAATTGGGTCTAGGGTTGTATATAGTCACGATGTAAATAGGGATGATGATAATGTGAGGGAGGAAATCCTGATGGCTGAGAATGTTGATGAGTCGAACAGAGGATTCAACGACGAGCAGAACACGGAGCATGACATCCCTGTTGGTCTTCCTCATTACCCAATATATAGCGAGTATAATGCTCGTTATGATTTTGATTGGCCTGAACAACCTCATAGGACCAGGGTTGAGAATGAATATCCGGCGAGCAAAATTGCAAGCGTAATTGATGTAGATATGCTCGCCCAATTGTATAGGAATTATGAAACTCCGAAAGATGTATTTTTCTGGGCGCCTGGTCCCGATGAACGAGCGGAACCGAGCCTCACGAGGGTTGTGTTGCTGTGAATTTGGACACAATGGAAGCGGGTCTTCGATTCCCACGTCATCCGGCTATTACTCGTTTGCTCGTAGAATGGAACATCACCATTACACAGCTGAAGCCGAATGGGTGGCACATAATTATGAGTTTTTTAACTCTGTTCGACAAAATGAAGCCCTTGTATTATCCAACAGCAGCAGAACTCTCTCGACTAGTGCATTTGACTCGACCCAAGGGCGAATACTGATGGTTGTTCATGCAGGCAAATGCCAAATGTAAGGTCATTGAGGATATGCCGAACAAGATTCTTGATTGAAAGAGAAGTTTTGGTTAAATCGGGGTGATTGGAAAAGCTAAACCGGATGTGAACCAAATACTCGCTTAGATATCCCCACAGATTTTGGGATTTGCCGAAGTAAGTATTTTTGTGTTTTTGCTCTTCACCATGAACTGATTTTAACTTATTCTCAATTTCCGGAATTCAAGCGAAAGAATGCAGACAAAAGAGACCAACTACGGTTATTTCAGCAGCATCTGGCAGATCGATCTCGAGCCTTACTCGGAACGATCAGTGAAGACTTTGAATACTGCCGATCAAAGGAAGAAGGGAGGCTTGTACGTACCCCCTCACCATTTAGTTGCCATCAATCCAGCTGGTAAAGATTGTTTTTTGTATTTGCAAATGTGTTGTACCCTTTGTTCACGGTTTCTCTTTCTTTCTTAATGAATTCTTTTTGTCTCTGACTTTCCTGCCATCCTTTATTCTTTGTGAGCACCTCCGAGCATACTGAAATGTCTCGAATTAAGAGACCTCAAGAGATCGCTCGAATTCAAGCCGAGCGGGATGCTCAGCGAGCAAATCGAGGGGAGGCGAGCAGGGTGAGAAAAGCGAGCAGACCAGCTGTGCTTGGACCGGGCGAGTCGAGTTGGCCGAAGAGGACAACTTGTTCGGTCGAGCAGGGGGCGAGCGACCAAACTCCCTCGCCAAAGAGAAACAGGAGGGCACCTGACGAGCAAAATCCGATAGCTCAGACGCGCATCGATGTCATTGAGACGACCCCCACAGTTGAAGCGACCAGAATGGTCGCCTCTGTGGTCGGTCCAATCGCACAAATCATCTAAATGGAGGTCGATACATCTTCTCCACCTCCTGCAGGACCCCGAACCTGGACCACTATGAGTTCCCAGCTCCGTTCTCCCGAAGACAAATCATTTTTGGGATGGGACCCTGCTCGGGTGAGCAGGTACGTTTGCTCGCTTGTTGGAGTATTTCTTTGTTCCATCTAATTTGGTCGCTTAATCACATTTGTTTGCTCGGGTGGACATGCAGGTTGAATAGATTGGCGCCTCTGATGCCAGAATTGAAAGATTATTACTGCTCTCCAAGTGTTCGCAATGTTCCTGGCCTTCCCGAGCATGTACAGAAAGCATGCGAGACCCCATTCGAGTATGGACGACTGAGCTCGAAGAGGCCACTAAGGGTCCAACACCTTTGGAAACCATGCGACTTGGCCTAGTGCACCATGGCCAATCTTTGGTTCTCCTTGAGAAAGCTTATGCTGAGTCTGCCAATCTTCATGCCAACTACGTGGCTCTTATCAAAAGCTTCGAAGAGAAGGTGAACGAGCTGAGCAAAACTGTTGGGAGATGAATTTAATAAAGATATGATTTTGATTAGATCCCAAAACCCCTGAGTATGACATGTTCAGGATAATCTTGATAGTTCAGTCAGGATTCAGTTTTAGAGTATTCAGGATGATATCTGCAAAATGTATAGTCAGCAGATATAGATCAGATTAGGATCTGAAGATTCTGAAGAACTCAGTAAGTTTCTGAAGAAAGCGAAGTTTCAGTATGAAACTGAAGTTTCGGAAGACTTAGTATGAAATCGAGATATCAAGACTCGAGCAGAAATCGAGATATCAAGACTCAATATGAAGGCGAGATATCAAGACTCAAAGTGAAATCGAGATATCAAGACTCAAGATGAAATCGAGATATCAAGACTCAAGATGAAATCAAGAATCAAGACTCAAAGATGAAGACTTCAAGATATCACCAAGATATCTGCGGAAGACTCGTAAGACGTCAAGACTCGAAGACCTCAAGACTCGTAAGACTCAAGACACGTAAGATCAAGATCAAGAATCAAGATCAAGAATATCAAGGCACAAGTAATTATCAAGACTTCAAAAGAATGTATCAATGCTCAAGATAAACCCAATGTTCCGAGGCAATCAAAATATCTATCCAAGGATTCAATATCGGAAGATCGCGATTCCTTAGAAAAATAGATATTGCCCAAGACATTCAAATGCGCATAAAAGGAACTAAGACAAAGTGTTGTTAAGGTTATATCAACTCGTAGATTGTAACCAAAAAGAGCCGTTGAGTTGTCTACCTTTAAACCGGAGACAAAAGTCAAAAAGAGGAAGACAAAGATCGCACCATATCGACCTTTCGGCAATGACAGTCACCGAAAAAGATGTCAAGTACTAAGTTCAGATCGCAAAAAGTGAAGACCGGCTACATGAAAGGCTATTGCCTAAAATGTGTTAGGGAGTGTCAAACCCTAAATATAGCCGTTTCTCACACACCATAAGAGGAAACTCACGAAGCTATCTCTCCAACGGATAGTTTTTCAAGGGTGACCTTGGTGTATGCCTATAAATACTTGTGACCTTCTACATTGAAAGGTTACGAGAATTTGTAAGCAACTCAAGAGCTCAAACTTATTATTGCAAGTTGAAGCTCTCGAAAAACTGAGAATTTCCCAAGTGCTTTAAATCAAAGAGAGCTCATTCCACTAAGCCTAGCTTGATAAGATATATCCAAAGCTTAGTCGAGATATCCTAGTCTTTGCATTGTTCTTTATTGTAAAGGATATCTCATCCTAGTTGGAATCCAACCAAGAAACCCCAAACCCTTTGTAAGGTAGTTTGAGTGTGATTGTTGGTGAGATTGGAGTTGTAAAGAATAAGTAAACTACATTGAGGTAGTCAGAAAGCTCTAGAGAAGAAGTGAGTAATCTATCTTGGATAGACAGAAAGCTTGTGTGAGTTTTGAGTTAGTAAACTACAGAGGTAGTCAGAAAGCTCAAAATTAGAAAGGTTAGTAAACTACTGAGAGGTAGTCGAGAAAAGCCTCGGAAGTGATTAGTGAATTTCTCTCGAAAAGATCGGGGAGAGTGGACGTAGGAGCTTGAGTCTCTGAACCACTATAATTTGCTGTGTTCTTTGCTTTCTGCTTTGCTTGATTTATCTGTTGCATTACTTTATCTTGAAATCATATTTTTACTGATATTTCAGTTTGAATCAATCCACTGAAAGTTGCATATAAATTGAATCACATCCTAATCATTATTCCATTAAAGGAAGGTTTTCAGCAAAAGCTTAAACGAGTATAAACTAAGGGCCAACCATTCCAAGACATCTAAGTAGCTAGAACAGATAGTTACCAAATGAACTTACTCTTACGAGGGTTGATAAGTTAGTTATATCGATCCAAGCAACTTCGAGGATCTCTGAATACTCGGGACTCGGTTGGGATTATCCGAGGTATCTAAAAGTAGCTCGGGATCCTTTGTCGAATGATAGACTTTGACTCGAGCGCGATTTGTGCTTCTCAGGACCAAATCATCGGGACAACGACCCAAGTGACCTCGAAGAAGAAAAGTTTAAAAAAACATGAACACGTGTATTTCCCCCATACACGTGTAAGACTCGTTTGCTGACGGGACCAACAAATGGTATCGAGCGGTGGTTCAACTTGACCACTGCTTTGTTGACCAAAGTTTTATTTTTAAAAATACTTGTGGTCTATCCGAATCGATCATATTTCTTTGAATTCTTAAAAGACTTAGATAAAATGTCTTCTAAAAACTTCCCATGTTCTCGGTGGAGAACTATGATTTATGGAGATCGAGAATGCGGGCTCACTGTATTCATGAGCGTATGTGGAGAGTGAAGCCAAGAAGGGCCATTCCATTTCATTGTGGTGAATCGAGAGGAAACGAAAATGAGAGAAACGATCCTAGAGCAGAATTTCCTAAGTCGATGACCAACCGACTCCCGAGGAGAGGAAGTTAGTCAATCTAGACTATATTGCTAAAGACACACCATACCAGTACAATTGATGATGGTGTGATGGGAATGATCTCTCCTTTAATATCTGCAAAAAGAAATTTGGGATACACTAGTCAGAATGTGCCAAGGCATAGATCATATCAAGGAAAACAAACTTTGATTTGCAATTGGAAAGTTTGATAGTTTTTGAAATGGATGAAGGTGAATCTATAGACAAATTGGAAGTCGATTCACTAGCATTATGAATGATCTAAATGCACTTGGTAAGAAATATCCATGAGAGAGAAGTTGCATTGAAAATTCTTAGAGGTCTTTCTAAGAAATGGGATATACATGCAGTGGTGATTGAAAACACCAAAAACATTAATTCAATGCCATACCAACAAGTCTTCTCTGAGCTGAAAGCCTATGAGTTCGTAATTGATAAGAAATCTAAAAAGGCTGACAGCAAAGATGACTCATCATCTAGTAAGAATGTGGCTTTTAAGGCCAAGGATAAAACCTGTAAAACTAGAGAGTCTGAGAACTCCCTTGCTAAAAATCAGGATGAGCTTGAGGCTAAGCTAGCACTGATGGCAAGGAGGTTTGAAAGACTTAATAGTCGTTATGGAAAATACAAAAACTATTACAGAATCACAGTGCGGAAGAAACCCGAGGACGAGGATCAATCCGAGAAGAAGAAGGACCTAAAAGTCGAGGGATCTTCATCCAAAAAGGAAGGACTCCAAGTCCAAAGAAGAAAGTGATCAGGATGATGATGCCAACAGATGCTACAATTGCCAAAAGAAAGGTCACTTCCAGTATGATTGTCCTGACTTGAGTGCTAAGGAAAGAAGATAAAGACAGGCAAAAAGAGACAAGAAGTTCTCCAACAGAAAAGTCATGGTTGCAGAAGAAGAACATTCTGAGGAGCGATCTAGCTCTTCAGATGAAATATTCTCAGACAGTGAAAGTGATGACATTTGTCTGATGGCTATTGAGGAGGTAAACTCTTCTTTTCTCGTTGTTGCTCCTACACTAGCACAAGAGTTGTCAAATTCAAGCATAAATGATCATTTTGACTGATGGATTCTTTTGAGAGTCTAATGAAGGACTATCTTTGTTTTACAAGAAGCTCGCTAAATGAAACTCAAAAGCGGAATAAAGGAATCAATTTGAAAATCTTAAGTGGAAAGACTCTAGCAAAAAGCTGAAATCACTTCTCAATTAATGGGAGCTCTTGATGAACTAGATTTTTCGAAAAGTACAACTCTCTTAAAAGAGAAGTTGATAGTGACCCTAAGCGAAAAGCTAGAAAAATCCTTCGAAGAGATTCGGTGATCGTAACTAAGTTCAATGACCTCTCGAGAAGCATGAAACTCTGAAATGTGAGGATAGTGCATGAAGAAGCTAACTCTATTGAATATTGCATCTAAAGTAATAGATGAAATTGAGTTACCGGAGATCTGTCTTTACTATAAAACTGGATTGGGATACATTCCAGGGGAACCTCACAAGGTCATCCGAATCTTTGCATCAAGTAGAAGAAGACAATCTTTGTAAAACCGGTGGCATCCACACTTCAAACGAAGAAATGCCCAAGGTTGTAGACAAGGGAAAAGGACCCATGGTTTTTGATAATGGCTGAATGATCGTCGGTGGAAGCCCAAACCTCGGTGAAGGCTAGAAAACACGAGCACTTTCGGTTGGAAAAATTCGAGCAAGTACTTCAAAGCCTCGGGCTAAGAATGCAAACTGAAAGGATCAAGACTTGAACCATCGAGAGGAATCTTCAGAAGAGAAACACTCGCCAGAGACATTCTCAATTTGAAGAGACCAAGTCCTCAAAATATCTTGAAAGACTCAAATTCAAAGTCAGAAAACTCGAACCCCACTTGCCTAAGGGTAAAGGTTTACGAATCGAAGTCAACAAAGATTCGGACCGGTACCGCATGCCGAAGCCAAAGCAAATAAACAAAAGGCTGAACAAAGAAAAAATTCAAAAGTCCATGTTCATGCTAAGGCTAGCACTCATACACGTGAAAGCGCTAAGGCACCCGGAGTAGTAAAAGTGTATGTAGATGTTTATGGAAGCAGATTAGCCACTCTAAAGTGATTAGAGTTGTCGAAATGATTTGGATTCCGAAAAGGTACAAATTTAACCTTGTAGGACCCTACACAAATTGGGTACCTAAAAATTGATCTGTTTTTGGGAGGAAAATAAGGGCTTGAGTTGATTGAAGATCACATAGCACTAATGAGTAGAGATGAAAAAAAGCCCACGATGTATGGTATCTTGGCGGTGGATGCTCAAGACATATGGCTGTGATTCAAGAAGATACTCAATTGACTATGTTGAACAAAGAGGCCCTCAGATCACTTTTGGAGATAACTCCAAGGGGACGATGAAGGATATGGAACTTTGGAAATCGACTCGATTCATATCCATGGTGTTTCATATGTATCATGGATTGAAGCATAACTTGCTTTCAATAAGCCAAATTACGTGATAAGGGTTTTAATGTTGAGTTCTCTAAGAACTTTTGTTATGTGAAAGATGATATCTCACGAGAAAGTATTCTTGACCGGTACTAGAAAAGGAAATGTGTATCTTTGGCGATTGGAGTTCAACTCCTAAAGATTCATGTTTAGTTGCAAAAAGTTCCACAGATACCAGTTGGTTATGGCATAAAAGAATGAATCACCTGAATTTCAAAACCCTGAATAAACTTGCAAGATTAGCTCTTGTGAGAGGATTGCCTAATGAAGTGTTCAGTAAGGAACATATTTGTGATGCGTGCCAAAAAGGAAAACAAATTAGAGCATCATTTAAAAGCAAAGTAGATGTTTCTCTTGAAAGAATACTTGATTGTTGCATATGGATCTTTTAGTCCAATAACACCCGATGAGCACCAATGGCGAGAAATACACACTAGTAGTAGTTGATGACTACTCAAGATATACTTAGGTCATATTCTTACTCAAGAAGAAAGAGACTCGAATAAAAGTGCTGAATGCTTGAAAAGGCTCATTATGAAAAAAAATTTGAGTGTGGTCAAAATCAGATCTGACAAGGGAACTGAATTTATAAATCATATTATATCTGATTATTGTGCAGCAAATGGAATTTCTCATGAAACATCAGCTGCAAGGACCCCTCAACAAAATGGTGTTGCAGAAAGAAGGAACATGACTCTGAAAGAAGGTTGCAAGGACAATGATAGCTGAAGCTAATATTCCTAAAAGATTTTTTGGGAAGTCGACCAACAACGCATGCTATTCTCGAAACAGATCCATCTTGACCAAGAGTCAAGGCAAAACACCCTATGAGCTTTGGAATGAAAGGAAGCCTCTTGTTTTTTTCTTTTCGTGTGTTTGGTTGCAAGTGTTTTCATACACAATAATGGTAAAGATCACTTGAAAACATTTGATAGTAAAGCTGATGAAGGAATATTCTTAGGATATTCTGAAGTTAGTAAAGCTTTCAGAGTTTACAACTGTAGGACTCTTATTGTGGAGGAAACACCTCATGTTGTTTTTTGATTAATCTACTTGTGTTCGGAAAAAACAGGGAACATGATGAAGAAATGACCAAGAGAATCACCAGATTAAGCTGAAAAAGAATGACAAAACATCCATCTGAACACGAAAAGAAGAAGTCGGTCACCATATATGATTGGAGTGACTCGGACTCGGATAAAGAAGTTCGAGGATGGAACTCGGAGGATGGTGAGACTCGGGATGGAAAGTCTTCACTAAAGGAAAACCAACACTGCGAAGTCGACTAATCTGAGCAGACACGATTCGAGACTCGGGTATGTGATGCCAATGAAGATGTGGTCACGGTGAGGCAAATTCTCGAATCTATCAACCAAAGGGGAACAAATGTCTCGACAATGTTCCGAATGGAATTTCCCGAGGAAGATGATTCCCTTTCTTTTCTCGTTGTTCCTCGAAGTTTCTTGAATTAACCGAACCTAACATTTTAAATGTTGAGGATACTATTGAAGGGGGAACATCTAGAAGAAGATGGTTAGATAATCATCCTACAAGTCAGATTGTGGGTGATCTAACTGAAGGTGTCAAAACAAGAAGGTTCCATGGTGAGAGTGCACTATTCTGCTGCTTCCTATCGGAGAAAGAGCCTCATCGAGATTGGTGAAGCTCTACAAGATTCTCATTGGATTCTTTGTTATGCAAGATGAAATTTGAATCAATTCTCAAGAAATGAAGTATGGGAGCTAGTGGATGAACTTCGAAAGGCACAATGTCGTTGGAACCAAGTGGGTATTTAAGAATAAAAGAGATGAAAACAACAACATTGTAAGAAACAAGGCAAGGCTAGTTGCACAAGGTTATTCCCAAGAAGAAGGCTTGGATTATGATGAAACCTTTGTACCAGTTGCAAGACTAGAAGCCATCAGATTGTTTCTTGCATATGCTACCCACATGAAGTTCACAGTCTATCAAATGGATGTGAAAAGTGCATTTCTGAACGGTGTGCTTAAAGAAGAGGTTTATGTAGAACAACCTCCTGGTTTCAAACAGAATGACCAAGTTTCTGAGGCTTAGAAAAGCCTTGTATGGTATTAAGCAAGCACCCGAGCATGGTATGATACTCTTTTCGGTTTCTTCTTGACCATGGTTTTGTCAAAGGATCATTGATAGAACTCTATTCAGGATAGAAGATGGGGAAGATATCTTACTGGTTCAGATATATGTTGATGACATCATTTTTGGATCTCCAAACCATCAGCTGTGTGAAAAGTTTTCAACACTAATGAAAGGCAAGTTTGAGATGTCAATGATGGGAGAGATGAATTTCTTTCTAGGTCTTCAAGTGAAACAATCAAAGGAAGGAATCTTCATCAACCAGGCAAAGTACACGAGGATCCGATTGCAAGTATGGTGGTCAGATTGCAATGCGATTAGAATTCCTATGAATACTAACTACAAGATGGATCCGATTACGAAGACAAATCAAGTAAGTCATAATCGATTATAGAGGAATCATTGGATCATTGCTCTATCTCGAAAGCAAGTAGGCGGATATAACATTTCTTTGTTGGGATATGTGCAAGATACCAAGCTAATCTAAGGCTAGTCACATGGAGGTCGCCAAAAAGATCTTGAAGTATCTTAAGGGCACGATGAATAGAGGATTATGGTATCCGGTGATGATAACCTTGAATTAAGCTGGTTACTCGAGATCTTGATTATGGAGGTTTGCGAGGATTGACAGGAAGTCCACTCTGAGAACTTGTCAATTTCTTGGAAGCAAGTCGATATCTTGGTTTTCAAAGCAGGACCTCGGTAAAGAAGAACTCAAGATTAACCGTTTGAATACATGGCTCCGTGAAGTCTTGCGTGCTTTCGATTCTTTGGCTCGGCACAACAATTAAGGGATTATAAAGTTGTAGCCAATGAAGTACCAATATTTTGTGACAATAATAGTGCCATTGCTATTTCACAAAATCCGTATTGCACACACGGATGCAAGCATGTGGATATCGGACATCACTTCATCGAGATCATAATAGAAAAAGGACATCGGGATGGAGAAAATTCATCTTCGATAGCAGAGAGCCGATATCTTGACTAAACCTTTGGGTGAATCAAGATTTCAGAACTATCGATTGAATTAGGGATGTTGGATCCAGGTGTATAGAGTAAAATCTGAAAAATTGAAGATTTTCAGATGCATGAAGTTTTCTCATAATTCTACTGAGAAACTCATGATAAAATTGGAAATACTGAACTAAGTCTCGTGAAACTTCAGTTCTTGAAGGTCAAGATTGCAAAGAGTATTATCTTGAACCCATTCAAGACTTTTAATCATCTTCGACATTTTTATCAAGGTCAATACTCAGTAAGACTGATAGAGGGAAATTAGTCTGAAGAAGTAATGACTCATGCGACTCATTTATTGCTTAAGTGAAACACAGTAATCATTCGCAATAAATACAAAACACCGAGGAATGTTTTTGGGCGGGATCTTTGAAATTCTAAAAAAAAGGTCAACAAATCATTAAATGCTCTGTTACATTTAATCACCAATGAAGTTAAAATGACGGCTTACTTTTTTGGGGATCGACCTTCAGATATACCGATTAATAGTGGATTAATCTTAACCGTTGTTTTTCACCAAACCGCACGATGACTTCCCACGATCTCGAGCTATTTATTCCTTTGAAAGTCATTCAAGCCAAATTTTATTGAAACCCTTCATTCCCAAAAACCTCTCGCAAATAAATCCCTTTTACCCGGAAAAAGCTTCATCGCTCAAAACCCTAAATCTTCAAATCTCAAATGGCTCCTACCATGTTCGAAAGATTAGCCGAGACAAATAAGCCATGGTATGAGTACGTGGTTTCTTTGGAGAGTACCACCAATGCCAAGCACGAAGAAGAGGCGCTCCATTTAATCCGACATGAATCGACTAACCTAAATGCAGAATCGTGGGAGGTGGAGTATACTCCCGAGGTAATAGAGTTTGTTGCTAATTTGGAAATAAATGAGGATGATTGTATAGAGTCCAAGATTTCTGTTTCTCATCTTGAACAATCGATGAAGTATGTGGATTTTGTTCGAGAGCTCTATATTGTCCCTAAGAACTTAAACGACATATTTAAGTTGTGCGATAGGGGAGATGATCCCTCATTGTATATGTTGGGACGGGAGCAAGAGTATCTTGATGGGATTACTGAGAATCCTATTAAGTTTGAGGCAACTCTGCATAAGCGGCATCTAAAGCCGAAATACAGAGTATTGATGGATATTGTTGGAAAGTGCATCATGAGTCGATCCGAAGCTTGAAGCAGATCAACACTCCCAAACTCTGACTTATGGCGGAGATCGAGGAATCACCCACCAAGGAGTTCAACTGGTTGAAGTATCTAATCAAGGTAGTGAGTGAGCAAACCAAGGTCATAAGAAGGGAGGATGGGGTAGTATCTATCAAAGGCAGGATCCTCCATGCCACCAAAATAGCATTTATTTTGGAGATGTGCCGAGAGGAGGAGGATATCTTTTCCAAATCTACTCCATTCCCTAAGTCCAAAATAATGTTCAATCCCATTGCTGCAAAGAGGACGATTAAAGGGAAGAAAGTGGAATCACCAGTTGCGATTGCTGCTGAAGAAAGCCAACAAACCTGGGGGAAGGTTTTGTTGGATGCCAAGAAGGAGCATGGTGAAGAAGCAGAAAACCCTTGCTCCAAAGCGCAAAAGGATGGTGGTTCTCACTGATGATGATGAGGAAAGTGAGGATCGAGGAGATTGACTGAGAGCCAAATTTCGAGAAATCGCCTTTTACTTGTATTGGCTCGGGCTATCTCAAAGGGACGGATCAAACCGATGAGCAAGTCTTCTCGAGGTTCTTGAGACGTCGCTTGGATTCGATAAGTTCTCTCAAGAAATATTACAAGGACCTCGGACCTCGAGAGAAAGTCTGATTCCTGCTTTGAGGAAGCACTTGCTCGAACCTCTTTAAAATGTTCAAATTCCCTCCGAGGAAGTGCCCTCCGTTCTCGAGCAAACCGAGATCCTGGCCGAGGAAGCACTCATACCTCGTAACCAAGTCGATTCAAACCGAGGGAGTTACTGCCCAAACCTCGAGTTTTGCCGAGCATCGAGAGCCGATGAATTTTGATGAGCTCTGAATGAGCCGTTAGTCGATCTTTCGGCAGAGTTTCTAATCGAACACGAGAGCCCGATGCTCAAGAAAGGTGAAGTTGAAGAGACCGAATGGCGAAGCAGGGGGAACGGTTCATCCTTGACCACTACCCCGAAGCTTAGCTCATTCCCCGACCTCCGGGATATCTTCTTCAGATTGAGGTCAAGCGGTCTACATCCTCAACCAGACTCTTCCGAGAGATGCTCAATATTGCTTCATTCAAAGGGGAAGACGGTGGAGCGAGGAGATTTTTTTCTCTTTGAATTCTCGGGATTGAGAAAAACCAAGCTCATGATGAAAATCTCGGACTTTGATGAGCTTGTGAAGAGAGGAAGGTTCTTTGAGAGGATTCTTTGAAGTTGGTACCCCGAGCTCCAAAGACAAATCTCGGGATGGGGACCAACAAGGGGATGATGAGTCAATCTCGGAAGGAGAAAGACTCAAGCGATCTTGATCAAAGACTCTTGTCAAACATCCTCGGTGAAGTTAGCCTTCGGTAACTTTTGGCACTATTAATAATTATGCGGGATTCTTTGAAGTTCCTACCTTTAAATCAGTTAATGTCGATATGCGGACCGAGGCTCAGTGGACACCCATGCTCGGGGTGAATCTAGACTCGACCGAGTCTCAAGCCCCAGTTCAAACTGAAGCTCGAGTTTTTGAGACTCGGGATGAGCACCCAACTCAGGAATCTGACCGATCGGATATACTCGAGATTGATCTCACCCGATGGTAAAAAGTTGGAGAAGGTTGAGCCGATCGACTAAAGTTGCTTTCGGATCGAGGAGGCATTGGCCAACCAAGCCTGAAGATTGATAGTTTTTGAGTTCTTCTTGTAAGTAGTGCGACCAGGATACTCTGACAGACAAACTGACCTCCATGGAAGGAAAATTATAAGAAAAGATGGAGGGGGTCAAGGCTGAGCTTAATGCAGAGCTGAAGCAGAAGCATCAGAAGCAGACTCAAATTCTAGAAGCAAAATTGGTAGAGAAGAGTGAGATGCTGGTGAAGAACGCTGTTGAGGAGATGAGCTCAATGCTCATGGCCAAGATGACAGACATGTTCAAGGAAGCTCTCTCAAGCCAATTTGCTCATCTGTCTGAAGAATTCTCTGTGGCGAAGAACCACCTCAGAAGGCTCGAGGAGGAGCAAGATCAGATGGCAGGGGAGGTGCGGAGTGTCAGTAAAGAACAATACCATATGGACACAACACTCTCCAGGCTTCTGCCAGAGTATGGTTCCAAGAAGGGGGAAAGACCCGGAGCTGATCTCAGGGTTTTATTGGAACATACTCTGAAGGGCAAGGTTGTAAAGGATGCTGAGAAGAAGATCATTGCCGAAGCCATGAAGGAGATAGAAGCCACTGAGAAGCTTAAGTTCAAGGAGGTGGAGAAGCCAGTCTACACTCAGGTTTCAGAGGAAACAATGCAGGAAGTTGCTGTAGAGAAACTGAGTGGTAGAGGAAGGATTGGTACAAGCCTAGCTGGTGCTAAAATGCCCATCAAGAGAAAGGTTATGGCGATGAAAGAGCCTGAGGGCAAAAGAGCAAAGGCTTCTAAGCCAATTCAGAGGAAATTGATGCTGGATATTGAAGAATCTGAGGTTGAGCCTAAGAAGAAGGTCTTCAATACCAGATGCGCTCTGAAAACACTCCAGATTGAACAAGCGAAGAAAATTGCTGCTTCTGTTTCTCGTGTACCAGTGATTAGAAAGAAGGTAGAAGAAGAGCAGAAAAGAAGGAGTAGGTTCAAAAAGTTCGCAAGCAAGAGGAGAGGGAACACTAAAGCACATAAATGGCCGCATGTTGACAAATGGATGCCAGTCCATCTCAACGATGCATAGGAAGAAATCAAGAGAACCTTCTGGTTCTACTATGATGTGCTCAAAGAATGGAGAGGGGAGAGCTCAGATCCGAATGAGGCTTTCATCGACTATCTCCTGACCTTCTATCCTAAATATCTTCAAGGATGGATAAATCTTGCGGATGAAGGAAAGGTGCAGATAACCGCCCCTGGTCCATACGTGTACCCTCCTCCCAGGCTGGATAATGGATGTGTAAATGAGAAAGCCATTTCTCAGAAATCCTTCAAGACGCCACTCGATTAGGGTCCGACAGGAACAATCGATATCATCAAAAGAGAGATCTTGGAAAAAGAAGATATTACAGAATGTTCAACCTTGAAGTCCCTGCTGATGAGGGAGCTGAACTGAAGAGCAAATGAAGACTCAGAAGATTCATGTAATCTTTTATCTTGTTTGTTTCTTTTTTTGATTTTGTTCATATAAGATTCATTGTAACTTGTAACAGTCTACCTATCATCAATGAAAACTTATCATTTATGCTCAAAAGATAATATCTCATTATCTTATTTACATGTCTTTTAATTTTGATATGCCTGAATAATTGTCTCTGAGATTAATTGTTGAGAAATTAAGTATTTGGTGATGAATCCTTTGAGAGATTCATTCTTCAAGAAATTGTTGAGAGATTCTCTCGTATGGAAATTGTTGGGAGATATAACCAATCTTGAAATAGGATAAACCTAAAACACGAGTATAGGTTAATGTGTGTAACAAGATAGGTTTTGGCATCATCAAAAAGGGGGAAATTGTTGGGAGATGAATTTAATAAAGATATGATTTTGATTAGATCCCAAAACCCCTGAGTATGACATGTTCAGGATAATCTTGATAGTTGAGTCAGGATTCAGTTTTAGAGTATTCAGGATGATATCTGCAAAATGTATAGTCAGCAGATATAGATCAAAGTTAGATCTCAAGATTCAAGAACTCAAGAAGTTTTCAAGAAACCGAAGTTTCAAAGATGAAACCAAGTTTCAAGACTTAGTATGAAATCGAGATATCAAGACTCAAAGCAGAAATCGAGATATCAAGACTCAAAAGATGAAATCGAGATATCAAGACTCAAGTAGAAATCGAGATATCAAGACTCAAGATGAAATCAAGAATCAAGACTCAAAGATGAAGACTCAAGATATCCGCGGAAGACTCGTAAGACGCCAAGACTCAAGACCTCAAGACTCGTAAGACTCAAGACATGTAAGATCAAGAATCAAGATCAAGAATATCAAGGCACAGAATTATCAAGACTCAAAGAATGTAATGAATGCTCAAAGTATAAACCTGAATGTTCCGAGGCACTAAAAATATCTATCTGAAGGATTCAATACTGAGAAGATCGCGATTCCTTAGAAAAATAGATATTGCCCAAGACATTCAAATGCAGACAAAAAGAACTAAGACAAAGTGTTGTTAAGGTTATATCAACTCGTAGATTGTAACCAAAAAGAGCCGTTGAGTTGTCTACCTTAAACCGAGACAAAAAGTCAAAAAGAGGAAGACAACAACTGCACCATATCGACAATCGACAAATGATGTGTCTTTCAAAAATATGTCAGAAGTACTAAGTTCCAGACTGCAAAAAGTGAAGACCGGCTACATGAAAGGCTATTGCCTAAAACGTGTTAGGGAGTGTCAAACCCTAAACATAGCCATTTCTCACACACCATAAGAGGAAACTCACGAAGCTATCTCTCCAACGGATAGTTTTTCAAGAGTGACCTTGGTGTATGCCTATAATTACTTGTGACCTTCTACATTGAAAGGTTACGGGAAATTTGTAAGCAACTCAAGAGCTCAAACTTATTATTGTAAGTTGAAGCACTCGAAAAACTGAGAATTTCCCAAGTGCTTTAAATCGAAGAGAGCACATTCCACTAAGCCTAGCTTGATAAGATATATCCAAAGCTTAGTCGAGATATCCTAGCCTTTGCATTGTTCTTTATTGTAAAGGATATCTCATCCTAGTTGGAAACCAACCATGAAACCCCAAACCCTTTGTAAGGTAGTTTGAGTGTGATTGTTGGTGAGATTGGAGTTGTAAAGAGTAAGTAAACTACATTGAGGTAGTAAGAAAGCTCTAGAGAAGAAGTGAGTAATCTATCTTGGATAGACAGAAAGCTTGTGTGAGTTTTGAGTTAGTAAACCATGGAGGTAGTCGTAAAGCTCAAAATTAGAAAGGTTAGTAAACTCTGAGGTAGTCGAAAAGCCTCGGGAAGTGATTAGTGAATTTCTCTGAAAAGATCAGGGAGAGTGGACGTAGGAGCTTGAGTCTCTGAACCACTATAATTTGTTGTGTTCTTTGCTTTCTGCTTTGCTTGATTTATCTGTTGCATTACTTTGTCTTGAAAGCATATTTTTACTGATATTTCAGTTGGAATCAATCCATTTGAAAGTTGCATATAAATTGAATCTGACCTAATCACTATTCCATTAAAGGAAGGTTTTCAGCAAAAGCTTAAAACGAGTATAAACTAAGGGCCAACCATTCCGCACATCTAAGTAGCTAGAACAGATAGTTACCAAACTGAACTTACTCTTCTGAGGGTTCAGTAAGTTAGTTATCTGATCCAAGCAACTCAGGATCTCTGAATACTCAGGACTCAGTTGGGATTATCTGAGGTATCTGAAAGCGGCTTCGGGATCCTTTGTCTCGAGATAGACTTTGACTCGAGGCGATTTGTGCTTCTCGGGACCAAATCATCAGGACAACCTGACCCAAGCTGACCTCAGTAAGAAAAGTTTTTAAAAAAACACTGAACACGTGTATTCCCCCCCATACACGTGTAAGACTCGTTTGCACTGGGACCAACAAAAACTCAAGATGAAGTGAAGTTAGCTCAGGGTCAAGTATCCTCAGCTCAAGAGGATGCTCGTCAAGCTCGGGAAGATGCTCGCCAGGTGAGAGAGGAGCTAGGCCTTGCTCGGGAGGAGCTGCAACGCAATCGGGAAGAAGTGGTCGGCATTAGGAGAGTTCTGGACGAGCTGAACGTTGAGCTCCAAAAACTCCGAACAGAGATCGAGGCTGCAGAATGCGAGAAAACTGTGCTCGGCCAACAACTCCTCACTACTGAAGAGACCAACACTCGTTTGGGTCTTGAAAATTCAAAATTGCACACTAAGGGGTATGTTGATTCCATGTCGAATTTCTCTTATATATGTGCCTTTGCCGATGCCATCTGTTCTGCTAGATACACGCTTACTACCGACCAGATTTCCCCGCTCGTAACCCATTTTGAGAAGTACCTGATCGACAACCCTCCGGATCGCAACCTTCCAATATCTGATTTGAGTGTTATGTGCGATTTCTCTAATCTTCCTGATGGGATCGAGATTGATGATCCTATTTTGGATGAGGAAGATGATTCAGACGCAAATGTTGAAGGTATTGTCGATCAAGCTTGCCGAGCCGAGCACGGGTTTGATCAGATGCAGAGCGAACAAATTGGTCTTCCCGAAGACGAGCAGAATGTGCTACCTGGAGAGCAGACTAGGCACGATGATGCTGGAGGAGCTGCTCCTGAAGGGGCCGAGCAGACGAGGCAGGATTTGTTCGATACATCGCTTCCGCCCACCCCTAATAATGAATTTGTTCCTTAATTTTGCTTTTTGCTTTGCTGAACAATTTCTTCTAAACTATTGTGTAATTTTTGTCTTCTTCTTTCTTGTTTGAACAATTTTGCTGTTGAATGGTTAAATTTGCTTGTTGAACAATTTCCTCTAACCTGATCATGGAGGATGAATTTTGTGTTGCTGATGAACGGTTGATGTTTGTCTTGTTTCCTAGTTTATGCCTCTTTTCTTCTGAATGAATTCGAACATGATCTGTGTCTATGTTCCACCCTGACTTCTTTGGTTTTTTTATTGTCTTATTGAGATGCAATCAGGTTGATCATCTTATTTAGCTGCGACCAGATGGGTTAACTTATATGCAACCCCCCTTTCTTGTTTCGTGATCATCTTATTTAGGCGCGATCACTATTCGTACTCGGGTCGTCTTATTTAGCTATGACCCCGTACTCATCACTCGCTTTGCTGCGGGTATCTGTAAGTACGAGTCGTCTTATTTAGTTGCGACTGCGTACCCATCACTCACTTTGCTGTGGGTATCTGAGTACGAACTGTTTCGTCAGGTGAACATAAACTTCGGCTCATTTGTCTTTGTTCGGGTCGTCCATCTTAGGTGCGACCTCTGATAGGCTTCAACTAGAAAAACTTAACAAATGAATATGTTTTTGCACACGTTGTATTCTATTACAACTTTTACATTTGAAGAAGACTGTCTATTACACATAACTATAGACATCAGACTATGGTTTTGAATTTAAACCTTGTCTTGAAATAGACACGAGCTGACCTCATCTCGTCCGCGGAATTGATGTTGACAAGCATGAGGTGGATCAACCTGTCTACCCTTCTTTAAGTAACATGCTCAAGCAGCAGCAACATAAGCGTTTGTCCCTCCTGGACAAGTTGTGATTATGCGGGCTGCTGCGGACATGAGCATGTGGCGAGCACGCCTGCTCGCCTATATTAGGCGAAGGCAAAAGCCTCTGCTCGCACCTTTTTGTCCCCTTTTGTAGATGCCTGAGCATCAGCATCCGCGTGTTGTTTCGAGCGGATACCACGACATCCCTCCCCCTCGGAGGAGATTTTGGGGATGCGTAGGGGACTAGTGATTTACTACTGCATAAGCAGTGAGCAATGTGGAGTGGCAACCATGACTCTGCCGAGCATCTTGAGTCCATAACGAGCACCAACCTTTGCTCAGAGTGTCTTACGGGGTATAAAGCTCGTACTTGAGCAAGCGCCAGGACAGATGATCGATTCAGCAGAATGATAGCTGAATCGAGTGCTGGATTCTTCGTCTGGAGGCATACCAAACCAACTTTCTCTCGATAACTGAATTTTCTTCTACTATGTTTGCAGTATTTTTTTTTCTTTTTTCCCTTGTTTTTCTTCCACCTTCTTTAGCTATCAATACACCTATTTATACCACTATCCCAAACAGGTGCTGGCATAGCTAGTTGGTGTTGGCCTTCTTGCTTTAACTCCTCATTTTGACATCTGTCCTTATTTTTGCCAGTTCTTATTCAAGGATTGACACCTACCTTTTTTGGTTGCCACCACTTCTCAACTTGTTTCGACACGTATCTTCTATCTTTTAATAGTGCTGGCGAATTTCTTCTAGAAGATTCAGAAATTTGTGTCGAACACGGTGTGTTCTTCCTTCATGATTATCCTGCTCGTCTTAGCCGAATGGCTGATTATGCTCGGCTAGTTATGCTCGTCGAGCCGAATGGCTGATTGTGCTCGGCCAGTTGTGCTCGTCGAGCCGAATGGCTGATTATGCTCGGCCAGTTGTACTCGTCGTTACTGATAATATTTTTTCAGATTTGATGCATTCCACGAGTTGGACAATGGGGCTCCATTCAGGTCTTCCAAATCATAAGCCCCGTTTAACAAACGTGCTGCAACTCTGAATGGACCTTCCCATGCTCGACCGAACACACCACTTGGCACCCCCGTTGCTCGTCTTAGAACCAGCTCGCCCACGTTGAACCTGCGTGTTTGGACTTTGGAGTTGTAGAACTTTTCTGGTCTTTTTTTATACATGGCGTTCTTGAAATCAGCCTCCATCCTTCTTTCTTCCAACAGGTCTGCACTTAGGGCGAGCGCCTGGTCGTTGATGTGCTCTCCAAAAGTCATTGTCCGATGGCTTGGAATCTTGACTTCTACGGGTATAATAGCTTCCGCACCAAATGCCAGGGCAAAAGGGGTTTCCGCAGTTGATGTTCTGAAAGTAGTTCGATAGGCCCATAATATTTCGGGCAACTCTTCAGCCCATCCTCCCCCCTTGGAATTATCAAGTCTAGCCTTAAGGGTATGCTTGATAATTTTATTGACAGCTTCTACTTGTCCATTTGACTGGGGGTAATACGGAGTAGAGTAATGCTTTCTTATGCCCCAGCGAGCACAATTTTGTCGGAATTCACTTCCATCGAACTATTTGCCATTATCTGTTACCAATGATTGAGGAAGCCCAAAATGACAAATGATATTTTTCCAAACAAAATTCCACATTCTTTGTTCGGTGGCTTTAATAATAGCTTCGGCTTCCGCCCATTTAGTGTAGTAATCAACGAAAACCACATCATATTTTACTCCCGATGTGCCAGTAGGAAACGGGCCGATCAAATCGATTCCCCATTTAGCAAATGGCCACGGGCTGTAAACTGACAATAGTTCTTCAGGTGGGCTATGGATAAGTGGGGCATGTACCTGACACTTGTGACACGCGCGAGCATACACGAGCGAATCTTTTTTGAGGGTCGGCCAGTAATAACCTTGTCTGATAATTTTATGTGCCAGGACAAGCCCACCTGTATGGTTTCCGCATACTCCATCATGAATCTATTCCAGAATTACATGACCCTCTTCAGGAGTAATACACTTCAATAATGGAAGTGAGAAACTTCTTTTGTATAAATGCTCGTCTAAGATAGTATAACGAGCAGCTTGTAATCTGAGGCGAATAACTTGTGCTTTATTTTCAGGGAGAAGTCCTTTTTTTAAGTAACTTAAAATTGGAGTCATCCAGGTTTCTTGCTCGCCTGTCACATGGGCGACCACAACTTTGGGGATTGATGGCGAACAAGTTGTGACAATCACAATGTCCGTCGTGCTCGTCACTCCTTCTGCTGTTGCCAAATGTGTCAAGGCATCAGCGAACGAATTATCCAATCGTGGTAATTGTTCTATGTAAACTTGTTCGAACTGTTCAAGCAACTCCTTTGCTAGTTGCTGACATATGTTCGCCTCGGGCCTCGTACTCGCCTAATACTTGGTATACGATTATTTGAGAATCGCTATCAATCATCAGCCTCTGAATTCCCATTATCATAGCCATGTGTAATCCAGCGATCAAGGCTTCGTACTCGGCTTCATTATGTGTGGCTGGGAAATCAAAACGGTTGGCTGTTGTGAAAGTTTGAAGAGTTGGGCTGATGAGAACCATGCCTGCTCCGGCTCTTGAACTTGTTGATGAGTTGTCTACATACATATGCCATGGTTGGTCGACACCTCTTTCGCTCATTTGTGGATATGTCAACTCGACCATGAAATCGGCCATAGCCTGGCCCTTCATTGTTGTTCGTGGGGCGAACGTAATGCCAAATTGGCCTAACTCCACCGCCCACTTGAGTAATCTGCCCGCAATGTCTGGTCGGTGGAGAACTTGTTGCAATGGGAATGTGGTCAACACCTCGACTGAGTGATCGAAAAAGTATGGTCGCAGTTTTCAGACACTCATTACGAGAGCATATGCGAGTTTTTCCAGAGGAGGGTACCGGAGCTCGGCTTCTTTGAGCACCTGACTTACATAATAAATAAGCAAGTGTGTCGCTCCCTCTGCCCGAACGAGCACAACACTAATTGCATGCTCGGATGCAGCAAGATACAGATAAAGTTGTTCGCCTGGAACATGCTTAGATAATGTTTGAGTATCTGCAAGGTACTGCTTTAATGACTCGAATGCATTTTGGCAATTCTCTCTCCACTGGAATTTCCCTTTCTTTAATGCGTCGAAGAAAGGTTTGCATTTGTCCCCAGTTCGTGATATAAACCGGCTTACGGAAGCCAAACGTCCGGTTAATTTTTGGACCTCTTTCACACTCCTGGGGGCCTGCATGTCGAGCATGGCTTGAATCTTTGATGGGTTCGCTTCAATCCCCCGTTGACTGACCATATACCCTAGGAATTTTCCTGAGTGAACCCCAAAGCTGCATTTCTTCGGATTTAACTTCATGTTGTACTCCCTGAGAATATCAAACGTTTGTGCGAGGTGGGTGATGTGGTCTTCCTTGTGTTTGCTTTTTACCACAATGTCATCAATGTACACCTCAATTGTTCGACCTATGTGTTCGTCGAACATTTTGTTCACCAAATATTGATACGTTGCTCCAGCATTCTTTAATCCGAACGGCATGCGTTGCCAACAATACATATTCTTTTCGTTGTAGAAAGTTGTACTCTTTTGATCGTCCGGATGCATGGGTATTTGGTGATACCCAGCAAATGCATCCATGAAGATCATGAGCTCATGTCCTGCTGTGTTATCGACCAAATAATCGATATGTGGCATCGGGAAATTGTCTTTCGGGCATGCCTTGTTTAAATCAGTGAAATCTATACATAACCTCCAAGTTCCGTTAGATTTGCGGACGAGCATAGGGTTTGCAAGCCATCTTGGGCATTTTACTTCTCGAATCAATTTATTGTCGAGCAATTTTTTGATTTCACTATCCATAGCTGCATACTTCTCCGGACTGAATTTTCTGCGCTTCTGGATTATTAGAATTTGTGTTGGGTCAAGATTAAGAGAATGACATGTATGTTTAGGACCAATGCCAACCATGTCTTCATGTGACCAAGCGAACACATCCAAGTTTGCTCGAAGATATGCAATCACTTCTGTTCGGAAAGGTTCCGGTAATTTCGAACCAATAAACACTTCTAATTCTGGTCTGTTCAGGTCGATATTGACAGACTCTAATTGTTCAACAGACATTGCTTGCCTCTTTTTTAGCTTCCATCGAGGATCTTCGATCGACCCCCGGTGTTCGTCATCTACCTCAATAGGTTCAAAACCTATACGAGGTTCTAGGTCCGGTAGCTCATTTGGCGGATCAATGTTCATTAAATCTGGAACATGGGCTATCATCCCAGGTTCTATGTCTGCCCGTGGAGATGTGCTCGTCAAAAGGGGCTATCTTGGCAACGTATTCGCCTGTTGGCTTGATTCTCTAGTCTCCCATGTTTGCTCCATCATGTTAATGACATTTTATTTTTCTGGTGCACATGACAGCAAACAATCTCGAGCTTTTTTCTGATCGCCTTTTACACTACCCGTCCCTTCTTGGGTTGGAAATTTAACACAATAGTAATAAGTCGAACAGGCAGCTTTAAATTCCTGAATAAATGGGCGACCTAAAAACCCGTTATAAGTAGATGGAGCATCGACGATTACAAAGTCTAGCATTCTAGTTCGTCAGATTTCCGGATTTAAAGTTGACTCTAGCTCGACTCCTAACCTGATCATACCATAGGGCCGAGTTACAGATTCCCCGAAACCCATGATGGTGTGATCACATGGTTCTATATAACTACTTAAGTCCCCAACTTGCCTCTCTATTTGGTGCAGAGTGTTGACGAACAGAATGTTCGCATATGCTCCGGTGTCGACCAGGAGGCGATGCACCTTCAAACCGAGAAGACGAGCGCTGATGGTTAGAGAGTCATTATGGGGGGTGATTATGCCATCGAGATCGTCTTCCGAGAACATGATTTGGTGAGAGGGTGGTGTGCTAGCTGATGTGCTCGCCACCTTCACCTGATGGATTCTTTGCATGGCACGCATCTCCATATTCTTTCACATGTTCGATAACATCGGTTCCTGATAGCATCAACCCACTGGACCATAATCAGGACGAACATGTGGATTTCTTGACTCTCCCGACCTCTACTCATGGTAGGTGCCCCTCTTTTGGGTAATTCCGACCTCTTACGGGATTCCTCGAGATCACTGTCAGATGTTTCTTCGGCCTTTCGCTTACCCCTACGATCACCTGACTTTTCTGTTCGGGAGTCTCTATTCGCCGACTTTTTTAGGAACTGCGTAAGACGATTCTCTTCATATAACTTCCAAAGTTGACGAAGTAAATCGCGACAATCTTCGGTATTATGTCTGATGTACTCGTGATAATTACAATACTTGGAAGCATTAAGCCGATTTTTATCCATTATGATTCTTCGTGGCTTATCCAACATGTCCCGATCTTTAATTTGATTAAATATTTTTTATGCTGAAATGCCCAGAAGACTTCGTAGGGCATGCGCCTCTGCTCCTTCTTCAAATGGTTTAAAAGATCCTGGGGGTCTATACCCCCCCTCATTCATTATTTTTTTACCAAAAACTTTTTTTGTTGTTGTTTCCTGACCTTTTCGTGATTGGGCGAGCAGATCCTGCATGGCTATAATCTTGGCTGCTCGCTCTCGGAATTTGGCATATGTGTTCGGCCAATCTTGATGCATGGCTTTCCACATATCCGTATTCAGGGTCAGGCCTCCGACCACCGTGAGGATCTTGGCATCCTCTTCAACTGTGGCTCCATCGTACAAACATCTGTCAAATCTTTCGATGTATGCTCAATCTGACTCACCCTTTTAGTTGGGAAAAATGTGACAACCTTTGTTTTGGTGCTGGGCGAGCACACATGGACGAGAAATGGGACATGAATTTCTGTCTCAGCTGGGCGAAAGACGTGATGGACGCAGCGGGCAGAGTAGAAAACCATCTTTGGGCACGGTCGCCCAACGTCATGGGGAATGATCGGCACTGCGTCGCGTCGGTGCCGCCCATGGCGATCATAAAATCTAAATATTTGCTAAGGTGAACATGTGGGTCAGACTCAACATCGAACATAGGGATTGGTGGTCGGATCTTTGCCATTTTTTCTTGTACTTCGGCTGCCATGATCGCCGGTGTTAGTGGCGAGCAGGGCATTGTGCTCGCACGAGGGAGTCCTTTCGTTGCTGCCAGGTCGGCCTGTAAACCCTCGATTGCTTTTTGCATTTCTGCAAATTTCGTGGAACTGACAGACTTGGATCGGGGATGTGTCCCATCATGAGGACCGGGGGGGTCATGCTCATGATGGGGCAGTCCCCCTTTCCAAGTTCATCCTTGACTACCCAATCGATGATGGATAGACAATTTAGTTTCAGCCGATTTTTGTTTGGGATGCGGGCGAACATGAGGATCTGAGGGAGCCGGCATGTTCGTCGGTTGTTCCCTCCTGGGATCCTGTCGCCTATGATTGCCGATTCGGTCTTTAACGGAGAGCCTCAAACGTCCAAATACTGATGGTCTGGACCCTTGAGGCTGCTCGTCATCCGACATATCATCAGTCTTTTTGTTGGCCACCTTCCGTGCAGCTTTCAATTTAACTTGCTCGCTATCAGGTGTATGCGAGTGTCGATCATCATCATCTTGAACTTTCAACTTGGCCAACTCTTTTTCGGCCCTCTCTTTCTGTGCTCGCAACAAGAAAGTGATGGCCTTTGTTGTGGCCGTCGGATCGTTGGCAATATCTTCAAGATTGATGGTTTCCGCGGTTTGATCTTTGTGAGGCTGATGCTGAGCCTCTTTCCGATTGTGAGGTTGGCTCTGTCCCGACCTCTCCGTCTGAGTATTCCTAGATTGAGGCATTATATTTCTTTTTTCTGCCTCGGCTATCTACGGGATTGTGTATGGGTTGGTTTTTTCTACCATCCTTCTAACGCCAATTGTTGCGAGTCATTTTTTATGGAGAATATTATGTGGCTAATTTGATAACAACTCACAAACAAAATAAGTACGTGTATGATATAAGGTAAATAACAGGAAATTGTTGACCTAGTTCGTCAGTAAATGACTACTCTGGGGGCATTCCAAGCCAGGGATGTTGTATTGCGAGGTTTACATATACAGTACACAATACTTCTCATGTGGAAAACTTCTATGAAAGAAGATGATTTGGAGAGTAAGTGTGTGAGTGCTAGGGATTTTTCTCAACGTATGAGAGTACTTGTGAATTTTTTCTGAACCTAACCACTTTGGGAAATTTTTGTGAACCTCAAATTTGTGAACCCGTCTCTTGTTCTTTTTTCTTCTATTTATAGTATTTTGACAAGCATGAGCTGGTTTGGCTAGCATGAGCTGGAGACTTTGTGTCTTGCAAGAAATCATGTGATTCTGCCACATTTTCAACTTCGTCTTCCTGGTTGACCTTTGCATTTACTTGTTTATAAGGCACTCTTTTGGTCGTCCAAATCAATCTTTTGCTCGACTGGTTGCCCTGTTCGCCCCTTTGACCATATCGATATTATACCGAAATACTGTCCTCATCGAGCATATCCGAGCTCAGGTTATCTGAGCCTTCAGTTTCCCGAGCCTTGAGTTATCCCGAGCGCCGGGTTACTCAGACTTCTTGAGTTCAAACTCTTTTGAATTCGGACTTCGACACTTCGAGTCACTTGACTCAAAGCTATCCGATTTCTTCTTACGATCGATCGGCTCGGTGATCGGATCAACATATCTTCGGGATCATCTCGGGATAGCATCGGTCATCATGCAGATTTTGGCGAGTGAAAGCATACTTGCTTGGTGGACGCGTGGCGAAAGCAAACTGTTTTGCTCGACAAGTGGCCGAACAAACTTGTTTGGTTGGCAAGTTGGCGAGTACATTTGTCCATCGATCATGGTTATTTTAATAGTTGAATAATATACGTGTCCCTCTGACGTGTATGATTAATTTGAGTAATTGTATCGAACACAACAGTATATCATTGTGTGGATAGATCTAGCTAGATATTATCGCACATTAAAGTATTAATTAACCAAATATTATCACACTTGAAAGTATTAGATTTATTTGGACATTATCACACTAATTTATATATATTTATATTGGTAATTAGCCTAAGTTATAAAATATTAAAATCTAGCTAGATATTATCACACATTAAAGTGTATTAATTAACTAAATATTATAACACTTCAAAGTATTAGATTAATTTAAATATTGCCACACTAATTTATATATATTTAGATTCATAATTAGCGTAAATTATAAAATATCAAGATCTAGTTGGATATTATCACACATTAAAGTGTGTGTTAATTAACTAATATTTATCACACTTGAAAGTATTAGATTAATTTTGATATTATAACACTAATTTATATCATCAGTGCAAAATCTTTAATTCTTACTTTTTTTTTCCTCATTTACTACTCAGACATATTATTTAGGAGACAAATAAGCAATATATAAAAAGAGAAAGAAAAAGATGGACCCAAAAGTGACCCGTACAAGAGAAAAGAAGGAGTCAATGGTTCAAAAGTGACCATGATAGCAACAAAAGCATGTAAAATTAGCTAAGGACAATTTTTAGCCCAAGATTCTAACAGGTGCATTTTACATAGGGGCTCATCATCGATGTTGAAGGCAGCTTGTGAATGGGCTTTAGCAATGGCCACCACCTCCGAGACCGAAGGGATAGTGGTTGCTCGTGCACGAGTGTTATATCTGGGGAATAGAGCAATCGACTTCTGCTTTGTTCCTCCACGAGGTCTTCCGACCTTGTTCTTCGTCTTTGGTTCTGGTGATTTTCCTTCCTTCGGTCCCAAAGGGTCATTCGGATAATCTTCTACTTCTGTCTCCGACTCCGAGGTTGTAGTTCCGTCCCTCGTCTAGGGAATGACAAAACTATTAGAGGTAGCAGGTGGGGGGGAAGTCTGTGAATCATGTAGGCGTGTCGGCGAAGCTGCCTTCTTCCTCGTAACCGTCTCCCAATCCCTGAGTCTTGGGCGTGCTCTTGTTCCTTCTCCTTTTCCACTATCTGCGTATCTTCAGAGGTAGCTCCGGAAGCCCCTCCTGGGCCATGCTCCTCCAAGGTCTGGTCAATCTCGTCTCACAAGTCCTAGTGTAGGGAAGGGTCTCTCCGTCCCCAATCTCCTGCATATCAACATCATTCATCTTACCAGCCACAGTATCAGGGTGTTTCGTGGGTCTAATATCCTCAGATTGTGCAATGGTTCTGCTATTCTTCTCCGTAGTCGTTTTTTGAACCCATGCCTTTTGTTTTTGTCCTTTATCCGGACAAGGATGTAATAACCCAAAACCAAAAAATTAAGATTTAATTCATAATCCAATAATGATTAAGTTAAATGGGCTAATAAGAATATATTTGTGCGGAGTTTTTAATTTTGCAGGTGACAGATGAGCACTTTGAGCCGGAAGCACTTACTAGCTCTATCATCAATGATCAATTAAATGTTCGATTAATAAATAAATGAAATAAATAATTATTAATTAAGGAAAGATGAAGTTCAAAATAAGTCCTAATTACTCGATTTAATTGCACGTTTTATTTAATTTTTCGGAACCAAAATGCGGATGAAAAATATCAAAATTTTCACGACGAGATCCGTATACCGCCTACACTGAGGGGACACCACTTCGCAGCCCCAAAGGCCACGAATTTTAACCCCAAAATCCTTCCAAAATCATCAAAGAAATCAGCCCCCATGATTTAGGGGATAGTATTGTACAATTTTGTACTCTTTTTCCCTATTTCCCTCTTCAAATCACAAAATATTAAGCAACCTCCACCCACTCCATCACATAAAACTTCCAAGATCTCTTTATACCTCCCACACATCATTTTTTCTTCATTCCACTCATTTCTTAAAAGTTTAGAGAGAGAAACTAGGAAGAGAGCAAGAGAAGAAATAGGAAAATCTTCTTCATCTTCCTTCAAGGTAGAGAACCCAAACCCTTTTTCTTCTTCTTATTTGTTATGATGATAGAAATGGCAAGACTATGTAGTTTTCCCCATACTCCCATGAGTTTTTATGTTTACATGTTGATGGATTCCTTGATTTTGTGTTTAGAAGCATGATTGTGGTATTTTAAGAGTTTTAGAATTTGGAAGGTATGAATTTCGGCCAATTCTGGACACATTTTGAAATAATGTTTTCGACACTTTTAAATTTTTAATAAATCATGAAAATAATTATGGATGTATTATAAGATGTTTATAATAACATATTAAAATTTTGTAGTGATCGGTTTAGCCGTTTGGGAGAAAATATTATTGGAAGTTGATGTGTTAAAAACCAAACTAAAACGGGATCAGTCCATACAACAATCATTTTACCCAACTTTTATTGTTTAGAAAAATCTGAAATTATTTTGAAGTGTCCAAAATATAGTTTTGTATCACATACTAAAATTTTGTAGTATTTCCTTTAGCAAATTGGTATTAATAAATCTGGAAAGTTTGGGTGTTCAGTACTTCCAAAAATCAGAACTGTTATATTAAACAATTATATTAAATAGATTATAATCGTGATAAAATCATGAAAGAATTATTAGAATGATCTAAATACATATTTTCATAAGACAGAAAATGTTTGAACCTGTAAGATAAACCCAACGTTATAAATGAAATTTTGTTTACAACTAGTACAGTTTTAACAATTTTTGTAATGAGGGGGCATTTTTTAATAACTGGGAACATTAAGTAAGTAATATCAACTGGTTACTGAACAAACTTTGTTCTATACTAATATTAGTATAACATACATTAATTTCATAATTTTCTAATAAATATAAGTATTTTATTTCGATTTTAACAATAATAACAATGAAACTGTATGCTTGTGTTACTGTTCTGAAAATACGACCAAGATTATCATAGTTTCACCAAGAATTTTCACTAAAACTTTATAGTTCCATACTGAACATGAAGTCTAGTACCTACTAGAAAATATTTGGAATTTTTTGAGAAGTCTAAGTATTTTATTCAATTTTCTAAAGTTAAACAGCCCATTTCTAAAGAAAACATTATAGATAATATTATTGGCAATTGTTTTGGTTAAAGTTGAGTATGGGCATGCCCTATATGTATTTGTTAATTTACATGTAAAGTTTGAGAATTATATTTAAATTTTAATTATTTTTAAGGTATTTTACAAATAGCAAGATCATGAGAGTATAAGTAATTTTTTAATTGTTGATGTTGTTTTCAAGATACTTTCAATACAATTTTGAGATAACGAACTCGGCCATTTTTTAATGGAAATAATTTGTGAAAATATTCATGGATGTGTTACAGTGAGTCTAGAATAACATAGTCAAATGTTGTAGTCTTTGAATCATCCAAACAAGAAAATAAATTACTGAACTTTATATGACCGAATTTAGGTCAAAACGGAAATGATCACTTTGAAGATCCTTTTAAAGTTTATGAGATATTCCTTTTACAGTTTTGTATACATATTTGAATATTGGAGAATTTTGTTTGGCCAAATGAGAATCGTACTTCTTAGAAATTTGTGTCTATAGTGTTGAAGAAAAGGAAAACTGCAACTTTCAACAATTTATTTGCCCTATCTATATATGTCTAATATTTATGAAAATATTTGAAGATACTCCACTTACAGTCTAATGCCACATATTTAAATGTGGTAATTTTTGAATGAATCTACTAGAAGTTCAATATATTGTTTGTAAAGTTGTACAATTTTGATGAGCATTAAAGTAGAGTCTGGTATTTATTAAATTTGGAAACGTCCATGAAGAATCTCGACTAGGACCCTTAGTGAACTTTTATCTCGGCTATGTTTAGTACAATAATATGTGAACTTTATAATTTCTATATGAGTATAAGTATTTTATTTGATCTATGCATGAAAGGAGTCGTTTTATCAAGTAAATGAGTTTTACCATGAAAGTTTAGCTAAGTTGTGAAATGCGCATACTTTGGTGAATTGAATGATTGGTATTTGATTTGGAACTTTCATGACAATATGTTTTACTTGAATTTTGAAAGAAGTAAAGTATTCAAATGACTCAAGGTCCCAAACTATGAACTTAAATACGTTGACAGAGTTTTATCGAATGAAAAGAGTTTAAGGAAAACAAGATTGATGCCCCCATCGAAGTCACTGACGATTTTTAGTAAATGAATAAGACTAAGTATGGTATGGATTGTGCTATGTAGAGTGTGGCTCGGTTCCAAGGCTCGGAAGTCCCTACAAGTCCTAATCAATCAAGAAGTTTATAACTTTACTGTTTAAAGTTACCAGGTGGGTGACACTATTTGTATCGCAGTGGTTAATGTTATATGGACTGTTGATGGTTTCTAAAGTAAACTAAAAAAATTATAATGATGATGATAATTATACTTAATCCAAGACCTATGAATATACAAGGGATTGGTTGTTTACGGGGATTGGATGTGGTATACGCTACCAGTGCCGCCCAAAAAGGGAGATGTAGGTTGTTTACGGGATTGGATGTGATATACGCTACCAGTGCCGCCCCACATGATGAAAAGGAGATGTAGCTTGTTTACGGGGATTGGATGTGGTATACTCTACCAGTGCCGCCCCAAAAGGAGATGTAGGTTGTTTACGGGGATTGGATGTGGTATACGCTACCAGTGATGTAGGTTGTTTACGGGGATTGGATGTGGTATACGCTATCAGTGCCGCCCCACATGAATACATAATGTGAAACGAATCTAAATGATTCCATGTTTAAGAAATAAGTTAGATATATCATAAAAGACAAAGAAGATGGGAAGGGGTAAAAGCTTCTAATTGTAGAATTTCATTAATCAGATAATAAAGACATCTGAGTTGCTATTTGAGATTTTTATCTCACCCCAACTTTAACATTTTCAGGTTACGAAACGGAGGCCCGGGAGCTGCAGTAGACAACCATTTTCCCACATGCTTTTATGTACCTAAATAAATTTGAAGGACAAGTTAACTGTTGAACTTTGTTTCATGAACTCCACTATAACTTCTCTCGATAGTCGTACTTGAGGCTCGTCGGTGATGTTTCTATAAAACCATGAAATGATTATTTTGAACATGACTACTTTTGTTAAAATGGTATATATGTTTTTCCGCTGCAAAGTAATGTTCTTATGACCATGTGTTTTAGTTTTAAAAGAAATTCTCTAGCTCGGTTTTCCGGTTCACTAAGTAATGACTCGGGTTTAGATCGTCGAGATTCTCTAAAGTCGACTTTTTGAATTCCGGGAAGTTACACAGGAGGTTTGGATTTATCCTCTGGCTTCCCCTCTGGCTGATTACCCCCATAAGCACGACACTTGTCAACCGGGTGACCAGTGATCTAACAATGAATACAAAATTCTGGGTGTTGCTCGTAGCTTATTGAAGCAATCGAGCAATGTCCTGATCGTTCATACATAATTTTATACTCTTTGTCTTTCCTCAAATCCAGTTCAATTAAGACACGAGCAAAGTGGCACATGGTTCTGTTTCTTGTATGTTCATCAATGCTCACAACAGGGCCAAGTGCTGATGCAATACTTTCAATAATGGGCACGTAAAAATATTCCATTGGCAGTTCATATATGCGCACCCATACATTGACAATCGGTGAACTCACCTTGTAAGGGTTAAATTCCGGCACCCACCTTTGAAGTCTGATAGTCCCAATCTCTAAAGGCCAAGAACGTTTCAGAAAGATCCTATTATGTTCCGTCAAATTTGTTATTTGGATGTTGAAGTACCCTCTCCCCAAGGTGACAAGTCTCCAACTTCCGTTAATGCACCAAACTCTGTCTAATAAAGCCTTAAGCTATGTAGTCGGCACAGGTTTAGCACCGGGTTTCAGGAGGATGCGCCCAATCATAGAATTCTGCAAATCACAGACTCCTTGCTTATGTACCAAATCATCTATGTTTACCGACAGGAGCTCCCCCTTTCTAACAGCCGCCTGCGTGAGGGTTTTTGGAGTATTGAGAGCATGGACGAAGGATTTTTGATGTGGAGTTTTGTGGCATCCTCCTGTTCCATGAGGGTAAACAGTAGCAGCCCCCAGCTCACTGTTCATACCAGAACCATTATCAGCATTCCTAGAATGCATACCAGCAGCAAATAAACCAGCATTACTCATGTTATCCCCCAAATTCGTACCAGCATTCATACTTGTATCATTCGTATAATTCGTTAAACTCATGTTCTTATCCCCCAAAATCAGACCAGAAATTGCACCAGATGGCAAATTAATAGTTTTATTCATAATATCAGGCCCCCGATTCTCAACAAAATCAGACATACCACTCAAATTCCCAGAATTTGAAATACCTGGAGCGGACTGGCCTCCAACCAAACCCGTAGCAGCCTTGGTCCTGGGTTCAGAAATTGACGCGTGAGCAGGGCCCGAACCAGGAAGAGAGGCCGAGCCCGAGCCCATGGCACGAGCCCCACCCAGTGGGGGATACTCCAGATCATCCCCTGCACTCACCTCTCCCATGAGGGGATTGTAACGGGAATGGGTGGACATACCTAGGACGGTGGAAATCGGCTCGTGGCCCGCGTCCTCCGTCGAGGAGCGATTGAAATTGGGGTTCTGAAAATCGCGACCCAGATGCGCATCTGCAATCAGCGATGGGGTTTGAAAGCGCCGCAAAGATGTTGCAGAATGTTGTGGCCATGGCGTCCCACGTCTTGGGAGTTGTGGCCGTGGGTGGGCCGGCCGCCATCGGCGGCGATTTTAGTGGTTGCACGAAAAAAATAAATTTCACACAGTAATGGTGTAATCGCACACACTCTACGGCATTCAGTTCTTCTCCAAAACTAATTTAGGAGATACGACACTGAAAAATTAATTTAAAATTTAAGACTAAAAACTATTTACTATTGATCAATACAAATAAAAAAGTTATAAATAAAAAAGTTAAACGTACATAGATAGACATGTAAATTTTAAATTACGAGACATTGAAAAATTAATTTAAACTTTAAAATTAGAAACCATTTACTATTTATCAACACAGATAAAAAAGTTACATGCGTACATAAATAAACATGTTAATTTTAAATTGCGATTTTAAATTAACCTTGTAATTATTCAATAAATATAGTATCTTGTCAAAAAAATCAATAAATATTATAGTATAAAATATTTAATATAGCTCAAACTTTCAATCATACAATTTTTAAAAAATATATATCATAGTCTCTTAAATTAAATACTTGATGGAGTTTTGATTGCCTTATGTTCAACAACCGAACCTTTAATCTCAGCAAAAAACAAACACAAGCCGCATCCACTTGGACAATGTAACGATTATGTATACTTCTAGTATCATTATATATAATATTTGCAAGAAAGGCGCGGCCCTATTTCTAGTATTTGCAAGTTTAAATATTTGTTTTCACATTTCATGATTTTAAACTAGCAAGTGATGTATGTGAGAGTGAATAACTGACACCACAAGCCGCATCCACTTGGGCAATGTAACGATTATGTTTACTTTTAATATCATTACATATAATATATTATATATGTATATATTTATGAGCCCCTAAAATATTAAGAATTTTTTTTGCCTAAGTTGATCGACTCGTTCTCCTCAAGAAAGGCGCGGCCTTGTTTCTAGTATTTGCAAGTTTAAATATTTTGTTTTTCACATTTCATGATTATAAACTAGCAAGTGATGCATGTGAGAGTGAATAAGTGACACCACAAATAAAATAATTTCATAAATATTATATATTTAGGGGCTCATAAATATATATATATATTATATAATATTATATATAATGATGTACAAAAAATTTCATATATTTTATTAAAAAACCAAATATAGATTGCAATAGTGGAAAAAAATATTGAACATAACCAAACACATGAAAAAATTAAACTTATGAAGTGCAAAAGACTCGAGCTAAAAAAATTGCTGACATGTTTGAGCTTGTCGAATATTTGTCTTTCCCTCACTATTGACTCTATTGTGGAGAAGAGCGTGGATTTTCGGTGTTTGCCTAAAACTGTGGCAGAGATTTTGATGATATATGCACCCTACCACCCTCTCTTTGGTTTATGGTTTTAGAATGTGTTTTATTTAGTTGTCGTCCTAAGTTCATAACTCTACACTTGGTCCGTAAGGAAAGGGGAAAACGCGATGAATTATTTCCTGGAGATTGTTTCCGAGAGAAATGTAGAGGAGTACCGGAAAAATTGCTTGATGATGAACAATGATCTTGACGTAGTAGATGCGTGACCACTACAACAAAGACGGGGTTTAACGACGGTTTTAGCGATGGTTATAACCGTCACTACCCTGTGTAGCGACGGTTTTAAACCGTCGGGAAATCGAGGGTCACTAACATTTAGCGACGGATATTTCAACTCCGTCTCTAATAGCGACGGTACAATTGCGACGGTTTTGGCGTCGGCCATCTGGGTCCGGACCCGGGTCAGAATAACCATCGCTACACCGTCGACAAACAACATAGCGATGGTTTAGCGACGATTAACTTCAGTTGCTATAAGATACCGTTATTTATCGTTGCTATATCCGTCGCTAAATCGTGAATTTTTTTTTTTAAAAAAAAAGCTCACAGTGGTTCGAACTCGGGCCCGGAGGGAGCCCGGGTGGGCACCGAACCACGGACCATCTCAAACCCAACCACCAAACATATCATATATAAGCCACCAAGCCTCCTAATTAAATGAGATAATTATTCGCTCCCATGGGGGACAGAACACGGGACCTTGGGCGCCTGAGCGGGGATCAATTCCGCTCGAACACTTACTTTCTTGCGTTTATTTAGTTAAATTAATTCTATATGTCCTAAAAATCATTTTTTTTAATAATTTTTTTTTTTTAATTCTTTATTTCAATTATCTTATTTATTAATTCAATCATATTTCTATATAATAATTTTTTTATATAAATTAAAATTAAATTAGATTATATTATATTAAAATTATATTTTTTACTTATTTTTTTTTTTAAAAATACTACTTTTCTTTTAAACCTGTAATATTTTTCCTTCTAAACAAGTAATATTTTTTTTTATCTAAATACGTAATACTTTTCTTTAAACAAGTTATACTTTTCTATCTAAACAAGTAATACTTTTCTATTTAAACAAGTAATACTTTTTCATCTAAACAAGTAATACGTTTCTTTAAACAAGTTATACTTTTCTAACTAATAAAGTTATACTTTTCTAACTAAACAAGTAATACTTTTTTATCTAAACAAGTAATATTTTTCTATTTAAACAAGTAATACTTTTTCATCTAAACAAGTAATACTTTTCTTTAAACAAGTTATACTTTTCTATCTAAACAAGTACTTCCTCTGTCCCAAACTCGTTTGAACATTCACTATTTGACTCGTGTTTTAGCGAGCGAATTGTTTATTAATATTTGAAATGATAAAGAGATTTTTAGGGTGGGGGATGATAGTGCTACCCCTCATCTACCCTATCATGCCTTAAAAGTTATTTTATCATTTCATATACTATAAACAATGTTGTGTTCGATACAATTGCTCGATTAATTTATACACGTCAGAGGAACACGTGTATTAATCGACTATTAAAATAACCATACTCGATAAACAAGTTTGTTCGCCAGCTTGCCAACCAAACAGGTCTGCTCGCCACTTGCCGACCAAGAAAGTATGCTCGCATTTTCGCCAAACCGCATGATGACCGATGCTATCCCCGAGATGATCCCGAAGATATGATTGATCCGATCACGAAATGATCGATCGCAAGAAGAAATCGATAGCTTCGAAGTCAAGTGACCCGAGGGTCGATGTCCGGAATTGAGAAGAGTTGAACTCAAGAAGCTTCGAGTAATCGAAGGCTCGAGATAACAAGGCTCGGTGTAACCAAGGCTTAGATAACCTGAAGGCTCAGATATGCTCGATGAGGACAGTGTTCCGGTATAATATTTATATGGTCAAAGGGGTGAACAGGGCAACCAGTCGAGCAAAAGATTGATTTGGACGACCAAGTTCCTTATAAACAAGTAAATGCAAAGGTCAACCAGGAAGACGAAGTTGAAAACGTGGCAGCATCACATGAGTTCTTGCAAGACACGAAGTCTCCAGCTCATGCTTGTCAAACCAGCTCATGCTTGTCAAAGTACTATAAATAGAAGAAAAAAGAACAAGAGACGGGTTCAAAAAAAAAAAAATCTCCCAGAGTGGTTAGGTTCAGAAAAAATTCCCAAGTACTCTCATACGTTGAGAAAAATCCCTAGCACTCACACACTTTCTCTCCAAATCATCTTCTTTCATAGAAGTTTTCTCCATGAGAAGTATGATGTACTGTGTATGTAAATCTCGCAATATGACATCCCTGGCTTGGAATGCCCCCAGAGTAGTCATTTCTTGACGAACTGGGTCAACAAATTCCTGTTATTTACAGTATATTGTACACGTACTTATTTTGTTTGTGAGTTGTTATCAAATTAGCCACATAATATTCTCCATAGAAAACGACTCGCAACAATTGGCGCTAGAAGGAGGGTTAGAAAAAACCAACTCATACACAATCCCCTAGATAGCCGAGGTAGAAAAAAGAAATATAATGCCTCAATCTAGGAATACTCAGACGGAGAGGTCGGGACAGAGCCGACCTCACACTCAGAAAGAGGCTCAGCATCAGCCTCATAAAAATCAGACCGCGGAAACCATCAATCTTGAAGATATCGCCAACGATCCGGCGGCCACAACAAAGGCCATCACTTTCTTGTTGCGAGCACAGAAAGAGAGGGCCGAAAAGGAGTTGGCCAAGTTGAAAGTTCAAGATGATGATGATCGACGCTCGCATACACCTGATAGCGAGCAAGTTAAGTTGAAAGCTGCACGGAAGCGGGCCAACAAAAAGGCTGATGATATGTCGGACGACTAGCAGCCTCAAGGGTCCAGACCATCAGCGTTTGAGGCTCTCCATTAAAGACCAAATCGGCAATCATAGGCGACAGGATCCCGGGAGGGAACAGCCGACGAACATGCCGGCTCCCTCAGATCCTCATGATCGCCCGCATCCCGAACAAAAATCGGCTGGAACTAAATTGTCTATCCATCATCGATTGGGTAGTCAAGGACGAACTTGGAAAGGAGGACTGCCCCATCATGAGGATGACCCCCCGGGTCCTCATGATGGGACACAACCTCGATCCAAGTCTGTCAGTTCCACGAAATTTGCAGAAATGCAAAAAGCAATCGAAGGTTTACAGGCCGACCTGGCCGAAACGAAAGGACTCCCTCGGGCGAGCACAATACCCTGCTCGCCACTAACACCGGCGATCATGGCAGCCAAAATACAAGAGAAAGTGTCAAAGATCCGACCACCAATCCTTTATATGTTCGGCGTCGAAGTCCGACCCACATGTTCACCTCAGCAAATATTCAGATTTTATGATCGCCATGGGAGCCGCCGACGCGACGCAGTGCCGATCATTCCCCATGACGTTGGGCGACCGCACCCACAGATGGTTTTCTACTCTGCCCGCTGCGTCCATCACGTCTTTCGCCCAGCTGGGACAGAAATTCCTGTCCCATTTCTTATCCATGTTTGCTCGCCCAACACCAAAATAGAGGTTGGCACATTTCTCCCAGCTAAAGGGCGAGTCAGATCGAGCATACATTGAAAGATTTGACAAATGTTTGTACGATGGAGCCCCAGTTGAAGAGGATGCCAAGATCCTCACGGTGGTCGGAGGCCTGACCTTGAATACGGATATGTGGAAAGCCATGCATCAGGATTGGCCGAACACATATGCCGAATTCCGAGAGCGAGCAGTCAAGATTATAGCTATGCAGGATCTGCTCGCCCAATCACGATTAGGTCAGGAAGCAACAACAAAAAGAATTTTTGGTAAAAAAGTAATGAATGAGGGAGGGTATAAACCCCCAGGATCTTTTAAACCTTTTGAAGAAAGAGCAGAAGCGCATGCTCTACGAAGTCTTCTGGGCGTTTCAGCAGAAACAATTTTTAATCAAATTAAAGATCGAGACATGTTGGATAAGCCACGAAGAATCATAATGGATAAAAATCGGCTTAATGCTTCCAAGTTTTGCAGTTATCATGAGTACATCGGACATAATACCGAAGAATATCGCGATTTACTTCGCCAACTTTGGAAGTTATATGAAAAGAATCGTCTTACGCAGTTCCTCAAAAAGCCGGCGAGCAGAGACTCCCGAACAGAAAAAAATAGGTGATCGTAGGGGTAAGCCTAAGGCCAAAGAAGCATCTAACAGTGATCCCGAGGAATCCCGTAAGAGGTCAGAATTACCCAAAAGAGGAGCACCTACCATGAGTAGAGGATGGGAGAGTCAAGAAATCCACATGATTCGTCCTGATTATGGTCCAGTGGGTGGATGCTATCAGGCACCGACATTATCGAACAGGCGAAAGAAGATGGAGATGCGTGCCATGCAAAGCATCCATCGTGAAAGGTGGCGAGCACATCGCCTAAGCACGCCACCCTCTCACCAAATCATGTTCTCGGAAGACGATCTCGACGGCATAATCACCCCCACAATGACTCTCTAACCATCATTTTCGTCTTCTCGGTTTGAAGGTGCATCAGCCCGCCTCGGTCGATCTTCGGAGCATATGCTAACATTCTCATTCGTCAATACTCGCACCAAATGGAGAAGCAAGTTGGGACCTAAGTAGTTATATAGAACCATGTGATCACACCATCATGGGTTTGGGAATCAGAATCCGACCCTATGGTATGATCGAGGTTAGAGTCGAGCTAGAGTCAACTTTAAATCCGGAGATCCGGCGAACTAGAATGCTAGACTTTGTAATCGTCGATGTTCGCCTACTTATAACGGGTTTCTAGGTTGCCCGGATTTTATTCAGGAATTTAAAGTTTTGTTCAACTTATTACTACTTGTGTTAAATTTCCAACTCAAGAGGGAAGGAAGCGTAAAAAGGCGACGGAAAAAAACTCGAGATTGTTTGTCATCATATGCGCTTTAAAAGCAAAATATCATTAACATGATGGAGCAAACATGGGAGACCGGAGAATCAAGCCAACAGGCGAACATATTGCCGAGGACGCTTATACCTCCTCTGATGAGCTCATCTCCACTGGCGAGCACAGAACCCGGGATGGTAACTTATGTTCCAGATCTCATGAACATTGATCTGCCAAACGAGTTACCGAACCTAGAACCTCGTATAGGTTTTGAACCTATGGAGGTAGTTGACGAGCACCGGGGGTCGATCGAAGATCCTCGATAGAAGCTAAAAAAGAGGCGAGCAACGCCTGTTGAACAATTAAAGTCTGTCAATATTGACCCGAACAAACCGGAATTAGAAGTGTTTATTGGTTCGGAATTACCGGAACCATTCCGAACAGAGATGATCTCGTGTCTTCGAGCAAACTTGGATGTGTTTGCTTGGTCACATGAGGACATGGTCGGCATTGATCCTAAACATGCATGTCACTCTCTTAACCTTGACCCAACACAAATTCCAATAATCCAGAAGCGCAGAAAATTCAGTCCGGAGAAGTATGCAACTATGGATAGTGAAATCAAGAAATTGCTCGATAATAAATTGATTCGAGAAGTAAAATGCCCAAGATGGCTTGCAAACCCTGTGCTCATCCGCAAATCTAACGGAACTTGGAGGTTATGCATAGATTTCACTGATATAAACAAGGCATGCCCGAAAGACAATTTCCCGATGCCACATATCGATTATTTGGTCGATAACACAACAGGACATGAGCTCATGACCTTCATGGATGCATTTGCTGGGTATCACCAAATACCCATGCATCCGGACGATCAAAAGAGTACAGCTTTCTGCAACGAAAAGAATATGTATTGTTGGCAACACATGACGTTCGGATTAAAGAATGCTGGAGCAACGTATCAACGTTTGGTGAACAAAATGTTCGACGAACACATAGGTCGAACAATTGAGGTGTACATTGATGACATTGTGGTAAAAAGCGAACACAAGGAAGACCACATCACCCCACCGCACAAACGTTTGATATTCTCAGGGAGTACAACATGAAGTTAAATCCGAAGAAATGCAGCTTTGGGGTTCACTCAGGAAAATTCCTAGGGCATATGGTCAGTCAACGGGGGATTGAAGCGAACCCATCAAAGATTCAAGCTATGCTTTCGATATGCAGTGCCTTAAGTGTGTGAAAGAGGTCCAAAAGTTAACTGGACGTTTGGCTTCTATAAGCCGGTTTATATCACGAACTGGAGACAAATGCAAACCTTTCTTTGACGCATTAAAGAAAGGGAAAATTCCAGTGGACAGAGCATTGCCAAAATGCATTCGAGTCATTAAAACGATACCTTGCAGATACACAAATATTATCTAAGCATGTTCCAAAGTAACAACTTTATCTCAGATCTTGTCTGATCCGAAAGCATGCAATTAGCGTACCAGGCTTGTCCGCAGAGGGGACGACACATTTGCCTATTTATTATGTAAGTCGTGCTCAGTTTTTAGCTCCGGTACCCTCCACTGGAAAAACTTGTGTATGCTCTCTTTATGAGTGTTCGAAAACTGCGACCATACTTTTTCGATCACTCAGTCGAGGTGTTAACCACATTCCCATTGCGACAAGTTCTCCACCGACCAGACACTGCGGGCAGATTACTCAAGTGGGCGGTGGAGTTAGGCCAATTTGGCATTACGTTCGCACCTGAGCGAAATGAGGGCAAAAGTATGGCGATTTCATGGTCGAGTTGACATACCCATAAATACCGAAAAAGAGGTGTCGACCAACCATGGCACATGTATGTAGATGGCTCATCAACAAGTTCAAGAGCCGGAGGCGGGCGTGGTTCTCATCAAATTTAACTCGACAAACTTTCAACGGCCATCCGTTTTTTGATTTCCCGTACCACGAATAACAAAGCCGAAAGCACGAAGCTTTGATGTTTGGATACACATGGCTATGACAATGGGAATTCAGAGGCTGATGATTTATAGCGATTCTCAAATAATCGTATACCAAGTATTAGGCGAGTACGAGGCCCGCAGAAGTCAAGATTCCAAGCCATCGGACAATGACTTTTGGAGAGCACATCAACGACCAGGCGCTCGCCCTAAGTGCAGACCTGTTGGAAGAAAGAAGGATGGAGGCTGATTTCAAGAACGCCATGTATAAAAAAAGACCGTAAAAGTTCTACAACTCCAAAGTCCAAACACGCAGTTCAACATGGGCGAAATTTGGTTCTAAGGCGAGCAGCGGGGTGCAAGTGGTGTGTTCGGTCGAGCATGGGAAGGTCCATTCAGAGTTCTGAGCGTTTGTTAAACGGGGCTTATGATTTGGAAGACTGAATGGAGTCCCATAGTCCTAGGTGGAATCGCGGCCAAATCAAAAAAGTATTATTAGTAACGACGAGCACAACTGGCCGAGCATAATCAGCCATTCGGCTCGACGAGCACAACTGGTCGAGCACAATCAGCCATTCGGCTCGACGAGCACAACTGGATTCGGCTCGACGAGCATAATCAGCTATTCAACTAAGACGAGCAGGACAAACATGAAGGAAAAGCACACCATGTCCGACACAAATTCATGAATCTTCTAGAAGAAATTCTGGCCAGCACTATTAAAAGATAGAAGATACGTGTCGAAACAAGTTGAGAAGTGGTGCCAACCAAAAGAGCTATGTGTCAATCCTTGAATACGAACTGGCAAAAACAAGGACATATGTCAAAATGAGGATTTAAAGCAAGAAGGCCAACACCAACTATCTATGCCAGCACCTGTTTGGGATAGTGGTATAAATAGGTGTATTGATAGCTGAAGAAGGTGGAAGAAAAACAAGAGAAAAAAGAAAAAAAATCGCAAAACATAGTAGAAGAAAATTCAGGTTATCGAGAGAAAGTTGGTTTGGTATGCCTCCCGACGAAGTATCCAAAGACTCGATTCAACTATCATTCTATTTGAATCGATCATCCGTCTCCGGCGCTTGCTCTAAAGATTTTGAGCTTTATACCCCATAAGACACTCGGAGCACGATTGGGCGCGGCATTCACGGACTCAAGATGCTCGGCGAGTCATGGTTGCCACTCCACGTTGCTCATTTCTTATGCAAATAGTAAATCACTAGTCCCCTACGCATCCCCAAAATCTCCTCCGAGGGGGTGGGATGTCGTGGTATCCGCTCGAAACGAGGCGCGGATGCTGATGCTCAGGCATCTACAGAAGGGGACAAAAAGGTGCGAGCGGAGGCTTTTGCTCGCGCCTGATATAGGCGAGCAGGCGTGCTCGCCACATCTTCATGTCTCTAAGAACCCCGCATAATCACGGCTTGTCCAGAGGGCAAACGCCGATGTTATTCTTTGTTGCTCGAGCATGTTACTTAAAGAGGAGTAGACAGGTTGATCCGCCTCATGCTTGTAAACATCAATTCCGCGGACGAGATGAGGTCAGCTCGTGTCTATTTCAAGATAAGGTTTAAATTCAAAACCATAGTCTGATGTCTATAGTTATGTGTAATAGACAGTCTTCTTCAAATGTAAAAGTTGTAATAGAATAAAACGTGTTGCAAAAACATTTTCGTTTGTTACGTTTTTCTAGTTGAAGCCTATCAAAGGTCGCACCTAAGCCGGACGACCCGAACAAAGACGAACGAGCCAAAGTTTATGTTCACCTGACGAAACAGTTCGTACTTAGATACTCGCAGCAAAGCGAGTGATGGGTACGCAGTCGCAACTAAATAAGACGACTCGTGCTTACAGATACCCACAGCAAAGCAAGTGATGAGTACGGGGTCGCAGCTAAATAAGATGACCCGAGTAAGAATAATGATCGCGCCTAAATAAGACGATCACGAAACAAGAAAGAGGGGGGTTGTATATAAGTTAACCCATCTAGTCGCAGCTAAATAAGACGATCAACCTGATTGCATCTCAATAAGACAATCAAAAAACCAAAGAAGTCAGGGTGGAACATAGACACAGATCATGTTCGAATTCATTCAGAAGAAAAGAGGCATAAACTAGGAAACAAGACAAACATCAACCGTTCATCAGCAACAAAATTCATCCTCGACGATCAGGTTAGAAGAAATTGTTCAACAAGCAAATTTAACCATTCAACAGCAAAATTGTTCGAACAAGAAAGAAGAAGACAAAAATTACACAATAGTTCAGAAGAAATTGTTCAGCAAAGCAAAAATAAAACTAAGGAATAAACTCATTATTGGGAGTGGACGGGAGCGATGTGTCCAACAAGTCCTGCCTCGTCTGCTCGGCCCCTTCAGCATCATTGTGCCTCATCTGCTCGCCAGGTAGTACATTCTGCTCGTCTTCGGGAGGCCAACTTTGTTCGCTCTGCACCTGATCGAACCCGTGCTCAGCCCGGTGAGCTTGGTCGATAGCATCATCAATATCTGCATCCGAACAGTCTTCCTCATCCAAAATAGGATCATCAATTTCGATCCCATCAGGAAGATTAGAGAAATCGCATAGATCAGCCAAATCAGATATTGGAAGGTTGCGATCCGGGGGGTTGTCGATCAGGTATTTCTCAAGATGAGCTACGAGCGAGGCAATTTGGTCGGCAGTAAGTGTTTGTCTAGCAGAACGGATGGCATCGGCAAAGGTGCATATATAAGAGAAATTCGACATGGAATCAACATACTCCTCTGTGTGCAAATTCGAATTTTCAAGACCCAAATGAGTGTTGGTCTCTTCAGCAGTGAGGAGTTGTTGAGCGAGCAAAGTTTTCTCTCATTCTACAGCCTCGATCTCTGTTCGGAGTTTTGGAGCTCAACGTTCAGCTCGTCCTAAACTCTCCTAATGCCGACCACTTCTTCCCGATTGCGGTGCAGCTCCTCCCGAGCAAGGCCTAGCTCCTCTCTCACCTGGCGAGCATCTTCCCGAGCTTGACGAGCCTCTGCTTAGGCTGAGGATACTTGACCCTGAGCCAAGTTCACTTCATCTTGAGTTTTGCTCAGCTCGTTCACCTTCTCTTCGAAGCTTTTGATAAGAGCCAAGTAGTTGGCACGAAGATTGGCGGACTCAGCATAAGCTTTCTCAAGGAGAACCAAAGATTGGCCATGGTGCACTAGGCCAAGTCGCATGGTTTCCAAAGGCGTTGGACCCTTAGTGGCCTCTTCGAGCTCAGTCGTCCATGCTCGAATGGGGGTCTCGCACGCCTCCTGTACATGCTCGGGAAGGCCAGGAACATTGCGAACACTTGGAGAGCAGTAATAATCTTTCAATCCTGGCATCAGAGGCGCCAATCTATTCAACCTGCATGTCCACCCGAGCAAACAAATGTGATTAAGCGACCAAATTAGATGGAACAAAGAAATACTCCAACAAGAGAGCACATGTACCTGTTCACCCGAGCAGGGTCCCATCCCAAAAATGATTTGTCTTTGGGAGAACAGAGCTGGGAACTCATAGGGGTCCAGGTTCGGGGTCCTGCAGGAGGTGGAGAAGATGTACCGACCTCCATTTCGACGATTTGTGCGATTGGACCGACCACAGAGGCAGCTATTCTGGTCGCTTCAGCAGTGGGGGTCGCCTCAATGACATCGATGCTCGTCTGAGCTATTGGATTTTGCTCGTCAGGTGCCCTCCTGGATCTCTTTGGAGAGGGAGCTTGATCGCTCACCCCCTGCTCGACCGAACGAGTTGTCCTTTTCGGTCGACTCGATTCGCCTTGGCCGTCGGGCGCTGGCCTGGTTCGCTTTTCTCACTCTGCTTTCGTCTCCCTCGATTTGCTCATTTGAGCATCCCGCTCGGCTTGAATTCGAGCAAGCTCTTGAGGTCTCTTAGTTTGAGCCATTTCAAAGGTTTTTGAGGTGCTTACAAAGAACAATGGCGGGAAAAGTCAGACAAAAGAATTCATTAAAAAAGAAAGAGAAATCGCGAACAAATACAAAAAAACAATCCTTACCAATTTGGATTGACAAAGAACTAAATGGTGAGGCTAAGACGCATAAGCCTCCCTTCTTCCTTTGATCGGCTAAAGATTCAAAGTCTTCACCGATCGTTCGAGTAAGGCTCGAGATCGATTTGCCAGATGCTGCTGAAATAACCGTCGTTAGTCTCTTTGTCTGTTGCTGCTTGAATTCCTGAAATTGAGAATAAGTTAAAATCAGTTCATGGTGAAGAGAAAAAACCCAAAAATACTTACTTTGGCAAATCCCAAAATCTGTGGGGATATCTAAGCGAGCATTTGGTTCACATCCAGAAGCCGGGCTTTTCCAATCACCCCCGACGAACCAAAACTTCTCTTTCCAATCAGTAATCTTGTTCGGCACATCCTCAATGACCTTACATTTGGCATTTGCCTGCATGAACAACCATTTGTGTTTGCCCTTGGGTCGAGTCAAATGCACTAGTCGAGAGAGTTCTGCTGTTGTTGGATAATACACGGGCTTTATTTTACCGAACAGAGTTAAAAAACTCATAATCATGTGCCACCCATTCAGCTTCAGCTGTGTAATGGTGATGTTCCATTCTACGAGCAGGCGAGTAATAGCCGGATGAAGTGGGAATCGAAGACCCGCTTCCATTGTGTCTAAATTCACAAAGAACACAACCCTCGGGGAGGCCGATCCGCTCGCATTTCTCCGGGACAGCGCGCCAAAAAAACACATCTTTTGGGGTTTCATAATTCCTATACAATTGGCCGAGCATATCAACATCAATCACGCTCGCAATTTTTCTCGCCGGGTATTCATTCTCAACCCTGGTCCTATGAGGTTGTTCAGGCCAATCAAAATTATAACGAGCACTATACTCGGCATATGTTGGGCTATGGGGAAGACCAACAGGGATGTCGAGCTCCGTGTTCTGCTCGCCGTCGAATCCTCTGTTCGACTCAATAACGTTCTCAGCCACCAAGATTTCCTCCCCCATATAGTCATCATCCCTATTTACATCGTGACAATATACAACCCTAGACCCAATTTGGGGTTGGGACAAAAAATCTTCACCCGAATCATCTAAAAAATCAGTACGGGCTAAATCCCTATCTAATTCATTTAGGGCATCATCGGAATCCGATGAAAGAACGGCAAATGGCTGTCGAACTTGCCAACGGGATCTTGAACCCGAGGCATTCATCTCCGGCGCATTAGCGTCGCTACGGGAGATTGGACAGAAAGAGGAGGAAGAAGAACTTGAATGAGAAGACATAATTGGAATTAAAGAGGGTATGAAATAGTTACCTGAATGAAATCCTTCGCCTCTTGCCGGAAATTTCAGATGGGAAGGAATGTGAAGAGAAAGAGGAGAAGATGAAAAGAAAGAAAAGAAACTGAATTGGCAAAATAGGTATTTATAGATGCCGGATTTAAAAAAAATGAAAATTCGGCACAGAAGACGAAACGACACTCACGAGGGCCCACTCAATATATCCAACAGTCGAGCCCCCATGATGAATACAAAGCGGCCCGACTGGGGGGTATTGTTGTGTTCGATACAATTGCTCGATTAATTTATACACGTCAGAGGGACACGTGTATTAATCGACTATTAAAATAACCATACTCGATAAATAAGTTTGTTCGCCAGCTTGCCAACCAAACAGGTCTGCTCGCCACTTGCCGACCAAGCAAGTATGCTCGCAGCTTGCTAAATCTGGCATGATGACCTGATGCTATCCTGAGATGATCCTGAAGATATGATTGATCTGATCAGTCGAGCTGATCAGATCAGGCAAGAAGAAATCGATAGCTTCGAGTCAAGTGACCGAGGGTCGATGTCCAATTGAAGAAGAGTCGAACTCGAAGCTTTCGAGTAACTCGAAGGCTCGGGATAACCGAAGGCTCGGATAACTCAAGGCTCGGATATGCTCGATGAGCGGTGTTGTTCTATATAATATTTATATGGTCAAAGGGGCGAACAGGGTAACCAGTTGAGCAAAAGATTGATTTGGATGACCAAAAGAGTGGCTTATAAACAAGTAAATGCAAAGGTCAACCAGGAAGACGAAGTTGAAAACGTGGCAGCATCACATGAGTTCTTGCAAGACGCGAAGTCTCCAGCTCATGCTTGCCAAACCAGCTCATGCTTGCCAAACCAGCTCATGCTTGTCAAAGTACTATAAATAGAAGAAAAAAGAACAAGAGACGGGTTCAAAAAAAAAATCTCCCAGAGTGGTTAGGTTCAGAAAAAATTCCCAAGTACTCTCATACGTAGAGAAAAATCCCTAGCACTCACACACTTTCTCTCCAAATCATCTTCTTTCATATAAGTTTTCCCCATGAGAACTATGGTGTACTGTGTATGTAAATCTCGCAATATGACATCCCTGGCTTGGAATGCCCCCAGAGTAGTCATTTTCGATTTAACTGGTCAACAACAAATTCCTGTTATTTACCGTATATTGTACACGTACTTATTTTGTTTGTGAGTTGTTATCAAATTAGCCACATAATATTCTCCATAAAAAACGACTCGCAACAAACAACTCGCTCAATAAAACACGAGTCAAAAAGTGAAATATTCAATCAAGTACGGGACGGAGGGAGTAATACTTTTCTATTTAAACAAGTAATACTTTTCATCTAAACAAGTAATACTTTTCTTTAAACAAGTTATACTTTTCTAACTAAACAAGTTATACTCTTCTAACTAAACAAGTAATACTTTTTTTATCTAAACAAGTAATACTTTTCTATTTAAACAAGTAATACTTTTTCATCTAAACAAATAATACTTTTCTTTAAACAAATTATACTTTTCTATCTAAACAAGTAAAACTTTTTTCTATTTAAACAAGTAATACTTTTTCATCTAAACAAGTAATACTTTTCTTTAAACAAGTTATACTTTTCTAACTAAACAAGTAATACTTTTCTATCTAAACAATTAATACTTTTCTTTAAACAAGTTATACTTTTCTATCTAAACAAGTAATTTTTTATTTAAACGAGTAATACTTTTTCATCTAAAGAAGTAATACTTTTTCATCACTTTTCTTTAAATAAGTTATACTTTTATAACTAAACAAGTTATACTTTTCTATCTAAACAAGTAATAATTTTCTATTTAAACAACTAATACTTTTTCATCTAAACATGTAATACTTTTTGTTGGGAAATTTAGAGTTTTGATGAAAGTTCCAAAACACATGTAATAGGACCAGTCAGGCCTGTTAGCTGACTGATGTTTTTAAATACCAGTTATAAGATGACCAGTTGATACTTATTGTATAGAACAACTGATGTATAAGATAGGTTACATATTGAGGGAGAACTCAATATGTATAGGTCAGATCTAAAGACCAGCTGAGAACAAAAGACCAGCTGAAGTCAGAAGGCCAGAAGGCAAGGGAAAGACAGAAGATCAGACGATCTGATAAAGTCAGATGATCAGAGTAAAATCATGAAGCTCAAATTCAGAACACCTGAAGATCAGGTGACTACCAGAAGATCAGACCAGAAGACCTACATCAGCCGAGTCTGCTAGTTGAGCTAAGACAACTGGCACCAGAAGACTCTATCAGGTAGACTGATCAGTTGTAACTGATCAGGTCAACTCACACCAGGTGGTAACTGATGTTTCACCAATTCATACGTTGTTGATCTGAACAAGAAGAATGTCAACTTTAGTTGGTAGAACAAACACTGAAAAGTGTTTTTGTTAACCAATAAGAACAAGACACGTATGAACGGAGCTGACAATACGGGATTTGGTGATGCTTGGTCAAACGGCTATAAAAGACAACTATCCATGCTTTCGGCCATGCCGTCCCTGAAGCACGTCACATCAAATCCTACATATCTACCAAATATAGCCAGAAATTCAAATTGCTCTCCAACGGCTCTTTGATTTTGGGGTCTATAAATATGGGACTACTCTTCAGAGTAAATACGACTGAAATTATCAAGAAGCTCATACTATAGCCAAATTTTCGCACGAAGAACACAACCTTGAAGATTATTTTTCTAAGTGTTCATCCCATAGTTCTTACCACAGAAATCTTATCCTCTAGTTGTTAAGCTACTTAAATACTAGGATAGATTTCAAAGTTGGAACAAACAACAAATCTTACCCAAAACCCAAAGTTAGGTTAAGTTTATTTAGCAAGATTTCAGACTAGGGTTTCTAGTTCTGATTTCTGGGATCGGTTGAGTGAGAGATCTATAAATATATGTTGGTGTAATGTGTTGGACTAACACAATAATCTAAGTCCAGTTGGTTAAGTTGGTGACCCTTGTGATAGGGAAGAGTGGACGTAGGACTGGTTGTCCGAACCACTATAAATCTTGTGTGCATTTACCTGATTGATTAACTGCTTCACAATATTGCACACAACTTAATTAAATCTGCATACATATTCTGAGTTAAGATCAGCGAGCACCAAGCTACTGATCTGATCTGATTGACTCCATAGTCATCTGATTGAAAACAGCTTCGGAATCTGATTTGTTATAAACTGGTTTTTCACACGGGTATAAACTAGCTTCCGCACAATCAGTTAAACTGATAGATACCGAACTGATCTGCCCTCAGGCGATCAGTAAGTAGTATATCAGTCCAAACTGATTCACTTGCACTCTGATCAGGCAAACTGCAATCACACTTGATCTGCACGAAAAAAAATTCAGAAGTCTATTCACCCCTCCCCTCTAGACTTCTGCCCTCACGAAACCCATTCGGGACCTACAAGTGGTATCAGAGCAGTGGTTCTACGGACCACTGGCTTTGAATATCATCGGTTCTTGAGGAAGAACCTTTGTGGTCACTTGAACTGATCTTGAAAAACCTTTTTCAAATCTCATTTGTTTTCAAACTCACGATCAACATGGATAATACTTCGGGTATGTATCATGATTTGCCTAAATTTTTCATTGATGGGTATGCAGACTGGACGATATACATGAGCAACCATCTGGGATCAATAAGCAGCAGGATGATGGAAGTTCTTGAACGAGGACCCATCATCATCTACTATGACAACCCAGCTGTAGGAGGTGATCCAGACTTTCTAGTTAGAAGCCTTGTCAGAAAAAGTCCTGCCCTGATGGATGCTGAAGAGAGAAAGTTGTACACTCTGGATACGATAGCCAGACACATAATCATGAAGACCATGGACAAGATAACCAGAGAAAAGATAAACTATCTCAAGACAGCCAAACAGATGTGGGATACACTTGCTGAAATATGTGTAGGAAATGATCTGATTAAAGATAGCAGACTGCAAGCTGAACTGGTGAAATTTGAAAAACTTAAGATGCTACCAAATGAAACCATCAATGAGCTCGATGAAAGAATCACCATGTCAGTCAACAAGTTACGGGAACTTGGACGAGAAATGTCAGATAAAGACATCAATTACAAGATCTTGAGATCTCTGACTAAGAAGTGGGATATGAAAGTCACTGTAATAAAGGATTGTCAAGATATTGCTAAGATGAAGCCAAGCAACCTGTTCCTGAGTCTTAAAGCTCATGAGTTCGATCTGATCGAAAGAGGGCAAGAAGAAGAAGACGAGTCGCCTACTGAAGCCACAACTGCCACATCAAAATCAGTTGCATTCAAAGTAGCCAGCAGCAACTCAAAGTCTACTGAACCTGTTGGAAATATTATAAGACAAACTGAACAGATTGCTTTGCTAACCAGAAAACTTGAAAAATCTAACATCCAACTTGGTAAGTATCGCAGATTTTACAGGGATTATCAAAACAGAGAGGAAGAGATAGGAGGCCGGTGACGGATCTCCGAAAAGGACCAGATCGATGATCGTAGAGAGAAGATTTAGAGAAGATAAGAAAAGAGATGATCGGTCCGATGAAAGAAGAGACAAACAGATCGAGAGAAGAAACTCAGATTATAATCGGCTGACGTGTAAGTCACCCGACAGATTCTACGCATTTAAAATGACTCACCCGTAAAGGAGTTCCGTGGATCGTGGAGCATGTTTCAATCAGGAGAAACCGTGTCATTACAAAGACCGATTGCCTTGGACGACTCCAAAAGAAAGAGAAGACAAATAAGCACGAGAACAAAGATACGAGAGAAGAAAAGCCATGGTTGCTGATACATCTGAGATCAATGATTCTTATCTGCCTTCTGAGGATTCTGGCTACTCATCAGTAGAGGACTTTTGTCTGATAAGCAACGCTGATGATTTTTATCACTACGATGATCTGATGTTCTCATCCGATGAAGACATCCGTCTCATGGCTACGAGGAAGACCACCGAGGTAACCTCTAAACCTTTCGTTTCTTTCGGGTTCCACACCGCCTATGATTAGCACACACCGTTGGAGAGATTGACTTGCGGCTCTATTCGAGCAATTGCTTGATGATCTCTAACGCAAAGAGACACTTATACGATAGTGAAAGCCGAAAATGATAAGCTAAGGATTGAAAATACTCAAAATTTTGTTAAGGAAAAAATGCCAAGAAAGAATTTAACTAAAATCAATGAAGTTGCTCAGAAGATAACTGAAGAACTGAAAGTTCTGAAAGATAATTCTTCTGATCAGGAGAAGCAGATTAAGGAATAGCTAGCTATCAATAAACAGCAAGCTAATGATTTTAAAATCTTACAAGCTAAGTTTGATGAACTCTTCCGACTACATGAGAGTCTGAAATTAACTAAGGATAGTTTACGTAAGAAAATACAGTTTTTCACGAAATCTTCTAAAACCGTTCAGGATATGAACAACTATTTTCGTACGACAACTAATAAGAGGGTATTGGGTATGAAAACCCTTCTACTTCCTCAAAAGCTCCGTCTGATTCATTTCAAAAAGGTGTAATCAAATGAGTTTCTGATATAGATACACAAAAAAGCAAAATATGTATCTGATAAGGGAAAGAGACCTGCTGAACAAGTAAGGCAAGTGCCCAATCAGAAAGGGAACGGAAATGGACCCCAACTGATTAAGCATCAGCCGAGGAATCAACAGAAGAACCCAGTTCTTCTGAAGAGACCTCAACCTGATCAGCAGATTAGGTATCAGAAAAGACAACCTGTCAAAGGGAAATCTAATTTGAAACCTAATCAGGGTCAGCTGCCTAACAAGCAACTAAAGGTAAACTGCTAAAACCATTTATGCCAAAAGGATATGAATCTTTTAATGGTAGCAGTCGTACCTACCTTTACAATCAGAAACCTAGGGCTGCTGCACCTGAGCCCCACTGGGTTAAAAGAAGACAAACAACAAAGAAAAATCTCAAATCTTCTGATTCACTCAAGGCTCGCACAAATAATCATACTGGTCAGAATGCATATGAAGAGATGTATGATTATGTAGATGTTTATGGGAGACAAATCAGACCTTCTGATCTATCTGATTACAATAGAAGTGCCCTGTTTGTATGGATCCCTAAAACCAACTCTAACCCCACAGGACCCAATCCTAAAGGGGTACCTAAAGCCTGATTTAATTGCAGGTTCGCGCGGGTTTGGCCAACAAAGGAGGTGTACAAGCAACTATCTAGTACATCGATAGTGGATGCTCAAGGCACATGACTGGAAGCAAACATCTCCTTAGCTCTTACACAGAACAAGAAGGCCCGCGTGTACTCTTTGGTGATGATAACTTTTGTTTTACCAGAGGATTCGGAACCTTAGAGAATGATGATGTACAGGTTACTGGAGTCTCGTATGTCGAAGGTTTAAAGCATAATCTGTATCAGTTTCACAATTCCGCTACAACGGATTCAGTGTTGAGTTCTCGACTGATCAGTGTACTATCAAGAATCGAGCTACTCAGCAAGTCTTGTTAACTGGTTCAAGAAAAGGTACGATTTATACAGCAGATTGGAACAGTTGTTCAAGAAATGAATGCCTGATTGTTAAGAGTTCAAAAAGTACCAGTTGGCTCTGGCACAAAAGAATGAGTCATCTGAACTTTAAAACTCTTAACAAAATAGCAAGGATGTCTTTGGTTGAGGGTCTTCCGAATGAGGTATTCTCTAAGGATCAGACATGTGTCGCATGTCAGAAGGGAAAACAGGTTAAAGCCTCATTCAAGGGAATCCCTGGACCAGCATCGAGCAGAGTATAGTAACTGCTCCATATGGACTTATTTGGACCAGTTACACCAGTCAGTCTCAGCGGACGCAAATACACTCTGGTAATCGTGGATGATTATTCCAAGTTTGCCTGGGTTGTATTCTTGTATAAGAAGAATGAGACAACAACAAAGAAACCCGAGTTGCTCAAGAAATTATAGAATGAGAAGGGTGTCAGTATAGTAAAAATCAGATCAGATAAAGATGGAAGAACGCCACAACAGAATGGTGTAGCAGAACGAAGAAATAGAACACTCAAAGAAGCTGCTCGCACTATGTTAGCTGAACATGCAACACCAAGCCGTTTCTGGGCAGAAGCCATCAATACTGCATGCCACACTCAGAACAGATGCTCTCTGACTAAGGCTCACTACAAAACACCCTATGAACTGTGAAAGGCCAGAAAACCTCGTGTTTCTTACTTCCATGTCTTTGGGTGTAAGTGTTTCATACACAACAATGGGAAGAGTCAGTTGAAGACTTTTGAGGCCAAGCCAGATGAGGAATATAACAGGCGAACCCTAGTTGTGGAAGAAACACCTCATGTGGTCTTTGATGAGACATCTTCTGAACAAGAGAAAGCTGCCTCAGAACAAGCAGTACCAGATCAACCGGTACCTGATGCACATAAAATGGATCAGCTAAGTATCAAGGAAAAAGGATCAGAACACATAACAGTGTATATTCCAGAACTTGATCTTGCTGATTCACCAGGTCAATCAGACCCTAAGGTACGTACAACTGTCAATAAAGAAGCTGGTACAGCTGAGACAGTATCAACTGAACCATCTGGTTCAGGGGGAACACCTGAAGTTCCTACGGACAGACATCAGCATATGATGAGTCCAACATCAGCTGATACTTGTCCATGTCAAGTGGATCATAATTCTGCACCACTCTCAATCACTAGTAATGAACTACTATCAGAAGAGGATGATGTTCTCCAAACTGATGCAAATTAGAAAAGAAGGACCTGGGTAACCAGTCATCCAACTGATCTGATCATCGGAGACCCATCTGATAGAGTTAAAACTAGACATCAGATTGGTGAAAGTGCCATGTATTGTTGTTATCTGTCTTTGAAGGAACCAACTGAAGTAGAAGAAGCTCTACAAGATGCAAACTGGATTCTAGCCATGCAAGAGGAACTGGAACAGTTTGAGAGGAATCAGGTTTGGAAACTGGTGGACAGACCAACCCATCAAGATGTGATTGGCACAAAGTGGGTATTCAAGAACAAGAGAGATGAGAATAATGTCATAACCAGAAATAAGGCAAGACTTGTTGCTAAGGGGTATTCACAATCAGAAGGAATTGATTATGATGAGACCTTTGCACCAGTCGCTCGTCTGGAAGCCATTCGGCTGTTTCTGGCATATGCTGCCCACAGAGGGTTTATTGTGTATCAGATGGATGTTAAGAGTGCATTCTTAAACGGGGTACTAGCTGAGGAAGTTTATGTTGAACAACCTCCAGGCTTTGAAAAAGACGACCAGGTGTACCGTTTAAGAAAAGCTCTTTATGGCCTGAAACAAGCTCCTCGAGCTTGGTATGATACACTCTCTCAATTCTTGATAGACAGTGGTTTCACTAAAGGAATAGTGGACAGAACCTTATTCAGAATAGAAGATGGAGAAGATATTCTGATGGTTCAGATTTATGTGGACGACATCATCTTCGGATCTCCCAACAAGTGTTTATGTGATAAATTCAGCAAGCTGATGCAAGGGAAGTTCGAGATGTCCATGATGGGTCAGATGAGTTACTTTCTGGGTCTACAAGTTAAGCAAAGTACAGAAGGGATATTCATCTGTCAGGCGAAGTACACTAGGAGTTTGTTGGCTAAGTTTGGAGTTCAAAACTGTAAGGAAGCCAGAATTCCTATGATGACTGGATTCAAGATGGATCCAGATGAGAATGGTCAGAAAACTAATCAGAAAGAATATAGGGCTCTCATTGGATCTTTACTATATCATTCGATCTGCGGACGGATATCACTTTTTGCAATGAGGTGTATGTGCCAGATTTCAGGCAAATCCAATGCAAAGCCACCTGGAAGCAGCTAAGCGGATTCTTAAGTATCTGAAGGGGACAATAAACCTTGGTTTATTTTACCCATCAGATGATAATCTAGAGCTTAGTGGGTATTCTGATTCTGATTATGGAGGTTGCAGAATTGACAGGAAGTCAACCTCAGGTACATGTCAGTTTTTAGGTAGTAAACTGATCTCGTGGTTTTCAAAGAAGCAGACATCAGTTGTGACATCTACTCTCGAAGAATAATATATGGTTGCAGAAGTTGTTGCTCCCAACCGCTCCCGCTTAGTCAACGGTGAGGATTATAACATTGTAGCTAAGAACGTACCTATATTACGTGACATGATAATAGTCTTTATTGCAATCACTCATAATCCTGTTCTACATACAAGATGCAAGCATGTGGATGTCAGACACCATTTTATAAGAGATCATGTTGAAAAGAAGAATATCAAAATGGAAAAGATCCATACTGCTAAACATAAAGCTGATATTTTAACCAAGCCACTAGCTGAGATCAGATTCAGAGAATTATGCAATGAGCTAGGGCTTCTGGATCTTGGAGAAAATGCACCAGAAATGTTTGGTGGACTGATCTCCAGAACCAGCTGGTTAAGAGACTAATCAGGTTAAGAGGAATCAGTTGAGTTACGTATCTCAACTGATCAGAAGATCAGTTAAGGAACTGATATGAGAAGGCTTTATCAGATTAAAGGAACTGATCAGATTAAAGAATTATCAGATTAAAGGAACTGATCAGTTTGGTTGTTTCATACTTTGTAAGTCGATTAAGCTAATGTTCAACAAGCAAGTTACATAAGATTAAAGCTTCAATCGCATAAGGAAACAGAAAATACACAACAATGAAATAATAGAACTTTTCATTAATAAAGACCCGGAGGTCGAATTTACATTACAAGTTACAAGTACAAAAGGACCCGGAGGTCAGTACATAAACCCTGAACCATAAAACCTAAGCCTAACCTAAGAAAGACGGAGAGAGGCTTTAAAGATTTTAGAGCCTGATGCTCTCATTTTCCCCTAACCCTAAAAGGGGTGTGAGAGGCTTTGAAATAATCCTAAAGCCACCCTCAGAGCTTCGGAGTGAGGAGCGAGAGAGGCATTGAAGGATTTCTAAGCCAGGAGCCCCTAGTCCTAAAATCAATGGGCTCTCCAGCTGTTAAATGGGACACAAGTGCCAAAGATGTGGTGCAAAGACCACATGGCCACAAGTGTCACATGCAAATATTGAGTTTGATATACGATGATCAGCTGTTGTCTGATCAAGATCAAATACCAAACTCATGTTTTGTATCAGAATGAGTCTGTTGATGCTAATTTCATCATCTCGATAGGCACACAAGGTGCATACGGTTAGGAGAAGTGTCTTCTCATTTGCGATAGCAGATCCGCCGCCTCGGTGGTAGAGAAGCTTGGCAATAATTGTATGTGTAATATTCGATGACGACAAAAGCAGTAATAAGGGACACACAGGGTTGATTTGAGAAGCTGAAATCATTTGAAAAGGGTTAAAGGTTTTTGCCGGAAGTTTCACCGGAAATAAGGGTTCACCGGAATACATGGTTTACAACACTTAAAGAAGATAAGTATGGTGAATGGGTTATGTTGTGTAAATCATTGGTCCAATTTATAGAGGCCAAACAGGGGTGCAAATGCAAATTTGATTTCTCAAAGCCTTTTAGAGAAATTGGCACCGCAAGGACACCGCGTAGAAAACACGCGACTGATGATTGGATAAGCTTACGGCGATTGATATCCCAAAGTATCCAGACTATTATTACGAATGTCAAATCGTGCCTACTTAGGGAATCGAGACGACTATCCAATTTTCCAAGACTAAGTTTTGGCGGTAACACTTATCCCAAGAATTGACTTGGTCTGAGTAGAATCAGATTAGGTCAACTGAAATCTGATTAGATAAGAGACTGGTCAGATGAGGAAGATCAGTTGAGTATGATACCTCAACAAATCAGATAAATCAGTCAATAAATAATCAATGATAACAGTTGAGGGGGGAACTTCAACTGATCAGGAAGGATCAGAAAAAAGGGATTATCAGATGCAAAGTGGAACGGATCAGTTAAATGGGACAGTTGGGAAATTATAAGGATTAGGCAGAAAACTAAGATCAACAAGTGGTACAAACAGACTTCAAGTGGTATTGACTGATTACAATATCAGTCAACCAGATACGCATTTCTGTTTCTTTGTTTACTGCTTACATATTTGAAATTATCTGATAATACTTGCCTTTACTGTACACATACTTTTGTGACGCATACCCTGCAAAGTATTTAATGCGGACGTAGGGTATATGTATTAAATGCCACTAAATGTGTTTTTAAATCCAAAAGGCAATCGCGCGTGCATATCCTGACCACACGATCAAAACCGCTCAATCTGGATCGTTTATCCTTTTCAAACGTTTGATCTTCTAGTCTCGATTTTCCCTCCTTCCTTTTATAAGCTTCATCAAAACCCTACCAGAACACTTTTCTCAAAATTCTTGCGATTTATTCTTTGCAAACTCACAATTACCTTTCTGCGCTTCAAAGTGTTTCTTGCGATTCAACCTATTTCAAAATCGAAAAGAAGAAGTTGGTAATTTTTGGTTATTTGATGAATTACTTTCCTAAAATCCATTGATCATATAGATTACGTCTATTTATGTTATCCTGTGTTGGGATATTTTAGTTTTGATGAGTTATGCCAAAACATTATCAACTTGTGTTATATAAGATAACTTACAGATAACAAGTTGAGGGGGAACGAGAGAACAAGTTAAGAGGGAACTCTCGAAATCAGACGAGGCTATAAACGAGGCTGATCAAGATCAGACGAGGCTGCAGATGAGGCTGATCGAGATCAGATGAGTAAGATGAGTTCCGGAGTTAACTGATGAGTTGAGCAAAATCAGAAGAAAAGATAAGTTAAGCCACGGTGATCGGAAGAATCGGTTACGTCGATCGAAGTGACCGGATCGGATGACCATATCGAAGAGGAGGATCGCCGACGTAAGAGAGCGATAAGACCGACGAGATCGACGGATCAAGATCGTGATAAGCTAACCCGATATGCTAACTCGATGTACTAACTGATGCAGATAAACCAATATGTCGACTGAGTTACCGATCCGACCGTGAGCCGACCGATCAGCGAGAAGAAATCGAAGAGAAGTCATCAAGACAAGTCATCAAGTCATGTTCATCGAGAATCGAACGCTACCGATGATCGCTAGCTCGAAAAGCAACTGACTCCGAGGGTCGATTGTTCAAGTCAAGAGCCGAACGCTAGAAGCCCGAAGTGTCAAGATACCCGACGTATAAGGTCCGCCGAAGAGAAGTCTGGCTGAAGCCAAGACTCCCGAGCCAAAGGGAAGCCCGAAGTTCGGAAGAAGCTCGAGGATCGATAATCCTCAAGACTCGTAATGATCCTCAAGATTATAAATATTAGATTAAACCGGTACGGACCAATGAGAGGGGAAGACAACCAAAAAAGTGCAAAAAAAAGCTGAGAATAGTATGGATTTGAATGTGACTCCATCCAACGGTAACATTCAAAACCACACTATAAATTCAAGTTCTTCCTTCATTATTCGTGTGGAAGTGGAAGTGGAAGTGGAGAAATGTGTGAAAACACCATTGAAGCTACAGAGCCAAATCATCTAGCATTTCCACCATAGAACACTGAGCAAGAAATACACGCATATATTCAAAGAGTGTTCTATCCTAGATCTAAGCACAAATGTAATATCCTAAGCTTAGAGAGATTTTCTCATCCTTAACATTGAGGCTAAACAAATGTAAGGGAAAATCTCACCCTAGTTGGAAACCAAACAAACCTTACCCAAATCAGTTTGATAGGTTAAGTTTGTAGGTGAGTGAGAACTCGGTAAACATCTAAGCAATCCCGAAAGGGAGGGTAGACAATCCCGTGAGGGAAGATAAGTCTCGTTTGAATGAGAACTCGGTAAATATCTAAGCAATCCCGAAAGGGAGGGTAGGCGATCCCGTGAGGGAGATAAGTCCCATTTGAGTGTGAACTCGGTAAACATCTGTATTTTGTTGGACTAACACATTAATCTAAGTCCAGTTGGTTAAGTTGGTGCCCCTGCTGATAGGGAAGAGTGGATGTAGGAGTTGGAGTCCGAACCACTATAAAAATCATGTGTTCTTTACTACTTTATGTTCTTACTTGTCATATGGATTCGACTATAAGCAAAACACATGGTTTGAAAAGCAAAATTGGTAATCACCATTCCCTCACCCCTGTTTTATATGCATTACATGATTTTTCCGCATTGCATTGGTTTTTCACCGGGACCAACAATTGGTATCAGAGCGGGAGTTCAAAAGTTCACTATTTTCAATGTGACCATCTGAACTGATCTTTTTGAAAAACCCGTTCTCTGTAATTGTGCATATATTTGAATGTTTTGGCGTCATTATCAAAAAGGAGGAAATTGTTGGGATATTTTAGTTTTGATGAATTATGCCAAAACATTATCAACTTGTGTTATTTAAGCTAACTTATATATAACAAGTTGAGGGGGAACGAGAGAACAAGTTAAGGGGGAACTCATGAAATCAGATGAAGATGATCGAGATCAGACGAGGCTATAGACGAGGCTGATCGAGATCAGATGAGTAAGATGAGTTCCGGAGTTAACTGATGAGCTGAGCAAAATCAGAAGAAAATATAAGCTAAGCTAGTTGATCAGAAGAATCGAAGTTACCCGATCGTAAGGACCAGAGATCGTAAGACCGATCGATGACCAGATCAGAAGAGGAGGTTGTTGATCAGAAGAGGAGCAGATAAGACTGATCCAGATCAGACGTGATCAAGATCAGAAAAGCTAACCTGATGCAACTAACCTGATATGCTAACCTGATGTACTAATTTGATGCAGATAAACTGATATGTCGACTGATATCGATCGATCCGATGAAAGTGAGCCGATCGACGAGACGAGAAGAAATCGAAGACAAGTCATCCAAGTCATGTTCATCGAGAATCGTAACGCCATCGATGATCGGTTAGCTCGATCTTAGTGACCGAGGGGTCGATTAATCGAAGTCGTAAGAGCTTAACTCAAGTAAGCTTGAGTGTCAAGATATACCGATCGCATAAGGTCCACAAGAGAAGTATGCTGAGTCAAGAATCCTGAGTCCAAGGAAGCCAGAGTTCGAAGAAGCTAAGGATCAGATAATCCTGAAGACTCAGAATGATCCTGAAGATTATAGTCGTTAGATTCAGCTGACGTGGACCAATGAGAGGAAGACAACCAGCCTGAAAAAGCTGCAAAAAGCTACAGAATAGTATGGATTTGAATGTGACTCCATCCAACGGTAACATTTAAATCCACACTATAAATACAAGTTCTTCCTTCATTATTCGTGTGGAAGTGGAAGTGGAAGTGGAAGTGGAGAAATGCTTGAAAACACCATTGAAGCTACAGAGCCAAATCATCTAGCATTTCCACCATAGAACACTGAGCAAAAAATACACGCATATATTCAAAGAGTCTTCTATCCTAGATCTAAACACAAATGTAATATCCTAAGCTTATAGAGATTTTCCCATCCTTAGCATTGAGGCTAAACAAATGTAAGGGAAAATCTCACCCTAGTTGGAAACCAAACAAACCTTACCCAAATCAGTTTGATAGGTTAAGTTTGTAGGTGCGTGAGAACTTTGTAAACATCTAAGCAATCCCGAAAGGGGGGGTAGGCAATCCCGTGAGGGAGATAAGTCTCGTTTGAGTGAGAACTCGGTAAACATCTAAGCAATCCCGAAAGGGAGGGTAAGCAATCCCGTGAGGGAGATAAGTCCCGTTTGAGTGTGAACTCGGTAAACATCTGTATTTTGTTGGACTAACACATTAATCTAAGTCCAGTTGGTTAAGTTAGTGCCCCTGTTGATAGGGAAGAGTGGATGTAGGAGTTGGACTCCGAACCACTATAAAATCGTGTGTTCTTTACTGCTTTATGTTCTTACTTGTCATATGCATTCGACTATAAGCAAAACACATGGTTTGAAAAGCAAAATTGGTAATCACCATTCCCTCACCCCTGTTTTATATGCATTACATGATTTTTCCGCATTACATTGGTTTTTCACCGGGACCAACATCCTGTGTTATGCCTTATCATCTCTTGGTATCTGTATGTATCCATCGGTTACTAGGTCTGATAATCAATATGTGATATCTTTATAGTTATGCTCAAATTTTAATCGAATCTATCTTGTTGTAGATGGCTACTCACGGATTGGGTAAAATTATGTGTAACTATGCGGATTTGGCAACCAAAATTATTGAAGACAAATTTGTAAGGTTTGGTGTTACACGGGATCCAGAATCAATGGAGGTGGAACAAATTCTGAGAAGGTGCGATCTCAAAAAATCTTTGTCTTTGCTCAACGCAATCCAAAGAATGCAAAGATGAGGCACTAGAATTCTTGAGGAATTTGAAGGTGGACACGGAAAATCCTGGAGATGAACTGATTTCTTTAGTAAATGGAGAGGATATCAGACTTACAAATGCTGATATAACTCGACTGTTCAACCTTCCCAAAGGAAAAATCTCTCCTGCTCACTACAGGGAGAATGAAGACGAACTGGTCAAAAATGAACTCTTCAGAGAGGCTGATAAACACCAGACCGTAGGCTTTGTCAGACCTATGTTGAAAAGGAAATACCGTCTGTTGTTTGACATTCTGTCAAAAATAATTATGGGTATCTCTTTCAGCCCAGATGGATTAACTGGTGTCAAAATGTATAGTATGGCCGCTATTATCGATGGAGCCAAAAATATTAATTGGCATGGTTTTTCAAGGCTATTTCGCCCAAGAACATAACAAATTTGGAGTTAGTGAACGAGAGACAAGTCTATCGAAGAAGAGAATCAAACCAATCTCAACAAGGTTGCGGTCATTTTGAAGGACAAGATGCCCAATCTTTGAATGGGATCGAAGCAATTTGAAGTCCACAAGGCCTTTCTCTCAATCACAACTGCCATCTATGGGCCGACAGATGATGATATGCGGCCCACTCCCCCTAAGGTTAAGAAAGGAAGAACAAAGGAGGCAAATACGTCAGAATCGATGCTTCTCAAAAGAAGAAGAAAAACCGAGCAAAGGCTCGTAAGAAGAGGCCAAAGAAAGTAAAACAGACCACCATGACTCTTTTTTTTCGAAGACGAGTCGATGAAGAAGGAGGCGCCAGATCGCTGGGATGCGCCACAGAGATAGATCACCAAAAATCAGAAAGACAGGCTTCCCAAGTTAAGAGTTCGCCAGAGCAATCAGAGGGTGGAGCAAGGGATGAAAGATCTCCATCACCCCGATCTCCATCACCCCAATCTCGCGTTAATTCACCACTCAGACTTCTAGCTATCGAAAGCATATCTCTCCTTCTCCTTCACCTCGGCATTTAACCCGAAAGTTCACTGTTTCGCGGAACCAAGAAGATCACCCGCTTGAACCGATCGCAAAGAGTCGCTACGTAACCCAACCCTACTATAGAACCTCTGCAGATTCAGCCAATCAGCCAACATCCAGCTACTCGGGACGCCACGTAACCCTCTACATCTCATCAACTCTGAACACGTCGATCTCAAGCAGTTGATTCTCGAGTCCAGATCATCCAAGACCATCACGGAAAATAGTCGAATGAGAATTGAACACTTAAATTGATGAGTTGTACCGGAGTTGGAAGCCCATCCCGTTATTCGGGAAGAAGTAATGGAGATCCTCACTGGAAAGATCTCTCGTTTTGAAGAACTTCCAGATTTCATGATCATTATTGAGCAGGATGGGAGGTGTCTTGATGCATTTGCAGATTTTGATTTCGACATGAAGAAATCTGCCGAGTAGGATCACCAAATTTAACCGATAACTACCGGGCGATCAAAGCTCGATCCACGTAAAGGGAATAATTGAACAAGTTGAACCGAGGTCATTGCGAAACTCCTAAGGAAGATGATCCTATGAAGGATGTGGGAGTTGCCGATGATAGTGGGAACCGTGTGCTAGATTCATGACCAAACCATTTGGAGGCGCAAAACAATCGGAAATGATCAGGTGATGCAAAATATTCCTGCAACACACAACACCACTGATCACTTAAGGAGATCAAATCTTGTTTTAAAGATCTTCTGAAAGAAGAAGTTAAGGGAGTGTTGGCTAATGAACTTAGCAACACAATAGTCGATCGAGGCGATTGGCCTCAAAGAAATAACGGATCAGCGGGGAATTGGCTATTTCCCAGTTAAGCAATCAAAGACCAGTTTCTCTCAAACCGTGACCAACCCGTTCTTTGAATTTAAAAAGGCAGGTTGACGACAAGCTAGTCCAAAGTTGATCAACAACAAGTTTCTCTTCTGATGGTCACTGAAAAGCTTGAAATGACTGAAGAAAAACTTTATAAACTCATTCTTACCCTCTCTACTGTCGTTGAATCTGTCAAGATTGAGTTGATCTCAAAGATTCAAAATCTATCTACTCAAGCTCAAGGTTTATCTGTTGAAGATCTTAACAAGGCCATATCGGTCAGCTTTAGATCTCTGGCTTCCCACCTCAATGCTCTTTTTGATCAAACCAAAAAGGGGGAAGGACAGGTTGAGAAACCAACTGACTTCATCGTAACAATGTAAGAACCGATTCAGACGGTTGAATCCTATGGTCGAGACTGTACCATCCGGATCATTTTGCTAATGAAGTTTCGGGAAGATGGAGAAGTCAAAGGCAAGAAAGTTAAGCCGCGGGTGCCGACATCAAAACATGTACCACCCACCGCATTTCAAGAAAGTCACGAAACACAATAGTACCAGACATACAGCCGATAAGGAACTGGCTGAGAAACTGACTAAGGAGCAGATTGCTGAAGAAGCTCGTATTAGTGAAGAAGAAAGAAGGGCAGAAAAATTGGCAGAGGCAGAAGACCTGAAAAAGAAATACAGATCGAGGGCGAAGAAAGGCAGAGCCGGAAAATTTGGAGCAGAAACTCAGTTGCCAGCAAGAGTTGATGAAATCATTTCGAAAACTGCTGCTCATGCTGATAGGTTCGAGGAATGGAATAAGATCAGAAGTGAATGGCTTCTGGATGCATTTGTTCTGGACCTAGTGCCACAAGAAGAATCACAAGATGCAGAATTTCTCAACTGGTTGGAGAACAAGCACCCAGATTTTCTGAAATATCTGGAAAATGAGGCCAGAATAATTAATGTGAGAATATCTCGTCAAGAGTATAACGTGATGGACTACTCGAAGAAGGCAGATGGCTCATTTGACAGACTGGCATTTCAAAGGTTCTATTTTGACATCCTGAACAAAGCTCGCATAACTGATATTCAAAATAGATTAAAGATCAACGTTCCTCAGGGATCAACGAGAAATGCCAGAGGGATATAAGCCAAGAGATTAAAGATCAGAAAACTGTTTAGGATCAGCTGAATTTAAACTCAAACTTTTCTGATGTAACCTGTAATCGATAAATCTGCTGAATGAAAAGTTTATTCTTTTTCTGATCCTAAGACAAAATCTCATTGTCTTCTGATTATGTGTTCTTTACTGTCTTATATTTATCAAATGTGTTGGTTTCTTAAAGTGTTTTGGTTTCATCAAAAAGGGGAAATTGTTGGGAAATTTAGAGTTTTGATGAAAGTTCCAAAACACATGTAATAGGACCAGTCAGACCTGTTAGCTGACTGATGTTTTTAAATACCAGTTATAAGATGACCAGTTGATACTTATTGTATAGAACAACTGATGTATAAGATAGGCCACATATTGAGGGAGAACTCAATATGTATAGGTCAGATCTAAAGACCAGCTGAGAACAAAAGACCAGCTGAAGTCAGAAGGCCAGAAGGCAAGGTAAAGACAGAAGATCAGACGATCTAATAATGTCAGATGATCAGAGTGAAATCATGAAGCTAAAATTCAGAAGACCTGAAGATCAGGTGACTACCAGAAGACTTACATCAGCCGAGTCTGCTAGTTGAGCTAAGACAACTGGCACCAGAAGACTCTATCAGGTAGACTGATCAGTTGTAACTGATCAAGTCAGCTCACACTAGGTGGTAGAGCTGAACAAGAAGAATGTCAACTTTAGTTGGTAGAACAAACACTGAAAAGTGTTTTTGTTAACCAATAAGAACAAGACACATATGAGCGGAGCCGACAATACGGGATTTGGTGCTGCTTGGTCAAACGGCTATAAAAGACAACTATCCATGCTTTCGGCCATGCCGTCCCTGAAGCACGTCACATCAAATCCTACATATCTACCAAATATAGCCAGAAATTCAAATTTCTCTCCAACGGCTCTTTGATTTCGAGGTCTATAAATATGTGATTACTCTTCAGAGTAATGACGACGGAAATTATCAAGAAGCTCATACTATAACCAAATTTCCGCACGAAGAACACAACCTTGAAGATTATTTTTCTAAGTGTTCATCTCATAGTTCTTAGCACATAAATCTTATCCTCTAGTTGTTAGGCTACTTAAATACTAGGATAGATTTCAAAGTTGGAACAAACAACAAATCTTACCCAAAACCCGAAGTTAGGTTAAGTTTGTTTAGCAAGATTTCAGACTAGGGTTTCTAGTTCTGATTTCTGGGATCGGTTGAGTGAGAGCTCTATAAATATCTTTTGGTGTAATGTGTTGGACTAACACAATAATCTAAGTCCAGTTGGTTAAGTTGGTTAAGTTGGTGCCTCTTGTGATAGAGAAGAGTGGACGTAAGACTGGTTGTCCGAACCACTATAAATCTTGTGTGCATTTACCTGATTGATTAACTGCTTCACACTATTGCACAAAACTTAATTAAATCTGCATACATATTCTGAGTTAGGATCAGCGAGCACCAAGCTACTGATCTGATCGGATTGACTCCATAGTCATCTGATTGAAAACAACTTCGGAATCTGATTTGTTATAAATTGGTTTTTCACACGGGTATAAACTAGCTTCCGCACAATCAGTTAAACTGATAGATACCGAACTGATCTGCCCTCAGGCGATCAGTAAGTTGGATATCAGTCCAAACTAATTCACTTGCACTCTGATCAGGCAAACTGCAATCACACCTGATCTGCACGAAAAAGTTTTCAGAAGTCTATTCACCCTTCCCCACTAGACTTCTGCCCTCACGAAACCCGTTCGGGACCTACACTTTTCTATAAACAAGTTATACTTTTCTATTTAAACAAGTAATACTTTTTCATCTAAACGTTATACATTATACAAAAAAAATGATAAATAAACGATAGAACAAAAATATAATCGGTATCAACATTATACATACATAAACAAGTAAATTATTCACAATAAATACTTAAAAAAAAGTGTCGCCTCATGAATAATCATAAAAAATAGAGTTTCAATCACCGCCCCGAATAATAATCATCTGTATATCATCCCCCAAATTTGTAGTGAAAAGAAAAGAAGGATCGAAAGCCACCGCCACCGTCATCTCTGACCCCGGCCCTGGCCCCGCTGCCACTGCCACTACCGCCACTGCTACCGCTACCACCACGACCGCTGCCACCGCTTAGGTCATCATCCTCCTCAAAAAGGTTTTCGAGGAAATAATCGGGTGGGTAACCCATTCGATCGGTCAGTTGGGACGTAAGCCGCAACCACTTCCGTTCATTTTTTTCTCTGAGCTCGGCTGTCACCGCCTCTCTAATCTGTTCAACCGTCTGCTGAGGTGGATGTGGCGGCTGCGGTGCTGAAGTAACAGAGGTCTGAGACGAGTAGGGTTTTGTCTCAGCGATCAGGGCGGTAGACAACCTACTGTACTCGAGTACCCGCTGTCTCTCAATGCCAGCCTCCTCCACATAGATCCGATTCAAATTAATTGGAGGAGGTGGTAGATTTGAACCTAACGTTTCACCCATCTGGGCTTGGTTGGCAGCTTCGACCCTCTCTCGCACCGCTTTCTGTAAATATTAAATATTATAATTAAGATCAGGTGTAATAATTATGAAATACAGTATTAATTACTTACGTGCACGTAGCTGGTGCGGCTGTAGGTGGAGGTCCTTGTCTCCTCTTCGTAGGGGTGGCCAAGTGCCAACGTCTCAAGAGCGTCTAGAGGGCGTCCTAGTCGTAGTTCTTGTTAACAAATAAAACTATTAATATTAATTATGAACTTATTGTACAATTAAATAAATTATATTACTTACTTCCGTGCGGTGCTCCAGAATCGATCAGGATCCGGTCTTGTGCACAGCGACGCCCCCATCCCCTCCTTGTTGGCTCAGGCGATTTTGACGATTCTTCTGGCACATCTCCTGGTATTCGGGATCGCTCCAAACCGCCACAATCGACGCCCAGATGCCTGGGTCCATCTCATCCGTTATATCCAGGCCTTCATCCTTCCACCCGACATGCCACCTATAAAGCAGGTCCTTGTACCGGGCCTGGGCAAGCTTACAGAACGACTTGTAGAAATTATATATATATATATATATAATTAAAATAAGTAATCAATTATTGTACGTACCCTAAACTCATCGAAGTAGAGTTAGCGTTGTTTTTCAGACACGCCTCTCCAACTGTGGGCCCCCATAGCAATTCCAACTCACAAATGAAGTTGGTGGCTAAACTAGAAGCCTCGTGACCGGTTATGATGCTGAAACATGTTAAAAAATAAATAAGTATAATTAAATAAATAACTGTATAACTAGTAAATTAGTAAGTAAAAGTTATAACTTACCTTTCTGAGCTCAGATCGATCGTTAATCGAGCAGTGGGGGCTGAGCCACGATGAACAGAGGCAGAGCCTGAGCTCAACCCTACCGGGGTGGGTGCTGCGAGATGGACCCATCGTGGGCGGGTGAGTGCAGGTTCACCTGAGGTCTAAGGATCCCCTTCCTCCTGGTGCTCTGAGGAACTGGCCCGTCGCCCAGACCATCACCTCTGCCTCGACCATTGTCGCTGTCGCGACCACTGTCACTGCCACGTCTACCTTGACTAGTACTCATTGTTAGTGTTAGTGTCCTAGAGACAATACTTTATAAGGACATAATGCTAAGTAATATTTGATATTAGTTTAATATTATTGTTTATTTAATATTAAATGTATGGTGTTACACTTGTTTGAATATTATGTTTGATTGTTTGCATTTGTTCTTACCTGTGTTCCCATGAATCACTTCTATCATTGAGATTGTGAGAACTCAGATGACTTAAGCATGATTCTCAAATCGCCCCGATCAAGGATCATACAGAATGAGATATTAATGATGCAATTGAGATTGGTGTGCGATCTTCATCATACTCTTAGAGAGTGTAGTAAAATCTCCCTTACTACGAGATACTAGGTATCTCATGATGGATGCACAGATACTTTAGAGGGTATTGGTATACCCATCCGAGAAACCGTCTGATGTAGTTCCACTATATGTGTCTACGGGTGTATCGGTTAGTGGGAGCGATGTGATACTCCTTTGACTTGAGGTCAATACGCACGACATGTGTGGAGTGATGAACTTTGACCATGACCGACGCTTGCACCCTTCCATGGGTAGATACGGCTTGGATTGGGTTCATCACGAAGTGCATGTGCGTGGTAGTTGAGCCAAGAATATGATTCATTCCTCAAAGTGGATGTAGAGAGAATACTCATCTTCTCATCATAATTGGATCAAAGTCATTGGCCAATACACGTCAACTTGGACTTTGTGGCGAAGTGTGACATAAGTGATCAATTCGTGATTATAGATAATATGATTAAGTTATTTGAATAGACACTTCATAATGTTCAAGACTAATCGAGTATTCGTGAATGAAAGGAAGATGTCACAATAGCTCATGTTATAGTTACAGGTAGTTGCACGTTTCTCGCAACACACCTCATATTGAGAATGTCTTATTTATTATCTAGGGTTCAATTAAGACCGTTAGTTTGACTAATCGTTTGATATATGAGGGCCTATGGGTCACACAACAAGTAATTCCCTTGTACGGATTATAGTTGGTTGATTAAGTATTAAATTGGATTTAATATTTAATTTATGTTGAATTAATTAATAATATATTAATTTGGAATTAAATATTACTGTTGTTTAATTAAAGATTTAATTAAATAAGAATCCCAAAATAATATATGGAATATTATTGTAGGAAAATATATTTATGGAAATCATATCAAAGAGATATGATTTGCAAGATTAGGAAATATCTTCCTAATAAAGATTGTTTAAACAGAGTCTCAATTGTATTATATAAAATCCATCTTCTAGTCAACCAACAAATTTCAATTCTAATTCCTAACATGTTGACTAACAATCTAACCAATCAAATAATTTGACATAAATTAATTAATTAAAACTATTAATTAAAATCGCGCCTAAATTTCGACAAAGTTTCGACTGTATTATTATAAACTCATCCTAGTCAACAAACAATCTAACACAATTCTAACATATATATATATAGAGTGGATGACTCTTAGGTCCAAAACCCACCTCTAGGTTTATCCCTTTTAAAAAGATTACTCTTAAGTACAAAAGCACATACAAAAAGACCCATTTGCCCTTACTTTTCATTCATTCCACTTTTTCTTAATTGTCAACATCACACTTTTTCATAACAAACCATCCTACTACTTCACTTTTCTTTTTCTGTAAATGCATTATATGATAGATTATTTAATTTCATATGATACGCTAATAATTTTTTCTTCATCCTTTTAATCTTATAATTGAGGTAATTAGTTTCGCAATGTGATATTCCTCTGCCTATTAAATTTCTCAATTGTACATCTCTTTAATTAATTTTTTTATCATTTTAACAGACTTGTATTTATTTAGAAAAGTAGAGTTGACAACAATGGTTTTACTTGATAGATATGAACGAAAACATATAATTTCTGAGATACTATCTGGCTTCCAGTTTCAGTGGCCAGACTCCAGAATCAAGATTAAATATTATACCAATACTTCTTTTGGTTCACCTTTTGGTTTTGGGGGTATTGTATATTTTCATATCAAAATTATATTTTTTTTTATTCGTTTCGACATGAACATATTTATATCAACATGAACATATTCATCCCATAGATGAATATATGCATATGAATTGATGAATATATGCATCTTCATTTTCAATTCACTTAAAAACATCCACCATCCTTCATATCGACGTATTCATCCCCTCAACACCAAATAAACCCAGAAATTAAATTAAACCCAGAATTATACTTAGATAAACTCAGCACCAAACTCACTCGACTGACTCACTATCAAATCTACACCAAAATGACAGCTTACATAAATTAATTACAAACTCAGCACCACAGAAATCCAACCCACCAGAAACCTGGACAGATCGGAGTCCCAACTCGGTGAACTCGGCCCATGAACTCAGTGAGTTTTGAATCTAACAACTAAAATGCTCCAACAGCTGGAATATCAGTGAAACTCGACCCACTGAACTCAGTGAGTTCTGAGAACAAAACCCTAAACTCAGATCTATAAAAGATGGTGGAGGCGGTGTGCGGCGGTTGCCCGCGTGAACGGGCTCTGCGCAGCGGGAGTTGGGGGCGAATGTGGAGGCCGTAGGAGATGGAAGTCGTCGGTGTCGTTGCCGTTGTTGTCTTGGTTGCAGCAACGCAAGCGTGGGGAGTTTGTAAATCCACCGCGGCAATGGTGGAGTTTGCAGGCGCAAATATTCAAAGATAAGAGAATTCTCCTTAGAGTGGGTGATGGTGGTGGGCGAAAACAACGTGGGGGGTTGGGGGCGGCGACAACGTGAAGGTTGTGATGATGATGGCGGCGATGACTTGTGGTTGTGGTGGCAGCGATTGTTGAGAGAGGGGATGAAAAAGGGTAGAAGAAGTAGGAGAGAGGGTTGAGATGGTCAAAAATGTGATTTTTAATGGGGTGTGAACCCTCTGATACCTTTTTAATGAGACAAGTGGTATAAGGGTAAATTCACATATCTATTATGGATCTACTAGTAATTACATAAAGATATGGACCTAAGAGCAATACACACTTTATAGATGGACCTAAGAGTAATTAATTCAAAGAAATAACCCTCATTCTCACTTCACCCTTCACGTTTTAGAACACAATACTCATGAATTTCCTTGATTCCCCTGGAAAAATAAGAAAAAAAAAACTCTCATTCTGTCATCACTCCTAATCTATGGAAAGGATGATGCGAAAGGCCTCTCAATCTATTCTCCTCATTTGTAGAGGATTCGCCTCTAAATTTCACAATGAAAAGAGGCGCGTTCCCAGAATTGATTATAGCTCGATTCGTGAAGCAAACGATGCAATCCGGCTGTTTCGTGAAATTGTAGCAATGTCGCTACAACCCTCTTTTCGGGTATACAACAAACTGTTGGATGTTGTTGTGAAGATGGAAGAACACACTCTTGCCCTCTACATGTTCGACGAAATGCGTCACTCGAAATTTCCTGTAGACGACTTCACAATGACCATCGTTATAAATTGCTGCTGCCATCTAAACCGGGTGGACCTTGGGTTTGTTGTAATGGGCAGCTTCTTGAAGTTGGACTACAAACCAAATGTCGCAACTTTCAGCACTCTCCTGCGGGGGCTTTTTTTGGTTGGTAAATTGGCAGACGCAGAAGCTTTGTTTTAAAAGGTTTTGGTTTTCAAACTATATCAGCCCGATGATGTTATGAACCTCGTGGTGCTTAATGGTCTATGTAATTCGGGTCAAACTCTTAAAGCCCGTAATTTGCTTTTGTTGGGGAATAAGTTGCACGGATCTATTCGGGATAAATATTTAAATACAAATTTAATTCTGATAATTATTACTAGCATGAATTAATCCTATATTAATTCAAATAATAATTTAACAACAAATCATGCATATAAACAGTTCACGTAAATCCTACGCATGCGGAATTACTACGAGTTAACGTGAACGTACCTCTTGGAATGACAATGGCCTCATTGATTAGACACACCAAAGAAACCTTCCCAAGTATTCCCTTAATCCTTGCTCGACAATCCGGTGGTAGGATGCTCGCGAACAATTAACAAAAGGAAAATAAACTTTGTTGCACCACCTTTGTGGATTTACTAATTTTTCTAGCACATGGAATTGTACTTGGGAATGAAACACTCATCCCCTATTTCTACAAACTTGTGTTATTCATGATAATTTACAGATAACAAGTTGAGGGGGAACGAGAGAACAAATTGCAAATTGAGGGGGAACTCACGGAATCAGAAGTAGATGATCAAGATCAGACGAGGCTGTAGACGAGACTGATCGAGATCAGATGAGTTAGATGAGTTCCGGAGTCAACTGATGAGCTGTGCAATTTTCAAAAGTGAAGAAAAGCTAAAAGCCAGCAAATCAGAAGAAAATGTTGCAAACCAGAAGATGAGCAAAAGAGACTGATCAAGATCAGACGTGATCGAGATCAGATATGATAACCTGATATGATACCACTTGTTAGACCCGGTGGAAAAACCCATTTTGCGCGTGCGGAAGCAAACATGAAAAGCGATGCATATAAAAACAGGGGTGAAGGAATGGTGATTCCAGATTTTTCTCTTTTAAGCTCATGTGTTGTGTTTTGCTTATGATCGAATGCATATGACAAGATAAGAACATAAAGCAGTAAACAACACAGCAATGTATAGTGGTTCGGAGACTCAAGCTCCTACATCCACTCTCCCTATTCCTAGGGAAATTCCTTCAAACACTTCCTAAGGCTTTCTGACTACCTCTGTAGTTTACTAACCTTTCTACTTTGAGTTTTCTGACTACCTCTATAGTTTACTAACTCAAACTGAACTTATCACCCTTTCGGGCTCGCCTCTAGATGTTTAACGAGTTCACACTCCAATCGGGACTTATCACCCTTTCTCGGGATTGCCTAACAACTACCTCACTTCACCACTAGTTATCTCTTACGAGAATGGGGTTTGGGTTTGGTGTTGTCTCCAACTATGGTGAGATTTTCTCTTACATTTGTTTAGCCTCAATGCTAAGGTTGGGAAGATCTCTCTAAGCGTAGGATACATCGTGGGTTGCTTAGATTGGGTTCTAGAACACTCTTTGAACACCTTTGTATATCTACAGACTTGTGTTCTAGGGTGGGAAAGCTTGAGTATATGTTCTCTTAGCTCTGTAGCATCGTTGCTATCTTCTTCGCACTTCCACACGTAATAATGTAGGAAGAACTTGTATTTATAGTGTGGATTTGAATGTTACCGTTAGAGAGAATCACATTCAAATCCATACTATTCTTTATAAGTTCTGACTTTTTGGTGGTTGTCTTCCTCTCATTGGTCCGCGTCAATTTGGATTCAGCGGTATATTCCTCGGAACTTGATTGCCTCGGAACATTCGGGATATCTTGAGCATTGGTACATTCTCGAGTCTTTAGTAATTCTTTGTGCCTTGGTATCCTTTGTCTTGATCTTGATATCTTGATCTTACGAGTCTTGATGTCTTACGAGTCTTGAGAGATATCTTGATTGATATCTTGAGTCTTCATCTTTGAGTCTTGGTTTCTCGGTTTCATCTTGAAGTCTTGATTCTCGATTTCATATCGAGTCTTGATTCTCGGTTTCATCTTGAGTCTTCAAAACTTCGATTTCTTACGAAACTTCTTGAGTGTTGATTCTAACTTCGATCTATATCTCACGACTATACATTGTGCGAGATAACATCCCTAACACTCTAAAACTGAATCCTGACTCATCTATCAAGATTATCCTGAACATGTCATACTCAGGGGTTTTGGGATCTAATCAAAACCTTCTTTATTAAATTCATTTCCCAACAAGGGTGTTGGTCTAAAATTTGGGATAAAATAATATGGGAAAATCTTTTTCTTGATCTCCAAGAAATCTTGAATATATCTCATATATTCTTTTCTCCATAATTAAAATATTCCACAAAAATTCCAACTCCTCTTTGTTATGGAATATGAAAAATATAGGGAACAAGATTCCAAGATTTGGATCTTCTTGAATTTATGAGATATTCTTGTATTTCAAGAAATACATATCTTTCATAATATCTTTTCTAGAAAATCAAGAAAATCTTTCTTGCCCTTAATATTTCAAAATTTTCGAAAAATACTATATGGATAACCAAGTGGGAGATTTCTTGAATTTAATGAGATAATCTTGTATTCCAATAATACATATCTTCATTCCATAACAAAATTCAAAGAAAATCTTTCTCCCCTTTTAATCCATAATTTTCGAAATTATGAGGAAAAATAAGGCAACAATATTTATTTTATTTTAAACACCTTTTTCAGTTATTGGACTTTATGTTGGGCTACTTAGGGGGCCTTTAGGTGAATTAAGATTGAATCTTCCAATGGATCTTGAATTATCAATATTGAGCCACAATATTATTCAAGCCCATAAATATTAATTAATCCCACTACATAATTAATATTGCACTATCCATCTTAACCCATTTACAGTCAATATGGCTCCCGGTTATTATTTCCCGTGTTTAAGATTATCTAGCCAATTAATTAATTCAAGCCACTGAAATAGCTTTCCATTAATTAATATCTTTTGTCCTTGGTTAAGGAACGGTTCAACATTATTATCCATACCGGAAACTAGTTCCACTTGCAAGATTTGGTATGATAAATCTTATGAACCTCCCAAGGGGCAAATCGAACAAGCGCATGCTTGCACACGATTCTCCGTATTAAATCTTAGCAATCACATGTGACCAATAATATTGCCCAAGATAAAAAGTATTGAATCTCGTTGATTCTCTACCCATGATAAGTCAAAGCAATAGTTACCAACCACACGTGATCCTATTTAAGGAACGAAGATTAAGAAATAACGAACGAACCGAGGTCTAATTCTTCCTTGTTGGGGATTCAAGAATTTGTCCTCCTGTAGGTCCTATTCAGTGCATCAGTCATGCACTAGTGCAATCTCTTGGTCAAAACAAGTCAATCTGAGCCTTACACTTCAACCTTTCACGATGGATTGTTCATTTCCATCTAGGTCGTGAATGGTGTACTTTAAGTTACAAGGGAATATTAATTTAATCTTATGTGATCTGGTATCACTAAATTAACTACAATGTAACACGTACTATTTATTGAACAGTTATGCAGTAAATATATGTAACATTCAATGATATTTAAAGCATCAGTGATAAACAATTTATTTCAGTAAATAAGTCTGAAATTCAGTTTTGATTATACAAAGTAAAAGCATACTTTCCAGTATAATCCCAACAACTTTGGGATTTTGAAAAAAAACTGGTTACAAACCCGGTGTTTATTCTTATAATGCTCTAATTGATGGATTGTGCATAGATGGAATGGTAGATGATGCTCTGCACCTCCTACTTGAAATGTCCAATAACGGTATTCAGCCCAATGTTGTCACGTATAACATTATCATTCATGGCGTGTGCAAGGGTGGAAGGGTCGATGATACTTTACACCTCATATCTGAAATGTTGGAAAAAGGTATCCGACCCAATGTAGTCAAATATACCACTAACAATCATGGTTGTGCGCAACACGGATTTATGACAGAGGCCTTACAGATTTATGACAGTATGCTGAGAAATGGAATTAAACCTGACGGCATCACGTTCTTGCAGTGTTGTCATCATGTGCACATGTTGGTTCTTTAGAGGAGGCGGCGTTCCATTTTGGTTCAATGACTAAAGACTTCGGAATCACTCCAGGGTTGGATCATTTAGCTTGTTTATTAACTCTATATGCGAGGAAAGGTGAGATGGAAGCAGCTTATGATCTTGTGAGGAATTTTCCTTGTGCTCCAGAAAAAGTAGTGTGGAAATGTATTTTATCTGGTTGTGTGATGAACAAAGATTTTAATTTGGCAAGGTTGGCTGCAAAGGAGATTTTATGTATTGATCTGAATGATGCATCTACTCATGTTATGATGTCAAATATATATGCTAGTTTGAATATGTGGGAGGAAGCTTCTAAGGTCAAAGAATTTATGAAAGAGAAGAAGGTGAAGAGGGAAATAGGGTGTAGCTGGATTTAGGAGCACATTAGATTAGTATCATCTGCAGGTCAGCATGGTATGGATTTTCGATTTATTTTTTAAAATTTATTTCTTATCAATTTATGCCTTGCATATTCTTTTATTTTCTTTTTTCAATACAAGCTTGTTGCAAATATTTTGGCTTATTTTCCAGGATTTTGTTATGCAATATAATATTTACTACTTGTAGACTTTTTTAAATGATAAATTATTCGGTGAGATGGTATTATGTCATGTGAGACGGATTTAAACTAAATTTATCTAATATTCACTACTTATAGACTTGCTTATTTAACTCCCATCTCTATTTTGGTTTTCTTTTTTTTTTTTAATTCATTATTGGTTAAGCTTCTTGGCTGGCTGTCGTTGTAAGTCCGGACATTGCTAGAGTTACTAACTAATAGGGTCAATAAATATCAATCTCAATAATAATAATAATAATAATAATAATAATAATAATAATAATAATAATAAATAAATAAAATCCAATTATGGTGTAATGATGTATCCACTCTCTGTTGTAGAAAACAATAGAGCAGTTAAATCAATTTCTCAAATTTCCACCTTCCCTAACTAATTTGTTTGATAAAACCAATAAACATTCAAATACATGACTTGGATTTGCTGCCAACGTTTTAAAAGAACAAGAAAAGTGGTGAAAACAAAAGTTGCTTAGGACATGCGATATCTTTATATCATCAGCCCTCAAACCAGCATATTATAGGTGCACAAATATTTTCTCAAAGCATATGTGAGATCAGAAAGCAAAATACTAAAATTAAAACTTGGCATCATATGTTATGATTCTTTTAATTCAAAAGCATGGAATTACATGAAATGAGCTTAGCTGGTGGGTCGTGTGCTAATCTGCCCATGTTTCAAATGAGTTATTCAGACCCAAATTAGATATAATTAATATACTAATAGAACAATTAGCAAAATGTCATAAGACATTGACAAAGATCGACAATGTAGTGAAAAGGGCAGGAAACTTTCAACTTTCAGAATTTGTTCAGAATATGTTGTTATACTATTGATAGGAAAGAAGGAAGTTGAAGGGCATAATATATACAAACCCAAACAATGAAACTAGATTTTGAGTCCATCTTTTTTTTTTTTTCAAACCACAACAAGATATAGCCAAAATCAAAGAATGGAGACCCGATTCATATTCTTTACTTAAACGATGGAAAGTGGAAGAAGATGACAATATAAGACTTGAAATTATCAGAATCAAATAAACTGAAATACCTGTGGAAACAAGGATGAATTCATACGCAAAAAAAAAAATCGCAAAAAAAAAGAACTATGGAGTGAAATGGAAATAGAGGTATCAGTTAAATCACTAGTAGAGGGAAAGAGAATCGGATATCACTTATGGAGAGAAAAGAAACTTATATCATTTTTATGTGATGGAGTGAAAGAGGGAAGGGAAGGAAAAAACTATTTTCTGCACAATTAACATTTCATTCCCATTAGAAACGGTAAGCATTAGGAAGAATTGATTAGAAAACTGAAGATATAATGGAATGGCTGTTAGAGATGGAAATAAATTAGGGCTAATAATTAGAAATTAAACTGATTTTTTTTTTAAAAGCTTACATAATAAGAAAAGTAATGGATATTATTTGTCATGAAAGTAATGGGTACTACAAACTACCCCACTAAGAATAATTGTGTACTCAAAATTTAGAAGTTTATTACGCGAAATACGAACTAGTGATTTAAACTCTAATTGGTATCCGAATCTTGTTCCCCATTTTTCTGGCCTGTCATAGAAAATACTCGAGCTTTCCCCTTAGGTGCAGATTTTTGATTTCCGAAGTTAGGACATGAAGAACCCATATGTCCCAGCTGTCGGCATCTAAAACATACCCCTCGTCCCGCAAGACACTCCCCCAAATGATTCTTTCCACAAATCGCGCAAGTTGGTTTGATAGGTTGAAAATTTGAACCCGTGGCGCCTTGGAATCTGCTCGGTGTGAAGTTACTCTGGGGCCGCGTGGGATTTGGATTATCTTGGAATTTTGGTTGCTTGTTTTGGTTGTCATCATCGTCGTCGTTTTGAGCTTCTTCATCCCATTTTCTTTTCCCTAGATTTTCAGTTGGCCTTCAATTGGTGTTTTCAGTTTGTTGGCTAATAAGAATTTCCCCTGCTCTCTTGACTAGGTCATTGAAGGGCATGTCTCCTTGACCCGCAAGTATGCTTCGTATTTCCGGACGCAATCCCTTCTTGAATTTCTGAGTCTTCTTAAGCTCCGTGTCTACCATGTGTGGGGCGAAACGGGACAACTGGCTGAATTGGCGTTCATATTCCTCAACGGTCAGATTTCGCTGTTGAAATTCGAAGAACTTGGACTCCATCTGGTCACGGTAGGAATCAGGGAAATACCTCTCCATGACTATCTCCTTGAACCCGTTCCATGTAAGTGCGTCACGCTCATCTTTCGTCCTTGATCTCCAGTAGCCTTCCCACCAATGGTCGGCATCCTCTACTAAGCGAAACTCGCACCACGACACCGATTCTTTGGTGCGTGCTTTTGATGAGTCGGAAGACCTGCGTTCAAGTCTTGTGAAACCATTCCTCAACAGCAGAAGGCCCGGCTCGTCCATTGAAAGTCGGTGGCTTATATCGATGGAATTGCTCCATGATTTTGGCGTTGTCGGCTTGATTGTCCACATGAGCCCCGTTATCTCGTTGGTGTGCCATAATCTATGGTAGCTCTAAAATACGTTATATTTTTGCATAACATGTAATTAATCTTAGCTCTAAATGATTCTAAATAATAAACTATGAATATAAATACGAAACTAGAACCATAGTCATGACAAAACATAGATGATTGGAAACATATATATAACCTTCTTTGTACCACATAATAGCATAAACAAATTTCGTCCACGAAATTCTGAATTAACAAATAAGAATGCATGCATACACTGAAATTGAGAATGCAATTATTGCACTTGTAGAATGATCATAGCATAGCATAGCTCGTTTGAAACATTGAGAATGTATTACACATGGTTTAACATAATAGAATAAAATTTACATGGTAATTCAAAATGGAAAAATGTTATAGCATGTACCTTTTGGAGTTGGAGCTGTGAGGCGGTGATGGACGACATTAAACTTATTCCTTTAGTTTACTCGTCAAATAATGCACTTTAAATAACTCAATCATTCAACCCAAAAGATAGATTTTAGCAGGGTCTACAAGAACGTAGACCCGCTCAGATACCACTCTGTCACGCCCCAATTTTCATAAAAACTGACACTCTAAAAAGTAGTTAAAAGTAACTAACTTGGGCGCGACTAAATTTGAATTTCAAATGTATAACGGTAAAGAACAACGGCTAATATTTTAAAAATACAGAATCTGCACAGCGGAAAACGTTAGTAACTATAAAATCTAAAGTAGGAGTCATAAATAAGATGAAATCCTTAAGAAAAGCACTGAGAAATCAGTTTAAGCATAAACATTTATCCTTAATTTAATAATAGGTAACATCTAAGACCGTCTCCCATCTCCACTCCTCGCCATCCAACTCTTCAACCTGAAATGGGAGGTTTATTGGGGTGAGCATGCAAACATACTCAGTGGAGGCACGTTATTCAGAATTAATGCTAAAAATAAATAATCAAGTAAGCAAACTTTGTAAATCACATTCACTTTGCTACATAAACTTTGCCATAGATACTTTGCCATATAACTTGCCATAGATACTTTGCATTGAACTTTGCCATAGAAACTTGTGAGCACGGCGGGTTAAACCCGAAGACCCGTCGGTCCCTGACCTCAATAAGAGCCCCTGGCTATTAGACTTTTCCGAGCACGGCGGGATACACCCGAAGACCCGTCGGTCCCGGAACACATCAAGGGCCCCTGGCTATTAGTAACTTTGCCAACATAAACACTTGCATAACATTGGAAAATAATTCACATAGTAGGTAACTTAACAATTTATTTAAAATATATAATGTCAAATAACACATGCAAAAGAGCTCTACTAACCACCGTAGAGATTAAAGTAATAAAACCCACCTTGAAAAGGATGCAAGAGTGTTAAGTAGAGCCTCGTAGGAATTAGCCCTCGGAATTGTCGTTGCCTTGCATTAGTAGTCGTAGATACTTAATTAGTATAACATCTAACATGTAGCCAACTACTGAAATTAACAAAACTCCAAGGACGAAAAGGCTAGGGTTTAAAATCGTTATTAAGGACCTAATTATAAATAATGAAAACTCAATTTGGGCAAAGAAAACCAGAAAACTGCATCCCAAAAATAAATTCCTAAATTGTACACCCAACAAAGAAATCTTATGTAGACCTTTGCATTCTCTTGATCAACAGAGACCCAACAAAAAGAAAATAAGAATTAAAAATTTAATGGAAGGTTAAACATCTTTCAAATCATAAATGAATCTGAATAAACCATGAACACAAACTTGTAGTCCTTCGTGAAACAGATAGCCAATCGGCAGAATAGATATGCCAATTACAACAATAATTAGCATTATAGGTAAAGCAGGGAAAAGCTAGTGAAAAAGAAGCAAACTTTCTGACGATTAGTTTTCTGTACAACTTAATTTAGTAAATACTAGACAAAAGTGATTATATGACCAATAGAAGCATGGTTCTTGGAAAAGGATCAAGTTGAAACCACTTACACATGTATATATATCAGAACAACAGAGTATCAAATTATAGTCTTATGTGGTGCAATTGGATTCAATTTTAATTTGAAGGAACCATGAACTATAAACACTACATCCTAAATCATGAACCATTCGGGTCGAGTGAACTATGAACCACTCGGGTCGAGTGAATCATGAACTACTCAGGACGAGTTCGTGCCGGGTAAAAAAATTCGGGTCGGGTGAATCATGAACCACTCGAGCCGAGCGAATTATGAACCACTCGGGCCGGGTAAAAAAAAAATTGAAAAAAAAAAGCTGAATTGAAATCCAATTGCACCAATTCTAAATTGGTGCAAATGGTGCACACAAAAATTTACCATAAAAATATGTTAAAATTATATAAAAATTTTAATAGTTGCACAGTTCACTGTAATTCTTATATTTCTTAAAAAAATATAATTTCTTAAATAAATAAATAAGTTATGTTAGAATGTTATTTTTATATTTTTAAATATTCTTAGATCAACACATGATGGTTCATTGGATATTATGGCATATACAAAGTGGAACACCAATTATAGAACAAATGATTTCATTCCCATATTATTTTTTTGGATAACAATATATTACAAATTAATATTCTTGTAATCATCCGTTAAAAGAAGAACAATTTGAACTTCTTATTAAGTTTATTTGTTTTAGATACGATTTCTAACTTATAATTATGATTCTATTAGGGAAAAAAGAAAATATTCTCCCCAGATTTGAAATCAAATCACACCGTAACTAATCATAAAAGATATGTATATATCTTCTTAATTCTAATACATTAATATCAAACAAACTCGTTGTCTATAGATATATTGTGATCAGCAGAAGAAGAATGTGAAGTACTTACACATGTATATATATCAGAACAACAGAGTATCAGAACTTGAGATCTTATTAATGAACTACCTTCGAGAGTCTTGCAACCTGTTGTTGGAATATATACTACTATGTTGATTCGGTTTTTTATGGAGGAAGCAATACTTTTGTCGTTATATACAAGACCAGATGCAGAATTTGGATAGTTACTAATTAAACTGATTTTGAATTTCATATAGCACATTGTGACTAAGTAATTCAATATGCCATAAGATGCTAAATCATTTTTAGAGATGCATGATGTCTTGTATATAACTTTTCCTCATGATAAATAATTGTTTATACCTTTTCCAAATGATAATTTCATATTACCGAATCTTTTCCTCCTTTTCCACTTTGTAACAGTTTGCTGACGATCTTATGTCAAGCAACGTAGCAACATTCAGTCTCATGCATGTTGCATGCATATGTTATCCACTTAACTCACTATTCAGAAATATACGGCATCGGTTTGCTGAGAGAGAGTATTAATCATAGAAGTCTGCATTTATTATGTGAGCATAACTCCTTTTTGGCATGTTTTTAGCAAGCCTAATGAACTTGGTGAGTGAATCCAGAAAAACGTGACACACAACTTCCAATGTATTGGGAAGATAGAAAAGTGATAGCGTTAGGGGCTGCAAGGGGTCTAGCTTATTTGCATGAAGAAATATATATGTGACCGCAACATCATTCATCGTGACATCAAAGCTGCAAATGTTATTGGATAACGACTTTGAAGCACTTCTTGCTGAGCATAATTGTGGAACACAATACTACTTTTGTTGAACATTCAGTAAGTGGAACAATCGGGTATATAGCTCCTGAATACCTTGTTAACGGTAGGTTCTCTGAGCTAATCACATGGCAAAAAGCTTGGGATCTGGATCGGCTTTCCAATGGAGCTTGACTGGGTAAGTCTTTCACTAGATTCTTATGTTTGATACATTCTAAATAGGATAATATTTCTAAAGTTCATATTTATTAAGTTATAGTCTCCCCTTTCACTCACTATCAAACTTGATCTTGAAAGTATACTTTCACCCCTACATTTGGTCCTCCGATCCCATTAGTTGGCCATCTATTGTCTGACGAAATCAACTATTTTTGGCAGTATTACATGTAATGAATAATTATTTGGGGGTGCTAGTTTTCAAATTATTATATTTAATTAGCCTCCCATATATTTGATTCGGATAGCCGACAAACGGTCAACTAACGGTGAGAACAAATGTAGGAATGGAAGTGTACTTCTAGAACCAAATTTGTTAGTGAGAGAAAGAGTTGGGGGAGCAAAATGCAAAATGTATACTTTAGAGATAAAATGATATTGTCCCCATTTTAAAATTAGATACCATACAATATTCAAGTGCTTCTTTTTTTGCCTTTTCATATGGATATGGGAAAATAAAATTTTTAGTCCCGTAAGTGACTCCTTTTTTCATTTTAGTCCTGTCGACTTTCACAAATTGAAAAGGTCTAATAACTTTCAATTTCAACATTTTAGTCTGATAATCAGTTGTATGAGGTGAAACAATCGGTTGACATGATCAAACATAGGCATGTGGACAACTTAGATCATGCCACGTCAATGTCATTTGGATGTATCACTTACTGCAACTAGGTTATTAGACTAAAATGTAAACAATTGAAAGTTACAGGACTAATTTCAATTCGTGAAAACACTGGATATTTGTTATAAATGGTGAATCTTAGTTAAAGATGAATATGGAAGAAAAGCAAATGGCAAGCGATAGTTGATATAGATTGTGAAAGTATTTGCATGCGAGATGTGGTGAATTAGTTGTTGTTGCAAATAGCTCTGTTCTGCACACAAAGAGGTACGCTCAAAGATGCCTGAAGCTATCACATTTTTTTAATATAATTGGTGACAAAAAACAATTTAGGGGTGTGTATTGGTTGTAGAGTCTATAGAATTTTTTTAGATTTTCAAAGTTTGGAGGTATTTAATCTGGATTTTCAAAAGTCTTTAAAAATCCTGAGGTATTCAATACAGGTTTTAAAAAGTCTTAAAAAATCTTTAGGTATTCAATAGTTTATGGATTTTAATACTCTATTAATTTTCTTTGATTCTCTTTCAAAAATATAAACAAATTTCACTCTCCAAAATCTCTTCTAACAACCAGAGATTTCTACGTATTCTCTCAGAAAACTCTGAAAACGAAAGGTCAGAAGAAAAAAAACCTTCGTAATACTTTTTATTTAAACAAGTAATATTGTTCTATTTAAAAATTTATACTTTTCATCTAAACAGGTTATACTTTTTTATAAACAAGTAATACTTTTCTATTTAAACGAGTAATATTTTTCTATTTAAACAAGTAATATTTTTCTATTTAAACAAGTAATATTTTTTCATTTAAACAAGTAATAATTTTCATCTAAACAAGTTATATTTTTCTTTTAAATAGGTAATATTTTTCTTTTAAACAAGTAATATTTTTCTACTTAAACAAGTAATATTTTTCTATTTAAATAAGTAATATTTTTCTATTTAAACAAGTTATATTTTTCATCTAAACAAGTTATATTTTTCTTTTAAACAAGTAATACTTTTTTATTTAAACAAGTAATATTTTTCTATTTAAACAAGTAATACTTTTCATTTAAACAAGTAATATTTTTCTATTTAAACAAGTTATATTTTTCATCTAAACAAGTTATACTTTTCTTTTAAACAACTAATACTTTTTTTTAAATAAATAATATTTTTCTATTTAAACAAGTAATATTTTTCTATTTAAACAAGTTATATTTTTCATCTAAACAAGTTATACTTTTCTTTTAAACAAGTAATACTTTTTATTTAAACAAGTAATATTTTTCTATTTGAACAAGTAATATTTTTCTATTTAAATAAGTAATACTTTTTATTTAAACAAGTAATACTTTTCTATTTAAACAAGTTATACTTTTCATCTAAACAAGATATATTTTTCTTTTAAACAAGTAATACTTTTTAAAAAAAATAAATAATACTTTTATATTTAAACAAGTAATATTTTCTATTTAAACAAGTAATATTTTTTCTATTTAAACAAGTAATACTTTTCATTTACACAGGTAATACTTTTCTATTTAAACAAGTTATACTTTTCATCTAAACAAGTTATATTTTTCTTTTAAATAAGTAATACTTTTCTATTTATACAAGTAATACTTTTCTATTTAAACAAGTAATATTTTTCTATTTAAACAATGTGTTTAAAATTACAATGAAAAAGAATAAATTTTATGAAAAGAATGAACCTAAATAATGGAGAATGAATTGATGATGAGAATGAAGATAATGATATTTATGATGAGAATGAAGATGATGAGAAATGAAGATGATGAGAATGAAGATGAGAATAATAATGATGAATAATAATGCATTTTTTTGGCACTAATATATTTTGATATTTTTTCTAAATAATTTGGATAATTTTTTTTATATACAAGTGTTTTCCATATATATTTGCATCAATAGTTACAGCGCTATAGTTTATGAAAATCCATGTAAATCAATAAAAAATGTATTCCACAGTCCTGTCAAGTCTATGAAAATTCATGTAAATCAATAAAAAAGTCAGCCAAACTCTGCATGGAGTCTATGAATTTTCTAAATCATGAGGATTTTTTAAAGTCAAAAAAAAAAAAAATAGAATCTCAATTGAATACACCCCCTTAGTGTGACAAATTTAGTGACAATTTTTTTTGAAACTACTAGGTCCAAAAATGACCCATCAAATACTCTTAAATCCAAAATTAAAATTAAAATATTCATAGATTCAAAAGAGTTTTTGAAAAGCCCATTATACCCCCACTTCCCCAATAATATGCCGCTCCTGTCTCATTTCTCATTCTTCCCTCTAAAAAAAAACGCCTCTTCTCCTCTCCCCAGAAAATAGCCGCTGCCTGTAGCACACACCACCACGAGCGAGCTTGACGCCACCATCGACAACCTCGACTCCACGACCCCAACTCCAAAAATCCGCCTCCCTCTCTCTCTCTAGCAAACTTTTTTTGGCTCCCTCTCATTTCTCTCTAACCAAAAAATAGAGTGGAGATGCGGCAGAGACGAAGGCGGCGCAGAGATGAAGGCGACGCGGAGATGAAGGCGATGTGGAGACGTCGCCGCTGAAAACGAAGCAAAATCGATCTGTTTTCCGAAGACGAAGCAAAATCGCGTGACGGTTGCCGGAGGTTGGTGCAATTTTTTATAGATCTTTTTTTGTGTCATTTTTGTGCGATTTTCCTAGATCTATGCGATTTTGTTTGAAGTTTTTTTATTTGTGTGATTTTTGTTGCGAAGGCTGAAGATGTGGGAGTGTATATCAATTTATGAGGTTTTGTTCTTGAATGTTTGTTCTCAGTTTTTGCTGTATTTGATGTATTTTTGTTAAGATCTGTGTTTAATCTGTATAAATTCTGGTTTCTGTGGGTTTTTGCTGTATTTTCTTGTTTTTGTTTGATTTTTCTGCCTATGACTAGGTCTCCATGCGGATTCCTCGTTCACCTGCAGATGTATTTAATTTTGATCTAGGTAAATAGTTACTGTATCTAGTCTGCTTCCATGAAGTATGAACATCTATGTTGTTGTATTTTTTTTTTGTTTTTGTTTTTTTTTGATTTTTTGATGACGATCTTTGTAAATTATAATAAATCTGTTTGATGTTTAATCTGTGTTTTTTGTGATGATCGGATTTTGAATTCAGTGTCTTATTTTTGTTCAAATTTTGTGGCTTCTTCAAGATGGATGATGGAGGAAGAAGACAATGGAATGAGAAATGTTTTGCTGATTTTTTTGGAGCATATTGGTTATGTATATATTCATAATTTAATGAATAGATTCATATATCTATTCATGTATTCGAATTTAAATATATTTTTTGTAATTTTTTATGTATTTTTTAGAAGACAATGTAATTATTTGGATTCTAAATATAAATTTTGGTATGTTGTTTAATTTGGATTTGAATTTTTTTGTAGAGATCCATTATTTTCTTGCACATGTTCATGAATTTCTGTATATGTCCATGACAAATGATAAGAAAACTTGCTAATTTTTTTTGTATATGGGAAAAAAAATTGGATTTTGTATTTAAATATGAAAGTTTTTTTAGAGATGGTGTATTTTTTAGAGAAAATTTTTTACGAATGAAAATATGGAAGAAAATATGATGAATGATAAACTTTTGAGAGATGATGTATTTTTGTTAAAATCTAAATAAGAAGAGAGAGAAAATTGTTGTATGGGAAGTGATGAAAAAAATCAAATCAGTAAAGCAGGAGAGAGAATGGTGAAGGAGCCGGTTGCAAATAAAAGGAGAAGGAAGTATTAATGTTTTACACCAACCTTTTTTGACCTACTAGTATCTTTTTAAAATGTTTGGACCTATTAATACTTAATGGGTCAATTTTGGACCTTAAAGTCACTTACTCAATTTTTTTAGTGACAATTAGTTTCGCAGCTAACCAATCTAAATTCGCTGCCAAAAACAATTTAGTGACAAAATTTTCATTGCAACTTTTGTCACTATGAGACAGTCAGTAAACTGTACATTGTATTTTCTTTTTTGACTTTACATAATGCAATAAACTGAAAGCTTCAGATCATTTGTGTAACTGTTTTTTCCCTTTCGCATCTTCATCACTACTTCATAATATAGCTACAGGCATATACTGGTTCTTTTCGGAGGAATTTTATTGTTGGTAGAATCTCATATTTTACCCAGATTGATGTTTTTATTTTTATGTTAACCAATGTAAAAATAGTTGTGATGCTTTTTTGACTGAGAGATATTAGTAATTTGAAACCTGTAATTAAAAAAAAAATCACAAAAAGATTAGATGTAATGAAACAAAAGAAACTTTCATGTGCACTAACATTATATTAACCTCTTTACAAATACTTAATGGTGTGCAGTATCATTCTAGTAACTTGTTTACAAATATTTGAAAAACTTATATATATATTTTCAAAAATGTAAACTTACTGTTGAAATCTCAACTCCAAGGGCGGACGCAGAAATTTAATTCATGCAGGGCAAAAATTATTATTATAAAATAAAAAGAAAATTTTAAATAAAAAAAAAAGTTACAATTAATTTCAAATTTAATAGTAAAAATCCAATAATTATATGTAGAGCATGTCTTGAGTGAATTGATCTCATGGTGAGATAAAACATAATTTGAAAATAGTGTTTATCACTGGAAAAGAATGTTAATTTATTAGTTTGAAAACCCTCTCACCTTAAAATCATCTCACACAAAAAGTTACCTATAATATGTGTTTTTTTTTAATAAAAAGTCCATTATATTAATCTTCAAACCAAAACATGTATTTGGAGTATAAGTAATATTCCAAACCAAAATAAAGAAAAATTGTGGGAGAGCAAGAAAAAAAACAAAATTAGACCATTTAATATTGAATGGAAAATGTGTTGACCCATTCATTAAAATCTAAATATAGTTGCTGCTGTCAAAAATGGGTGTCGAACCCACAATCATCATAAATCATAAATGAAGAAGGGCAACTATCCTACGACTAGGCTAAGCATTATTTAATGATATTAATTTATATACAATGTATATACATGTGGTCTGTAAAATCCAGGCAGGACAATTGCCCCCTCTTGCCTTAGTGTAGATCCGCTAATGCTCAACACCCTATAGTATAGGTTCTATATCTTATTATATTCATTTTAATACCAATCCTGTAGTATAGTAAAATAGAAAACATCCAATGTACATTGTTAAGTTTCCTAAGATGAGATCTCATATAAGATTGGAAGAACACCTCCTCATTTGTTCTTCAACAAGCTATGTAAGGCTCTGGTGTCTTGTTTAGAGATCCCTAAGACCAGATATTTTTACAAAAATGATAATTCAAAGTCAGCACCATATTTTACTTGTACCAAAAAGCACAATGAGATTTGTAAGCAACTTTCATAAGTCAAGTCATACCTCATCCTTTCATGTAAATGACAACATTCTCAGCAGTCACTTCACTTCACAAATTTGATGTTATCAACACCATAATCATGCCGCAGCTAACAAATATATAAACATAAAAGAACAATATATAGCAAGAGCAATTCTATAGAAATGTGAATTATGTTTTAAAGGCTTATTAGCAGTTCAAATCTTTATAAAGAACATTATCTTTGTATATCCAAACAAGAGGACTGAGACATGTGAGTTTTTCACCAGGTAAATTGTAATACCCTAGAAATTAATATATAAATATATTAAGAAATTTTAATTATATAAATATATGCAAATTAATAAATTAATGAGGAAGAAATTATATAAATATATTAAGAAAAAAATAAAAATTATTAAATTTTAACTTTTAAACAAGTTGTCTGGACCCCAGCATATATGTTATGCAAATTAATAAATTAATGAGGAAATATACTACATAAGAAGGTCGGGTCTCCAGTAATTTAGATCTTGGGAGGTTAGCTTATTCTATAAGATTCATATATATATATGTGTATTCTTAGAAGAAAATGAAAATAGAAATAATAATTTTGCAGTATAGAATTAAACAAAAACGAAGCCACATAGATACACTTTAGGAAATATTATAATTATATGAGTGGAAGGGAATTGGAGATAAATACATACATATATCAATTATTAATAATAATATTGTTTAAATAAGGAATTTAAGTAGACAAGAGGATTTGTATTGCCATTCACACAAGCCAATCAGCGTAGAACAGAGCAAGGTATCACCGCTCTTCATCTTTTCTTGGTATCGCACAGCCGTGCTTGGCCGCCGGTATTCTTGTTAGAATTATTCATATTATATATCAAATTGATCGTCGCTACTTGTAGATTATGTATCCATAGTTGGTTTATTGATTCAACACTCGTAGCGATTGGAATTTGATGTTGAATGTTCGAAATTTTAATGACGATTTCGCCCTCCGATCGCCGCCGTTACTCCGGCGAGCAATAGAAGGCGATACTTATACCGTTGTGTAGGCTGAGATTGGTAGAACGGAACCATACCCTTTAATTGTTAAAGAAATGGACACATAAATGAGTAGGAAAGGAATTTAAATTTATGTAGAACTCACTTGGACGAACTGGGTTTCGTTTAGGATCAGCCTTTGTGATTGTTTTGTCTTTGGATGTTAGAGTAGCATTATTCTGGAGTAATTCGAGAAAAGAAACTTCATTTTCCTTAATTTTTGAACAAGAAAGCATGAGTTACAGGGCGTCCGGGAATCTCGCCGTCGGGGCCTTTCCGGTGACCGTTTGGTTCGATAATTAGGGGGGAAAGGTTGCCGGAGTCGTGGAGATTCCGGCGGTGCCTTCGGTTGATGGCTGGGACTATTTGTAAAGAAGCTTGAAACTCTTAGGGAGGAAAAGCAGAATTAGATTGAGTCCAGGGACCTCTGTGCAATTCTGATAGTTGCTGGTCGCAGTTGACCAGTCAACGAGTCAAAGTCAGAGATCAATATTTACAGTTTATCCACTCAAGTTCAAACGTTTGTAAAATCTTCGTTTCTTATCCGATTTGACCCAAACGAACGTCAAACTGTTCTCCAAACAAAGACCTACATGTTAATACTAAATTCAGATGATGAAGACCACATAAAATTACCAATTTACCCTTAGACGGTTGCGAGTCATAAACTCTTGTTTTCTATCTAAATTCTCTACTTTAAGTTCATTTTTGCCCTAATACGTTCCTACGTAGTCCAAATACGTCTCTTTCATTAGGAGACCAGTTAATATATCTTTTGGATATAAAATGAATTAAATGAACGATATGGTGTTTAGGAAAAGACTGATTTACCCTTCTACTTCTAAACGCAACCTAATAACCCTAAAACTCCAGGAAGCTTTTATTATAGTTATAATAAGTTAGTTATTATTCTATAATGCTTCCATAAAAGATTTCTTAGAATACATGATGTTCTTGTAGGATCAGGAGAGGACGCAGAGACCTAAAACGCAGTTTCGCTTCCAGACAGAAAACACCATTTCAGATGGGATGACTTCCACTCTTCACTGAGTTAAACATTTCATGTTATGATTGATATGTTAAAATGTTATATGTGATTGATGTATGTCATGAGTATGTAACAATGGTGAAGATTGTACGTATGCTAATTTTAAGTCGGGTGATGCCCGTCATCTAATATAACTGTAAGCCAAGTCGGGTGATGCCCGTCATCTAATCTAACCCACAAGCAAACCGGGTAATGGCCCGAGATAATGTTAATACGTTATATATTTTCACGTGTTATGTTTTCATGTTATGTATTATTTACATATACCTTTTATCAGTGTAATCATTGAGGTTGTTCCACTGAGTGTGTCACATCCCGATTTTCGTAGTAGGCCGCCAAATATGCATAATTTTTATAAGAATTTGCAACGGAAGTAATTGGTAAAATATAAAACACTCTAAAATAAAGAAATTTATTTATTTCAAACAAGATTTAATGCAATAAAATAGATGTGACTCTCATTTAAATATGTGTACAATAGACAAAATTTACTTAAGGCCGTGTAAATCGTCTAAAATGAGTTGAGCTTCGTAATATAAATTTAAAGATTTGCATGAACCAAAAGAAAATTTATGAAAATGCTGTGCATGCCAAATAAACCCAAACTTATTTAATAAAAACAAAGTAACTCTTGTAGACCCATAATTCAAATTGCACAAGTGTTAAGGCACGAAAGTAAATTTCCTAACATAAACTAATGATATAAATTAAATTCTTTTAACCATGAAATAATAAAAGAACGCTCGAGACATCCACCATCCCTTGAGCAAAATTACTAGCTCAGTGAGGCTCCCTTTGTCACAGTTAAACATAACACGTAAATAAAATAATCAACTCACACAACATGCATACCATATACTTGTTCCATGACTATACCATGGATGCGTTGGCTATACCAACGATGCACTGGCTATACCAGAGATGCACTGGCTAAACCAGAGATGCGTGGTTTCCCACGAATAAACATGCGTCAACGAGTGATTTGAAAAGTCACAACATGCGTTAACGAAATCATATTGTACGATGCAGTAAGTAATAATTAAATCCACATGAACATTTAAAAGTGACAAATCATATCAATCAATTATGAGAAGAAAAACTCCACCTCAAATTAATGTCGTGGATGCAATGGATGCAATGAAATATCTTTATTCCTCGTCGCTTAAAATGATTATATAATCAATTGTTGCGTCTTATAAGTAAATAAATATTTGAGGGTCTTTACTAGTGGATTATTAAACCAAAAGCTTTATTAAAAAAAAAATAGTTAAACTAGGTTATCAGAGAACAGGAGAATTTAGCAAAAATCATTAAAAGGCACAGCCATTAGCTGGAATTTTAATGCGTGGTACCAAATAACTTTTGTTGGATTTTAAAAGCATGGGGCTTAGGCAATTTATATACATAAAATATGTATTATGTCATTTCCGAAAATAATTACAGAAAACTGAAAAAAAATAGTTGGCTTAGAAAAAGTGATGAACGGGTTTAGATAAATATTTCAAAATAACCAATTGTTAATTGTGGCTTAAACAATGGCTTAAATATCATCGACCCAATATTTTTTGTAAGAAATTGAATGAGGATATTACTGGCCATGTTGTTCTTAAAACAAAGAATTTGAAAAGCATTACTCTTAAAAGTTTTAATGCGTAAAGGTTAAATCAAATAATTCATCTAAACAAGGTTAAATAGTATAATTGCACTTCTTGGCAAAACTGTAAAATAGAGAATTAAAATTACAAGAGCAGAAGGAAGAAGACGTACTACGTTGGCGAGAATAGAATAAACGCAGCAGCTTTGATAGAGAGAAAAAAAAAAAACTCAATTTTACGGTGTAAAATATTTCTGTGGTTTCTTTGTTAAGAAGGGACGAATATTATAAGTTGAGGGAATAGATTTTTGGTTGAGAAAATATTGGGTGCAGATTTAAAAATATGACCGTGATCTTTATCTTTGAATTTTAAAAACAATAGACTTGAGATTCTTGAGGGCAAAGATTTATGTGAAGATATTTATATTTATCTATACTTATATATTTGAAAATAAATATCTATAAACTTTTGAGAGATATGAAAAATTTATTTCTTAAAAATTAAATAAAATTACTAATTCTTTTTTAAATTTTCGGGTGTTACAGAGTGTATTCATCTCATATTTTGTTACAGATCGAGGAAATGGTGTGGAAGGAACGACAGGGGATGCAACACATGGTTTTTGATGAGTTGTCTAGTAAAGTATAATATTATTTTTTATTACTCAAATGATAGTACTTTGGTGTTGCTGTTTAATTAGTACACGTATAAAGATTTTGAAACGCTTGTAAAAAATTAGATTTAATTTTTACTGCTTTAAATGTATAATAATTAGTTGTGTTCAAAGTTTATTAGTTTACTCGTCATCACGAGTTCTAGTTGCTTTGGGGTTACTATTTTCAAACTAAGCAAACCTTCCGTTGGCAAAACTAAATATCTCATTTCGTTGACTCTAGAAGTGGGTCTTCTATATTTTATTTAGTAACGCCTCTTCCCTAAAGCAACATCATTCGAAAACTAGATTTTGGGGCTTTACATAAATAGGATATACAATTCCACTTCTTCATGTACATATGCCATTATTTGAAAGGAAAGGGAACCAAGTTTTTTTTTTTTGAATGCGGTTTTTCCACAGGGATTTCAACTTATTTAGATGACCTGTTATGACTAAACGTCCAAACTGAGCCACCAGTAAAGACACAATCATCATATGTACTCTTAATCAGCAATTTTGTACGTAAAAAGTGCAAATACACAGGGAACTAATTATAGCTTTTAAACACGAAAAGATAGATAGACAAAATACACCTATTATCAGTAAACAAGTGTTAGAATTCAAGTTTCCAATTTATACACGCATTTTTCTTCCATATATTCATTTATTCAAAAGCTTACCCAGGACACCTGGATCCTGCTTCATTCTTCAAAACAAGAGTGCATGACATGAACTCATTTGGAAGCAAGATATACAAAAAGAGAGATTCTCAAACGGAAATCCCTACAAAATTCAGAAGCTACTAAAAGTACCAGCTATAATACCAAAAAAAAAAAAAAATTTATGGAAGATAAATAATAGAATTCACTATAAGATATTGAAATTATAATTTAAAACATTGTACTTTTTTGCTTCAACAGTAATTATTCAAGGGTCTCTCTCTGACATTTTGAACTGATTCAAAATAATTCATTAAAATTAAAAATAAAATAAAATACCAGAACATAACTATAACACTATAACTTACTTAATTGATCAATGGTGCGCTTGCCCTTGGGTTTGTGGGGCAAGTGATTGAATGATATATTCAAATTTTTACAGTCATGCCATTCACAACAAACATACAGACGCTCCCGTGCGCTTGACCAATATTGCCATTTAAATGATTCATGGCCAGCAACCTAAGTTTAAGAAAATAGAAGTTACATAACATCAGGTATTCTGCAATTTACTACTGGAAACTGGAAAGTGATCAATACAAAGGAATGGCAAACAATTGTAACACAATATTAAACAACCTTCAAATTTGAAACATATTCTCTTTTCACGAGTTTGAATCACAAATGGTCCCATAACTTTGGCCTTAAATAGATTTAGTCCTATAAATTTTTTTGTTGTCGATTTAGTCCCAATAACTTTGATAATGTCTAGTTTTAGTCCCAAATCGATCAGAACAATGAAGTTTTGCAGTTTCAACTTGGGGGTTTCTGGCAGATATTGTCACTGGACATCCACATATACTGCCACATGTATTTTAAGTGTGTTTGACTAATTATTGCCGTCAATTCTATTTTAATTTTAAGGTTCTTTTAAAAAAAATTAATTATATGCCTGAAATTTCCAGCTGTTAAAAATAAAATATTACATGTGGCAGTCCAATCATAGCATCCGCCGAAAAGCTCCAAATTGAAACGACAAAAAGATATTGTTCCGATCGATTTGTGACTAAAACTAAACATTGTCAAAGTTATCGGGACTTAATCAAAGACAAAAAAACTTATGGGACCAAATCCATTTGAGGCCAAACTTATGAGACTATTTGTGATTCAAACTCTCCTTCGTCCACATGTAACTTACCAGGAAGTCTGATTGTCCTACAAGAAATAACGGAACCATTCGAGTCCCGAAGCACCATACCAATCCCCGTCTCCCAAGTGACGTCATCAAAGAATGTTGCATCGATCAATATTGAGTTCGCAGCTGGTTTGTGCCACCTTTCGCAGCTCCGATTCTGAAATTAACCACAATGCCTGTCTCCATTCCCCTAAAGACGAAGCTGAAATGCATTAATCAACTTGATTTTAATTTGATTATATGTAAAACTTTTCATTTAGATATCGATATCAAACTCAATAATAATTGAGACATAGATTATCACATGAATGAAAGGTCACATGTGTTTCTCAACAAATAGTTTATCAAAATATAAAAACTTGTATGAGACTATCTCATAAATAAATCTTAATTAATTTATATGAACATTAGAACACCCAAAGGTGAAATCATTTTTTAGACGGGTCAGTTCACACAGAGCTTTGTCCTGATTAATAGAGTCTCCACTAGTAGACGGTGGGTTCTGGTTCCCCAAATTAGTCGATTCTTAGATCGGATACTGAGTTGTCGAAAAATTATGTACGAACATTAGAACGTATATATTCCTCTAAGAATATTGAGTTCGTCATAGACCATATCATTTTCGTGTTGGTGGGGGCAAATGTATATCTTGAACATTAGATTTCACCATCTTTAGTCAATTGTATACATCAAAATTCCATGAAAAAATTGGCTGATTTGTTCAATAGTATTTAATATTCTATTTGACTTCTTCTCTCACGACTCATGCAAATAAAACAAATGCGCATTTCTGTCGATCTGTTTTCGGTTAAAACTCGGCACACGTCTCTCCTGCTTATACATCCCTCTTTTAACTAACTTTATCAAAACTCTCTTTCAAATAAGCATTTATCAATCTTAAATAATTAATGTTCTTATGCCTTTAAAAATGTCCTTGTGTTATATTACGAAGTCTTTTAAATAATAATTTTAAATTTTCAAACACATGTCTAAAGAAACTTTGACTAAATGGTGAATGCATAATGCATTTAACAATTTTGGAGGTGGAAATTAATCGTCATTTTTATTTTTATTTGATAGTAGAGTATCACAAAAGACAATTTTTTAAATACAATATTGTTTGGATCTAGATTCGTACAATATGCCCATAACCCCCTATTCTACCAATTAGTAAAAAAATAAAATTCATCAATACGTTTCTTCAATTCCGGTGAATTTGAGATAAAAATGGTACAATTCACATAAAATTGGGACCAATTTTCATACATCAAACTTTTTTGAGACTATTTTAAAAAATGTGAAAAGTTACGAGACTATTTTGGAATCTATCTTCGAGTTTTTAGCTCCTTCAATTTGATGTAATATTGTACATACAAAATTGTACAAGAAAGACCTCTCTCACAAGAAACCTTACTGAAGAAAAAAAAAGGTGCAAAATTGATATAACTACGGAATGGTAATGATAATAGATATCCTTGAGGGGTTAGTTACTATGGGTTATTGATATCACTGTTATTGCTTGGTTAGAAAATTAACAATGGATATCATCTTTGGAGGTTAGAGTGAATGATTACATGACTATGAATGAGATTAGGTAATGGAAAGAGGGTAATCAAATAATTACTTCTATTCTCATTACATATACATAAAAAATGTCAATCATTATTAATAAGTATAATTCTCATTACCCACGTTTCATTACCCCTAACCAGAGATTCCCTAAGTATATTCCCCTTCATTATTTATTTACCAGCTGGGAAAGAAAGATCTTGTGGTGGCACGCGACCGGGTCAGTCTTTTCAAATAATTGATTTGTAATTTGGCATTTAGCAGCCGTGTAGGGAAAGAAGAAACATCATCGGAAGGTGAATGTGATATACGAGGACTGGACAATGCATCCTCAGATATCCTCAACCATCTGTACGGATGATGGCAATGTTGAATTCAACGAACTTGTGCCTCTCCCTGATACATTGAATGGGGAGATGAGGAGGGGGTTGTGCCGGATGTTTAAGCCGATATTCAACAAGGCTAAGGAGATGGGAATGAAGTACGTGTGGATTGCTACGCACGCCATCACTAGCATGATTCACGCTGTGACTGCCTATGGAGGGTGTAATTGGAGTCACGAGGGATGTCCCGGAAACAGGGGAGGATTAAGTGGAAACTAGCCCCGGTACATCAGTTTCAAATAATCAACAGGAGCTATCGTGAACTCCGGTTCTGGTCTAACGGATTAGGGTTCTCTACAGTTATCCATGGTACACCAGTGTACAATTCGTCCATGAAAATATTGGGACACGTGTTCTGGCCTGGCGGGCCTTGGTCTACTCCAAGAGGATGGGATCTTCAGACAATACCAAAACCTCTGAAAATCGGGGTTCCCGATGGGTCCTTGTTGCAAAAAAACCTATTTTTACTGGGTTTTCAATTGACGTCTTCAAAAAAACTGTGGCCAAGTTGAAGTACTACTTACCATACGACCTCGTCCCTTTTACAGGAAATTATAATGACATGGTTAAGCAAGTTGGGTCGAAGGTGAGACGATTGGTCAACTTAAAATTGAAGAATTTACAAAATTGTCCAATATGGAATGATCAAACTTTAATTTGCCCCATGTTTGTAAAAAAACTCTTTTTTGCCCTTTTGACACATTTACCCTTATTAAAAAGAGTCGCACATTGGTAGCGCGGCCTAGTGGGAGGGGTGAAAAATAATTTAATAAGGATAAATATGTCATAAAGGGATAAAAGGGTAAAAATGAGCTTTTTATTGGCGTTGAAAATTATAGAAATGAATGGTTTAATTGGTTGTGCAGGAACTTGATGCAGCAGTATGGTAGTCCCAATTCAGAGACGACCTAGTAGAGCTTGGCTTTTCATGAAGCCATTTACAAAGGGCTTGTGGTTGCTCACAATTCTCATTAATTTGTACAATGGTTTTGTTATATGGAGCATAGAAAAGGATTACTGCTCCGACCTAAAAGGCCCCTTTCTCACTCAGACTGCAACTCTAATTTGGATGGCTTTCGGCACACTCTTCTCATTACATGGTAAATATAAACTTGTGAATTTTTTTATTTATATATGCATAGGAAAAATATATTTTAGGCAAGTACCACCGGGAGGAAGTTAAGACTATGGACTTGTAAATTAATGACGATACTTTTTAATTTATGCAATTTAGGTCAAGTTGGCCAAAATCAGCCCAAAACGGGTTAAAATTGCACATGAATCACGCGATTGAAAATCGTGCATTTGTTCATGCAAATCAAACACAATAATTTTAATTTATGTAAATGTTACCAAAATTGGCCCGAATTAGCCCAATTCTGCCTACATTTACATAAATAAAAAAGAGTGGGAGACCCAGGTTCGATTCCCTCTGGGGATGAATTTGGAGTTATGAGAGTTATAAGGTGGATTGGTGATTTCGTGGAGTATTTGGGTTCTTGGTGTACTAACTACTAAAACTAACTTTGCCCGATCAAAAAAATAAAATAAAAAAGAGTGGATCTCTTGTGCACCATGCACTCCATAATGTATTTTAGAAATATACAATTTGTACAACTTGCTACACTGAAACATGCAACCCGTTTTCGTAAAACAAGTTTCAAGTTTCAGTATAACAAATTGTATATATATTTCTAAAATACATTATAGAGTACGCGGTGCACCTGGTGCATACAAGACCTATCCACTAAAACACATGGTCCTTAGCTTACACGATATCCTTTTGCAATCCCAAAAATTATAGGTCTAATTTTATATTTTTCCACACACACATAAATATAACCATACATGTACTATTTTGTTAAGTTTTCTTGGTAATTGATGTGTTTTACATAGGGGGGAGATTGCATAGCGACTTGTCAAAGATGGCAACTGTGGTATGGTTGTTTGTGGCCCTCATTATCACTCAAAGCTACACGGCAAGTCTAGCAAGTATGCTCACCACACAAAATATCGAGCCAAAGATTACGAATCTTGAGACACTAAAGAGCCAAAATGCATACATTGGATACAACAAGAGGTCTTTTGTGATGGAATATTTAGTAAATGCCCTACAAATTAACCCCAACTACATCAAAAACTTCACATCAGCCGAGGAATATTCTGAAGCCTTCAACAAGGGTGAAATAGCTGCTGCGTTTCTTGAAGCCCCCGATGCTAAACTTTTCGTCGCCAAGTACTGCAAGACCTTCACCATTGCAGGTCCCACTTACAAAGTTGGAGGATATGGATTTGTAAACATCTTTCCCATTCTCTATTTACAGATATAAGGAAATTTATCTTTCATGATAAAAATCCTGTCATTTCTCTAGCTAGCTAGAAGTCTTTAGTGACAGAAAACAATCTTTATTGTTCGTATCATTAAAGACTTTCAGCTAAGAAGCTATAATGACAAAAATTATGTTATTAAAGGTCAATTTTCTTGTACTTGTACTGTCATTATTTATATTGCATGTCTGTTAACTAACCATGCATAATATTAACAAAAAATTGGGAAAAATGTCTTACATTGATAGTTCAAACTTTTCTTTGTTCTTTCTTGATAAAAAACTTTTTTTTTGCCCTTTTATGACGCATTTATCCTTACCAAAAGGAGTTGCATGACCCATGCCCGATCTAGTGGGAGGGATATACATTAATTTAGTAAGGGGTAAATATGTCATAAAAATGGCAAAAAATAGTCTTTTATAAAATAAAAAAAAGACAAGTTTAAACTATCAATATAGAGCAAAAAAGAGCATGTCCCTAACATTAATTACATTTTTTTTAATTTTAGGCATTTCCGAAAGGTTCCTTTTTGCTTCATGACATAGATGATGAAGCTTTATTAAGTGTATTTGAAAGCGGTGAGCTGAAAGATTTGGAAGATAGCTTGATGGCATCAGAAAAATGTGTCGACATCCAACCAGAGAATGACACTGCAAGTGTAAGCCCTCAGGGATTCTTCATACCCTTATGTTCACAGGAGGAGCCTCAACTTTGGCACTCGCAATATACTTTTTCCATAGCAAGTTAAAGGTTGACTCCATGCCTCAACACAAAGGAATTTGGATTCTTATGTCGTTGGTCCTAATCAAATGGAGAGATCAGAGGAAAAGATTCTCCCGTAAAGTTAGTGATGTGGAAACTCCTACACATTCTCCTAACGATTCGCCTACATGACGCTCTCATCATCTAAATCTACGGTTAACTTATATAGTGGTCCACATTAATTTAACATGCATAGCTAATTATATTGTAGTTGTTCATACTTTGTTTAGCTAGTACCTTAGATTTAAGTTCATGATTCATAACTTAATGTAAATTAATTACAAAATTATTTTGATTCTTTTCTTGACTACCAGGGAGATTAGCCAGCACCATTTGCTTGTCCAAAATTATGGCATTCTGTTTTTTTTTTCCTTTTATTTTTTATTCCCACTCTATTTGTTTGTTTCTTTCGATTTTCATTCTAGTAGGAATTTAATTTATTTTGTTAATTTTACTTTGAATCTTCACCAGGTTTTGACTTTATTTTGTTTATTCTCAAATGTTATATCATGATAAAAATAAATGATTGTACTAAGGGTCCATTTAGTTCATCTTATAAGTTCTTTAAAACAACTTGTAAATAAATACTCCCTCCTTTTTTATATACATGTCGTTTTAGCCTTTTGAATTATTTGTGAAATAGATGTTGTTTTGGTATTTTATCCCCCTTTATCTCATATTTACCCTTAATATTGTAATTTTAAATTTCAAATTTCCTACAAATGTGTTGTCTGTTTAATTTTTCAATCAATAGTATTTATTGTTAACAATATTTAAATAATATTAATTAAGGTTAATTTTGAAAAAAAAATATGTCCTTAATTTGTCTTAAAAACTCCATAATGGCATCTATTAAAAAAAGAAGGGAGTATTAATTATTTATTTTAATATATATCTGATTGGGTGTCGGCATTGCTCGTATTCATGTGCTTTTCTTGCTCACTCTTCACAAAATTTCATGCTTTTATTGCTCAATTTTGACTAATTGCACATGAAATGAGAAAGGTTTTTGTTTTGCTATATTTGTAGGAAAATTGTGGATTTTGAAAGAAAAACACGATCTCAATATTATTTGGAATCAAGTGAAAGATTGAATCATGTGAAATAGCTTTAAATAACGGTCGCAACGCTAAAAAGAATAAGTCAGTCGGAGCTCGAGAGCTCAAGTTATGAAGAAAACGAGCCAAAATAGTGAAGAAATCAAGAAAATGCCTGTGCACGACCAGGTGCACGACCTCGTGAACAACTGCACGAGAAAATGCCCGTGCACAGAGTTTTATACAGTGTGTTAGGGAGCTTCGATTTGTGCACGACCTCGTTCATGACTGCACGACTCGTGCACCCAAATCTGACCTAGGGACACGTGTCACCTAATTCCAAAGGATATAAAAGTGTCAAAGTTCATTTTTCCACCATTCAACAACTATTAGGAGAGGATAGAGAAACACCAAGTGATACTTTTTAGTTTACTAAGTAATACTTTTACTTATTTTTCAATTTTTCTTCCATAGATAACTTAAATTACCTTAGATTAGCATAGTCTTCATATCCATTGTGAACAAGGATTCAAGAGGGTTTTGTTTGATTTCTCATGTTCTTAAGCTACAATTTCATTAAAGAGGTTATTTCTACTTTTTAATTCAAAATTTTACTTATTTCTATCATGGTTTGGTTTATTCTTGTTATTTAGACATTGGTTGTGCTTTGGGCATCATGCGCTAAGGTTATTTGTGTTTAGGTGTTTGGATTTATGATGGTGATTGAGAATTTACTTTGATTATGGTTGTTTACTTCTATGAATGGTTGTTTCATCAGATTAGAGGTAATTATTGGTTCAATTTGGTTGGATATTTCTATTAACTTGTGGGTTTAAGCATGTTTATTGCAACGAGAGTTAGGAAGACTTGCTAAGGCGTACGAGTGTGAGTCTTAACAATCGAATTTGAGTTTTCTATTTCCTATCGCAACGAGAGTTCGGTAGATGCAATAGAATCCCCTCTAATTTACATTCCTCTCTAGTTAACACTTGGGCGGGAAGTGAAGAGACCATTGTAGATTGAACCTTCTTATACGAGTGAAAAAATACGGGAAAGATTAGTTAGTTAATTAGAGGACCTTAATCGTGTGATTACCCAAGTTAGAAAAGGTAAAATCTCCTCCCAATCTTAGGATTGAGAGAGACGTAATATCCCTAGGCTTATATGAATCGGATCTTTTATTAAAACAAAAAAACCTAAAACCAAAGAATCAAAATGGTTAATTGGCCGGGCCCCCGCTAAAAACCTCGTCAAGAGTAAAACCCCTCCTTGAGGCAAACTCTTAGTTGGAGGGAAAAAGAGACAACCTTCTATGAGTTCAACAAATACAACAAGCAAAGAAAAAATAAAAGCAGCAATACCAAAAGGTGACAGACCGTCATGGAAGAAAAAAGAGAAAGGAGCAAGACCAAAACATGGTGGTCCAACCAAAGCCAAACAACTAAACTCTATTAAAAAAACATGTAAATCATTGTAAAGGTGTTCTTCCAGCCAAAGAGGCTTAGAGTCCCACCAATAGAAAAGCTCCTCTCCCTCAAAGTTAGCCATGCAGTCAGCACAATCATTGCCCTCTCTATAGACATGTGTAACAATCCATTGTATGTTGTGCAAGTGGTTTTTGACGAATCTCCACTTTTTCAAACACTTCCATGGGACTTTGGGATTTAAAGCATTAAGCATGTGTACCTCATACATTGAGTCAGATTCAATCCAAAGCTTGTTCCACCCTTTCTCGTAAGCAATTTCAATTCCAATTAATGCTGCAGCCAGTTCACCCTCAAATGCAAAACCCCAGCCAAGATTAACAGCAAAACCACCCAAAAAGTTACCATGATTGTCTATGAACAGCCCACCCCCTTTAAGATGACCAGGGGCACCATCCGCACTAGTATCTGTATTGCACTTTATCCAATCAGCTTGAGGTCTCCACCATCTGACACTGATCTTGGGAGGATCATTTCTGACTCTAGGAATCACTCCAAAGGCATCCAACACTGAAGTACTGTCACTGCAATTGCTAAAGCCATGCTTCATGTGGTTCAGCTCTTTCATATGGGACCAGAATCTGGTCTGAATGTCTCTCTAATTACAGGCCTTATCTTCAAAGGTAGCCCTGTTTCTGAAATGCCATATCATCCAGAGATAGGTCACCAAAGCAAATTTCCAAGCACCCTGAAGTTGGGGGCTAGCCTGCAGATTCATGGCCTGTAGCAAGAAAGAACATAAATCAGTGATGTTAGACCAATTAAAGCCAAAAATATGACAAATGGTAGAAATAAGAGGGTAAGTGAAGCTGCAAGAAAGAAAAAGATGATCAATGGACTCCTCATTGTTGTGACAGAGAGGGCACCAAGAGGGGCCAAAATAACCCCAACTCCTGAGCCTGTCCCAAGTGAGAAGTTTGTTGTGAACAACCTTCCAGATGGTAGTAGACCTACAAGAAGGTATAAAAGGTTGCCAAATCCAGCTACCCCAATTCACTTCAGGGTAGTGAGGACTTAGCATAATGTGAAAAAGCTTAGAAGAAAGGTCACCATGCAAAGATTTATCCCAAATTCTCAAATCAGCGGCAGCATCCATTAACCTGTGCTTACTGATGTCAAAAGTAATGTCAGGATATACAGTGCAAAAATTATACTCAATTTTCTAGTGGCCATGATCATAGTAATCAGAGACAGTAAAGTTGAAACCTTTTTCTCAAATTGGAAGGAATACCAATTCTATCAGCAATCACATATCCCAACCATTTATCAAACCAGAAGGACACAACAGAGGGGTAACCACATATCCATCTTGAATTATTAAGGATGAAAGGCAGAAGAGACCTAACTCCAGAAATAGTAGAAGACTTAATGTGGTAACCTCTGACTTTATTCTTCTTATTAATGAGCCTTTTACTTATAAAACAATTACCAGGATTCTTAGAGTAGAGCATGTCCCATAAAGACTTCAACAAAATAGACCTATTCAAAGTTCTAATAGAAGTCATATTGATACCACCCTCACAGTAGGGGGCAAAAACTTTGTCCCAAGAAACAGTGAGAATACCTTTGGTACCAGTAGAGCCAGTCCATATAAAGTTTCTAATAGCTTTATCAACATTAACAAGAATGGAAACAGGCCAAAGATAAACTTTCATGATATGCAAAAAAGAGGGGATAATGACAGACTTAACCATACACACTCTGCCAGCCATGGAAAGAGATGTGCCTTTCCATTTACCCATTTTAGCAATTATGTCATCAGCAATTTTCCTAAAGTAATCAGCTTTAGGGGCACCACTAAAGATAGGGGCACCTAAATAAGTGAAAAGAGCACCACCCTCAGGGAACCCAATAATGTTTTTGACATAAACTTTGAATCTAGTGGAAAGATGTCTACCAAAGTAGATTTTAGACTTGGCAGGATTAATATGCTGACCAGAAAGTGAGGCATAGGTATTAAATATTGTGTAACACTTTAATGTTCCTCTTTCTGTAATTCAAAAAGATGATAACATTATCAGCATACAAAAGGAAAGGAGACACCTGTATATTATGACCAGCCTTAATCTGAAACTGCTCCTGATTTTGAATAGCTTTCATTATCCAGATGCCCAAAACCTCTTCAGCAATGCAAAACAAGAGGGTAGAGAGGGAGTTACCCTGTCTCACCCCCTGTGAACAAGTAAAGTAGCCTATAGGAGCCCCATTAATGAGAACAGAAAGCCTGGCAGACTTAAGAATGCAAGAGACAACATCAATAAAAACATTAGAGAAGCCCAACATGTCACAGACCAGCAATAAAAAATCCCAGTTAACAGTATCAAAGGCTTTCCTGATGTCAATTTTAAAAGTCAACCCCCCCTTGTCCTCAATCTTATCAAGGCAGTTGAATCCTTCAGAAGCCAGAGAAATGCAATGATTTATTTGTTTCCCAGGAATAAACCCATATTGATAAGGGGACAATACCCTAGCAAGAACAGGGCCCAACCTGTTAGCAAGAATTTTAGTCATGATTTTAAACAAGAAATTACCAAGAACAATAGGTCTGAAATCCTCAATTCTAACAGGCCCTTTAACCTTAGGTATAAGAGTCACAAAGATGGAATTTAAACCAAAGGGGATTAAGTGATTAGTAAATAAGTATTGAACCGCATTTATAATGTCAGTGTCAATGATGTGCCAAGAGGTTTGGAAGAAAGCACCAGGGAAGCCATCAGGCCCTGGTGTGCTATCAGCAGAGAGGGAAAAAACATCATCTTTGATCTCAGAGGGAAAAGGAATCCTATCCATGTCTTCCCTGTCCTTGATATCAATCTTTCTGAAATTCAACAAACTGAGAATAGAGTAGTCAGTGGGGGTGGGATTAGAAATATTAAAGAGACAAGAATAGAAGTTGACAACATGGTCAGAAATAACCCCCTGATCAGTGACTCTTTGATTGTTTATGTCCAGAGCCAACATATTGTTTCTGCATTTACTCCTAGTTTGCAAAGCATGGAATATCTTGGAGTTTCTGTCCCCATCTTGAAGCCAGGAAGCTCTGAATTTTTGAGCTCTCAGAGTGTCCCATCTTTTCAACACCTCATCCAGCTTCTCATGAGCCTTCACTTCCATAGCAAATAGTTCCCCAGAGTCCTAGTCCAGTTGCATTTTCTCCTGAATCTCCCTAAGCTGAGCTTGAGCCTGTGACACAGAGGTACGGACATTCATAAAAGTATGCTTATTCCAGTGTTTTAACTCATCCTTGAGTCTTTTAAGCTTCAAAATAACAAGAGTAATGGGGTCTCTAGCCCTAATAAAAGTATTCCAAGACTTCTTAATAAGATTAGAGCAGGTATGATCCTGGAACCACATAAGCTGGAATCTAAAAGACATCTTAGCAACCCTATTAAGCAAAGAAGCAGAAAAACAGATAGGGTGATGATAAAAGTGATGTCTACTAAGCACCACACAAGAAAGAGAAGCAAATAAAGTAGCAAATCTATTGTTCATAAGACCTCTATCAATCTTAGAAGCCATAAGATAACCAGAGTTGGCACTAGACACCCATGTGTAGAAGGGGCCAGTGGTATCACAATCAATAAAACCAACATCATCAACGAAATTTTTAAATTCATCACAAGCAGCCTGCAAAGGGACAACCAAACTCACCCTTCCATGCATACCAAGCACAGCATTAAAGTCCCCCATAACCATAAAAGCAGTATCACAGAAAGGTAACATGTCAATCCAAAGATCTCTTCTCCTAATATAGCAATTGGAAGCATGAACAAAACCAATATGGCATATAAAATCAGGAAAATCACACTTCAAAATGACACACTGAGAGCTAGAAAAAGGAATAGAGATCACCAGGTTTTGCATTTTCTTCACCACAATCCAGAGGTTGGGGAGCATGTTGTGCCTAGCATTGGAGCACAAGAATTCCATATTAAGGTTGTTCCAAAAAGACACATCGAAAGCTGAAGGAGGCACCTTGGGTTCTGCAATGGCCAAGATATAAGGGTTATAAGAAGTAATGAGGTCAACCAAAGTTGATCTTGTGAGGTCCCCGGAGACCCCATTGGCATTCCAAAAGAGACTAATCATGGAAAACTCTCTTTATTGCCGTGCTCAGGTGGCTTGGGATCCACTGTTGATTCATTCCACTGCCTAGGGGTAGCAATATGCATAGTTTTGAAAGGGGGACCACTGGTGGCAGCCACGGGATTGATATTGTCCGCTCCTGTTTTCTTCAAGCAAGACTTAATAGGCTTGGACCCAACGTCAGCCTTGGATTTGTCCGTAGCTTTTACCTCCTGGACCTTTACAGAAATTTTGTTGACCTTAGGAGTCTCTTTAAGCGAGGCCCCTTTATCAACTTTAGGGGGTTACAAGATATCCTTCTCTTTCTCCACATTAGTTGTGGAGTGTAATACGGAGAATGAGTTACTAGTCTGCACCGAAGAAATAGAAACCTCTGTTTCACAAACGTTGTCGACATTAACATGAGGAACCACCGCTAAGGTGTCATCCATGGTATGAGCATCATCTTCAATTAGCAGGTCAGAGAAACCAGCCGGCTCCGAGTTTTCCGCATTGCCCGGAGCAGAATTACCCTTGAAACTCTCGTTATTCTTGATGTACAGAACACCCCTGAGGGATTTTGGACCCTTGGGTGGTTTGGACCTTTTTGATTTGTCCCCAAAGCCCTTAGAGTCCTTTCGAAATCTGCAGGCTGCCAAAGAATGACCAGTAATCCCACAACTCGTGCAGAAGGGTGGGAGACTCTCATAGCAAATGCCCACAAAGAAAGAAAGATCACGTCTGACCACCATAACCCGTTCTTGCAGATCGTTCTTCATGTCCACTTCCACAAGAACCCTTGTAAAGTGCCCGAGGCTTCCGTCCATGGACCGTTCATCGATCTTGACTGGATTTCCCACCGCCAAAGCGATACCCAATATCAACTTGGGACTCCAATACTCGACACTAAGTTCATAGATTCTTATCCAAACCCCAGCAATCGAAGAACTAAGTTTATATGGGTTGGAATATAGAGTCCATCTCCTCAAACTGATGGATCCCGGATTCAAGTTCCAAACACTTTTGCTGAAAATGCGAGTCTTATCCTCTTGCGAAAGAAATTGGATGTTGTAAAAACCTCTTCCTAGGTGAACGATTCTACAATCTGAACGAATGCCCCAGACGTCAAGAAGTTTGGCTTTCAGCATCTCCAGGGTTCTTGGCCTATCTTTGGTGTTGTAGAAAACCCTACCAAGTAGGGATTGCTTGAATTTCTCTACACCTTTCTGGTATTCCTCCTCATCCACCTCAATTTAGTATTATGCCCCCAATTTTGTGGCTCGGGGGTAATCATCGCACACCGAAGAGACATCGAGTGCCCTCGGAAATTTATGGGGCGGCGAGTCCGAGGAAGTGAATCTTTGTGAAGCCGTGACATTCAAGTATGTGGGAATCAACGGTCCCGTCGTCGAGTGTAAGAAAGAAGCAAAAGGGGCCACCAATTGATGTTGAATCGAGGTTGACGGTTGCTGGAGGATCGTGGTAGACAGAGGAGAGCAAAGGTTACGGATAAGTTCGTTGATATCTTCCGAAGCTGAAACCCTAGAACTGGAAGATTCCGCCCTATTTTTAGCGTAATCAAGAAATTTGGGGTTTTCACGGCAAAGCCGTTCAAATTTTAGAAGGTCGATGTCGACTTCCAAGGAGAAAGTCGCCATGGGATGGAGAAAGGAAATCAACGGCGGGGCGCCGTTAGCAGGAGAAGAAAACAGAAACAAGAAAACGAAGAAGAGCGAAAACCTAGAGAGAAGGCGGAGCATTTTCTCTCTCTAACCCAACCTAGGCTTATCAAGTACGGAAGATATAAATTGTGTGATTGTTTTTATAAATGACCGGACATCGAAGTACACTTCCATAATTGAACAATTTTTAATCACCATAGGAAGAACACCCGAACACCTCTTCTCACTTTTTGGAAACAAAGTTACTTGCTAATTAGTTACTTCTCTTAGTACTTGTTGATTCATATCGTAATTTACTTTTGCTTAGTTAGAATTAATTGAAATTAAAAAAGGTTTATACTATAATTACGCACCGACGCATAGCTTCAGGGCTATACTATAGCTTCTAGTCCATTGGATCGATAATTTAACCGGGCATGCAACGATCTTCCTTCACTTGGGAAGTAGGTGTTGTAAAACACGTGTCAATATCCACATAATGAAATGGATAAGTTTAAGGAGGGAGGTTAGTTAATTACCTTCGGAAGAAAATAATGGATCTCCCTATCTTCTAAGCTCCCAGACAAGAAATAAAAAGACAAAACTTCAAAAAGAAGAAATGTGATTCTTTCTCTTTTCTGTATTTTATATACATCAGATAAATCATTTAACAGAAGGGCATTTAACATATTGTGGAATATGAATCAATTTGTGAATTTATTCACGTGATTGTGTTTTGCATACGAAGGATTCAACTGGACTGGATTTCTTCCGCTACAATTCTGGATTATTGAGGTTAGTGATTTACCAACCCTCTTGTTCCAATAATGGTATCAGAGCCATTATGTTGGATTTCCGTATGCGTTTACGATTCTCGTACAGATTATGCATGAGATGTGTTTTGCACTTTTTTTTCTAGCTCGATAGATCTGTGAAGTTTCAAAATTTTCATTTTATATGAAATAGACAAATTAGGCCATGAAAATTTAAATTTAAATTGTACGTATAGTGTAGATCATATCTGCAAAGTTTTAGAATTTTCGGCCAAGCCATTTGTAAGAATTATACAGGTCTTTGAAAATTTATATGATCCATTCTAAATTCTTAATCAAACATTTTCAATTTCAGTAGATACTAAACTTGATTAACATTTAGAACGGATATATTTTTGTTTGGAATTTTTATTTATTTAATATGTTAGTGTTTTTCTAGTAGTACGATGGTGGCTTCTTCAACTTTTGTGACTAGTGAGTCATTCAAACAAAAATAAGATGATGTAGGATGAGAGTACGTTGTGTTGGTGGATCTAAATAATTCGGATAGGTCGAAATGCATCTTGTGTGATATATCAATATATGGAGAAATTTACTGAATGAAGCAACACATTGCGGGCATAAGCGAAAATGTTGTTGCGTGTAAAAATTCTAAAAAAAGATCAAATAAATATAGAGTTGCAATCACTTATGAGGCAACGAGGATCAAGACTGGATTTAGTGACATTGATGACATGGATGTTGATAGGAAATAAATGTCATTAATAGAGTCTATAGGGTCAAAGTCTCACGGTTCCATTGGACCTATAGATAAATTTTTCAAATCAACTCAAAGGAAACCTTAAACCATGGAAATAACATGATGGGCAAAACATCAAACAGACAATTTGTACGTCGAGAAAACCTTGATAGAGTGAAAGCATATGTTTGTAGATTTGCATATGAAGTAGACATTTATTTTGTTGTACTCGAGCTAGATAGTTGCAAGAAGATGCTCGAAGCCATTGGACAATATGGAGCAAGGTACAATATACAAAATGAGTTAGTCATTCTTAAAAAAGAGGTTGAAAGGACAAAAAGCAGCACTAAAACCACAAGAAGAGTGGAAAGATAATCAATTTCGATTATGATTGATGCGTGAGGTGATAGAAAGAGGAACATCATGAATTTGTGTATAAAATTGTAGTTTGAGCACTTCTTTTATTTCCTCCAAGGATTTCGCGGACATTCCGCATACAAGTAGAGTAATCCTTGACTACGTTGAAATGTGCATTCAAGAGGTTGACGCTCAATGTTAATTTATTATTAAAAGTTCATCATTGTATTTTATATTATTCAATATTCATTTATTGTTTAATATATTAAAACATTTTAATTTTCTCTTGATGGAAAATCAGGTTTTCCCATAAAATGTTGTTTAAATAGCAATTGACAATGTCGTAAACAACATGGCAAGTGCAAGGTTGTTGAAGCATAAAAGGTCTCAAATCTTTTGGACCTCGTGTTCTATCACTCGATGAATCATAGCTTAAAACCATTGCAAATTTACAAAAGTTCAAGAAATCAATTGGTCAAGTTAAAACTTTGACCATCTTCATCAATACTCATCACAAGACATTATGTATGATGTGAGCGCACACAAAGAAGGGGGATATAGTGAGACTGGGAGTGACTAGATTTGCATCATCGTCTCTATCTCTACAGAGCACATATAAGAAAATGGCACATTTATGAAAATTTTTTACGAGCAATGAATGAGAACAATGCAAATTTGCAAAGACTCAGTAAAGTAAAAACAATTTACACTACGTCGTTGGGTAAGAGATTTTTTAATTGCATTTCCTCGTGCTTGCAAGTTTTGGACCCCATGATGAATGTGCTTTGACTTATTGATGGGGAAAAAACTCATCTATAGACTTTGTACATGGCAAGCTTATAAAGGAGAGGAGGCTAAAGCAACCTTGAACAACATTGCTAAGAAGTACTAGCCTATCATTGACATTAATATTGATGCAAAGATGAAAAATAGACTCAACAATCCACTTCATTTGACGACTTATCTCTAGAATCCATTCTACCATTTATTGGAAATATTTTTCTTCACTTGGATCACAATGTTGCAATTGGGGTCATTGATTGTTTGGATGTTCTATTTCCCATAAATCTGGAAATGCAAAATAGGATTTTGAATGAGGAGCTATTAAAGTAGAATAGTGAGTCTCTTTTTAGGAGATATGTGAGAGTTGATGCGTACATAGATAAGTCATTTTTAACATATGTGGAAGTTTGTTTTCCTCCCTTGGCCCCCGAACCTATTTTTGAGGACCACATTGGAAAGCAGGTTTCAAACTCGATATTCCTTAATTTAGGCGGTTTGGATCCGAGTGTGAGTTCCTGGATATTGAATTATTTCAATCAAAGAATTGATGAACTTCCTGCGTGTCACCACTCGAATTTGGGGCTCAAATTCTCATGCCAAAAATTTTGCAAGCATCTTGAGAGTGAATTTCTTCCATTTAATTATAAGCACACCCTTTATCACGTTTCTAGAATCTTCGCCAAAATTCCTACTTTGTTGATGCCTATTCGAATGAATTCTATCAGGAACTAATATTGATGTTCATGATACACTGTCTCGGTTACTTGCCAATTTAAGATGGCAAGGTCTTGTATGCACACCAGGTTCACCGTGTAATTTAAGTGTATTTAAAAAATATGCAACTTGTTTACATTGAATTATGCAACTTATGTCAGTGGAACAAGTTGCATATTTTTTGTAAAACAAGTTATATGCAAAAAATGCATTTAACTTGCATGGTGTGCAAACAAGACTTTGTTCTCTTGAATTGGTATTATGAGGCAAATTTATGAGGCATGGAGTTTGTATGATTGTAAATTGGCTTTGTAGGAGTTGGTATTATTTAATGCCCATACATGATGTGACTTAATGATGATATATAAGTTTCAAGTAGGCTCGGGCTTAATTTTCTAAAGAAGATAGGCATTGAAGGAACTGAAGACATCTTAGATGCGTGATGGTGATAAATGAATAGTTAATCAAAAGTAATTTATCCATTTTGCATCATCTTAGATGTGTGATGGTGATAATAAATGGATAATTAAACGAGCAGTAAATTATCCATTTGCAACATGGAACTGTGAGGATAACAAAAGTGAAACTTGTTAATTAGATGCAATTTTGATCTTCCCTAGCAGCCCGTGGCATCATCAGCGACCCTGCTCAGCTCCTATGTTCGTTCTTCCAATTGGACTTGGACTCAACCCATCATCTCTTCATCTCATGTCATTTCTCCTCTTCAATTTGGCTTGACTATCACCAACATTGCAGATTCAGTATCACTTTTCCATTTTGTAAACTACAAACATAGGAAAGTTGCCAAAAGCTTGCTTAACTTAATATGGCATGGATCATCTGGAAAGCGAGAAATGATCAATTCTTCAACGGCTCGGAACCTTCCATTGCCCACATAGTGGAAAGGGTAAAGATTTGTTTGTGGAAATAGATCAAAGGACGATATCCTACCTCTTGTTGCTACTCACTAAATGATTGGTTCAATAGTCCGATGGATTGTTTTCCATCCGTTTTATCTTAAAATTTTTGTATCTCTCAACTTGCATGAGTTGAGTATCCCTTGTACTCCACTTTAAAAAAAAATGCAATTTTGATTATTTATTTTGTATTTTGTTGCAATAGTAAGCATTTTATATCCAGTACTAAATTTGATTATAAAAACGATGAGAAATGATTTTATACAAATTTGGGACCCAATCAATAAAATTATAAGATAATATTTTTTTTGAGATCCCAGTATATATATATTGGTCCCGACTAAACTATAAAATAATAATTATTAAAAATAATCCATATACATATATATGATGCACTTGAATATTCTTAAGACAACTTAGTAAAATAAGAATCTACTGTAACTTGTTTTTTCTTGAACTTCAAATCTATGTTGATCTCATCTTTATCCTTACTGCACCCAATAGTTGTGGCGTTGTCTTCTCGTACTACAACAAAAAGTTATGAAGAGTTGTTGATGCTTGCAATGCTTCTTTTAGAGTGACCGGTTCCAAAGCTATTGAGTCATCCTCTGCTTCATCATCTTCCGGATTACGAATGACATCGGCCACTATCTCTTCTAGACTCTGAACTTCGTGACATTGATTATTTTCACCCGGAAAGTCGAGCAATTGATTCACATCCATTTTGTGGTGATATTTCATACCGGTGATCAAATTCTCAAGCTCACGAATGTCTCTCCAGGAGTTGCATCATTTGCACTTGAGTCGCTTTGATTTTCCGAGCGAATTTTGCAGTGTCGAAAGCAATTTGCTATTGCTTCTTGATGAACATTTTTGGTCCAAGCTGACACTGCCATATTGATAGCATCTAAAACATTGATCTTTTCTGGAGATGGTATGTCTAACTCATAGCCTTCCAAAATCTTAGGGTAAAATCTTTTGCGGTAATACATTTTGAAGGCTCTTATTATGCCGGCATCACATGGTTGAATTTTTGAGGTCATGTTTGTGAGTAGGAAAAATAACTCGATGTTTCGTAAACCTTGAATATTGTTTGAATGAGCTGGATAGTTATCGACTACCAAAAGAATTTTTCTTCCATGCATTTGTTCATCCAGCCAACGAACATATTTTTCAAAAAACACTCCAGTCATCCAAGCTCTCTTGTTGGCACGGTATTGATAGTTCAAGCTATTCATATTGACATTCTTAAAACAACGGGGCTTTGCATACTTACCAATAATCCATAGAGGAATTTTTTCAGAGCCATCTTCATTGCAACAAATAACAATTGTCAACCTCTCCTTATCTTGTTTTCTACCTTCAAGTTGCTTTGTTGCAAGTGAATGATCAGCCTGTAACCTGTAAAACAAACCAGTTTCATCCATATTAAAAACATCTTTCCTTGGAAATTGATCAATTTTTTCCCTAATGGACTCCAATTTATTCTCCATATCATGCATGTCGACTGATCCACTCTCTCGGAAACGGCGATATGATTTGATACCATGCCTTGATTTAAATTTCTCAAGCCAACCTTGTGAAAGGCGATGATCTGCGGGATCCTCTGGATGTAATAGCTTAAGCGCCTCATTCGCCTTCTCTAAGATTAGCTCCTCGGTTATATTCACACGCTCTTGATGTTGGAGAAACCACTCATAAACAACCTTCTCAAGGTCCGGATACTTGGCTGATTTCTGACGCTTAGACGACCCACCTTTCTCAAAGTCAGATGATAGGAATTCTGCAGATCTCTTAAGAGTGTTCGAAATTGTTGCTTGGCTAACTTTCAAATTGAACGATTTTTCAACCCATTTCACCAAATCATTCTGAGTGCATCCAGGTTGATCTCTCTTATACTCACATAACATCTTTCGTTGTTGGTTGGTCATTGTTGATTTTTGAATTCCTTTTAGATGAGTGACTATTTTTGTGTGTGATTTACCAAGATTCCAATGGATAAATATATAGTGTTGATTTCTATCCATGATTCAATGCACAAATGTTAGTCCAATGAATCATATTTTTGTATTTTCCAAAACCAATTAATTTAAACAAGTCATTCCAACTTCCACATGAGTTTGTATTCATGGAATTCTACTAGTACATAGGTATTTTAGCTTAATTTTCATCAATAACTATGCATGTATACTTAAAGTTATTCAAAGAATTTGGAACTTTGAAGGTCAACTGTGCATATACGTTAAAACCTCTTTAAATTAATAAATTATTAATTTATCGATATAATAATATCTCTATAAATTAATAAAATCCTCCGGTCCCAAAGTTATTAATTTATAGAGGTTTTACTGTATATGTATGAAGAGACATTTTTACCCTTTTATTTATTTCAATTGTCATTCGTACCTCATTTAATGTCGCATTCACAAAAAACAAGTTGAACTATAAAATTGAAATAAAATATTTAATATACGTAGAATATTAATTCAAAATGACAAACATTTTGTTTAAAAAAAATTCTCTAGAAAGAAAACATATTGGGTTGGAGGGATTATTAATTAGTGTGTCAAAAGACTCTCACACCGTTATTTATTTATATACACCACAATTGGTACTATTTACTAGGTCAAACTTTTGTATAAAATATTTCACGGATCTAGGATCCATGAAATATGACCCGTGAATCAGAATGGGAAACGCATAAACACAGATTAATAAATTAGCGGACATGTGCGGGTCGAACTGGTCATACAAATCTTTCAATAAAATTCACGCAAAGACAGTACAATAAAACTCACTTCGAGATCTGTGTTATTAACAGGACAAACATATGTTATTGTACATACGTGTATGTATTACTGTAAAGAAGGATCTATGAAACAAGACCCATGGATTAGAAGGAGAAGCACATAAATGTAGAGAGAAAGATTTGCAAAGTTTGTGCGGGTTGAAGTGGGTCAAACTGATATTTCTATAAAAAAAAATTTGCGCTAAGGCAAAACATCATAATTCGGCCTGAGGTCTGTGTTACTATAAGCGCAAACATGTGTAAAGTAAGTACATGTATGTGTTATTGTAAGGACATAACACATACTTATTTTTTAGTGCACATATTTGACTGTAAAGTATTGAAATTTGTGTTATTGTACCCACATAAATGTATTACTGTATGAACAAAACGACACTCCCTCTATTTTCATCTGCTTTCCCCCTTTTTTTTATATGCATCTCATTTTGATTTGTGACCAACTACTTTAAGTAAAGAAAATTCAAACCGCCAAATTACACAATTAAATTAGTAAAAAAAAAAAATTCATAACGTAGTAACACATAATTGCCCTTAAATTAATATGTACTTGCCTTTAGAATAACACGGACTAGGACTACTTGTGCGAAACATTTAGAAAAATATGTTTTACCATATTCGATTCACGCAGTATCCGCAAATTTTCAGCTCCTTACCATTTGAACTAACTTTTTCATAGGAAAATCCTCCATTTTATAGAGGTGTTGTTCAAAGAAAAATGATAAATTTGTATTAATACTAGAAAGTGATAAATAAATATGAACATCATTTAAAAAAAAAATCCTTACTTTCTACCAATAATTTTAAATTTTAATTTATAATACAAAATATATCAAAATAATTTTCTTTTAACTTTTTCTAATTTTGTGTCTATATCCCAAAATAAAATTCAAGTCTAATAATAATTTTATAGTTAAAAGTGTCTTCTATTAAATTAAATTGTATGGCATGAATTCAAATATTCTTACTTATGTTGGCGAATTAATTGCCCGGATCTATTCGGGATGAATATTTAAATACAAATTTAATTCTTGACAATTATTACTACCATGAATTAACCCATATTAATTCAAATAATAATTCAACAACAAATTATGCATATAAACAATTCACATAAATCCTACGCATGCGGAAATACTACGAGTTTACGTTAACTTACCTCTTGGAATGACAATGGTCTTGTATATGAGAACACACCAAAAGTCCTTCCCAAGTATTCCCTAGTTCTTGCTTGAAAATTATGTGGAAGGATACTCGCGAACAATTAACAAAAGGAAAAATAAACTTTGTTGCACCACTTTTGTGGATTTACTAATTTTTCCAGAACATGGAATTTCTCTTGGGAATGAAAGAATCATCCCCTATTTATAGATAGGGTGGTGGACGATTTTTAGGGAAGAAAAACAATGTGGAAAAATCTTTTCTTGATCTCCAAGAAATCTTGAATATATCTCCTATATTCTTTTCCCCATAATTAAAATATTCCACAAAAATCCCACCTCATCTTGCTATGGTGTATTTTTCGAAAAAAGAGGGAACAAGAATCCAAGATTTGGATCTTCTTGAATTTATGAGATATTCTTGTATTTCAAGAAATACATATCTTCCATAATATATTTTCAAGAAAATCAAGAAAATCTTTCTTTCCCCTTTTTCTCAAAAATTTCAAAATTATCTATATGTATAACAAAGTGGGAGATTTCTTGAATTTAATGAGATAATCTTGTATTCCAAGAATACATATCTTCATTCCATAACAAAATTCAAAGAAAATCTTTCTCCCCTTTTATCCATAATTTTTGAAAAAGACAAGGAAAAATAGGCAACAAATTTATTTTATTTTTAAACACATTTTTCAGTTATTGAACTTTATCTTGGGCTACTTGGGGGGCCTTTAGGAGAATTAAGATTGGACCTTCCAATGGACCTTGAATTATCAATATTGAGCCACAATATTATTCAAGCACATAAATATTAATTAATCCCACTACATAATTAATATTGCACTATCCATCTTAACCCATATTACAGTTAATATGGCTCCCGGTTATTATTTCCCGTGTTTAAGATTATCTATCTCATTAATTAATTCAAGCCACTGAAATAGCTTTCCATTAATTAATATCTTTTATCCTTGGTAAATGAACGGTTCAACATTATTATCCATACCGGAAACTAGTTTCACTTGCAAGATTTGGTATGATAAAACTTATGAACCTCCCAAGGGGGCAAATCGAACAAGCGTACTTGAACACGATTCTCCGTATTAAATCTTAGCAATCGCATGTGACCAATAATATTGCCCAAGATATAGGGTATTGAATCTCATTGATTTTATTCTCGTAATAAGTCAAAGCAATAGTTACTAACCACACACAATCATATTTAAGGGACGAAAATTAAGAAATAACTAACCACTGAGGTCTAATTCTTCCTATTTCAGTTTTGATGAATTTATCCTCCTGTAGGTCCTCTTCAATGCATCAGTCATGCACTAGTGTAATCTCTTGGTCAAGACAAACCAATCTGAGCCTTACACTACAACCTTTCATGATGGATTGTTCATTTCCATCTAGGTCGTGAATGGTGTACTTTTAGTTACAAGGAACTGTTAATTTAATCTTCTGTGATCTTGGTATCACTAAATTAACTACAATGTAACACGTACTATTTATTAAACAGTTATGCAGTAAATATATGTAACATTCGATGATATTTAAAGCATCAGTGATAAACAATTTATTTCAGTAAATAAGTCCGAAATTCAGTTAGTCTGATTATACAAAGTAAAAGCATACTTTCCAGTATAATCCCAACAATCTCCCACTTATACTCAAAGTCTGCTTTTAAGTATACAACAGCATGTCTCGTGTAGTACGTGACAACTAAAGCCACCTACACGAACCTAATAATGTCTCCCACTTATACTCAAAGTAGATTGGCAACGGTCTTGACACTCATTCCTTTCACATGTCTCTCGAATGTATTCTGAGACAGACCCTTTGTGAATGGATCAGCTAGGTTGTCTTCCGACGCGATCTTTGCCACCTCTATATCTCCTCTCTTAACGATATCTCGTATAAGATGGTATTTCCTTTCAATGTGTTTGCTGGCCTTGTGGGCTCTTGGTTCCCTTGAATTTGCAATCGCTCCCAAGCATTGTCACAATAAAACAAGTGATTCTATTTGGGCAAATTCGAACCACATCCAAGTCCACTAGGAAGTTCTTTGAGCAAAACCGCTTCTTTCGTTGCCTCGCAAGCAGCTACATATTCGACTTCCATGGTAGAATCTGCGACGCATTTCTGCTTAACGATTCTCCACGCCAGGGCTACTCCCCCCATGCAAAACACACTACCGGAGGTAGATTTTCTAGAATCTAAGTCTGATTGGAAATCCGAGTCCGTGTGCCGATGGGGATTAGGGGTATCGATCGATAAACCAACATTCTATCTCGAGTTCTTTTCGGATATTTGGGAATGGTTTTAAGCGGCCATTCAATGTTCCTTCCGGGTTACTCGATATCTTGCCATTATGCCAACAGAAAGCGGATATCCGGTCTAAATACACAACATTGCATACATAAGGCTTCAAACCGGTAAAGCATAAGGAATGCCTCTCATGTCATCTATCTCCTTTTGTGTCTTAGGGCACATTTTCTTGGATAGATGGATTCCATGCCCGAAAAGGTACGAAGCCTTTCTTGGAATCCTGCATGCAGAATCGTTTCAAGACATTATCTATGTATGAAGCTTGCGATAAGCCTATCATTTTTTTCTTGCGATCTCGAGTGATCTTGATCCCAATGATGTGCGAGAACCCCTAAGTCCTTCATATAATAACATTTGTTTTGAAAGCCATGCCCCTTACGCCCGATAACACCTTTACATCGTTCCCGATGAGCGAATGTCATCTACGATAGTACTAAGAATACCAATGCGATTCCGACACGCTTTTTTATACACACAACTCTCGAACTCGCTTTTGATCAAACCCAGTAAGACTTTATAACATGATCAAAACATTGGTTCCAAGCTCGATGCTGTTTGAGTCCGTAAATGGACTTCATGAGCTTACAAACTAGGTGTTCTTCGCTCTTTTCAATGAAGCCTTGGGGTTGTTGCATATAGATTTCCTCATCAAGACTTAGTTAAGGAAAAGTCATCTTGACATCCATTTGCTAGATTTCAAAATCGAGATGCGCAGCTATCGACAAGAGAATTCGGATGGACTTGAGCATTGCTACAAGTGAAAAAGTTTCCTCATAATCGATCCCTTCTTTCTGAGTATAACCTTTTGCCACAAGCCTTGCCTTGAAGGTTTCCACCTTCCCGTCCGGTCCCCTCTTTCTCTTATATACCCACTTGCAACTAATAGTTTTGACCCCATTAAGTGGTTCGACTAGCTCCCACACTCTATTATGATCCATAGAACACATTTTTGCTTTCATTGCCTTTTGCCAAGAAACCGCATCCTTATCTTGGATTGCCTCATCGTATGTCCATGGGTCTGATTCATCTTGTCCGGGAATCAAGTCCGAGGACTCTCCTATCCCCATGAATCTCTCGGTCGTCTCACAACCCTCCCACTACTGACGAGGCTCCGGGCCAGAAAGTGTGTCGTTTGGTATATCATCTTGTACAGTTGGCAATGAGGTTAGCCCCCTTAGCTCACTTAAGGTAATCTCACTTATGGGTCTTCTTTCGTTCATATAGTCTTCCTCCAAAAATCTAAAATGGGTGCTTATTACCACCTTTTGATCTTTAGGACCATAAAACATACACCCTTTTGTTCCCTCGGGGTATCCTATAAATAACCTTTTAATTTCGATCGAGGATCCAATTTCGGCTTCCTTGTCCAACACGTGGTAGGACACCCCCAAATTCTCATGTGTCTCATACTAGGCAGGCTTGCCTTGGGTCCACAATTCTTTGGGAGTTTTGGGAACCGATTTGGATGGCACCAAGTTCGAATGTAAGTCGTTGTTTCAAGGCATGACCTTAAACGACTTGGGAAGATCCGCGATAACTCATCATTGATCTAACCATTTCAAAAAAGAGTTCTATTTCTTCGCTCGCAGAACCCCGCTTTTTTTGAGGGGTTAAGGTCTTGATAACGGGATGCAATCCTTCATTCGACAAGTAGTTCAAAACTCATCATTTGAGGTACTCGCTTCCAAGATCGGATCGTAGAGACTTGATACGCTTTTTCCCTATGATTCTCGCTTGAGCCTTAAATTCTTTGAATTTCTCAAAGGTCTCGATTTATGCTTCATAAGGAAAATATAACCGCATTCGAGTAGTCATGAATAAAAGTGACAAAATACCAGAACCTCCTCTTGCCATGGTTGACATTGGACCACATCCGAGAACGCGTGGTGAACGATTTCTAACACTTCTTTGCGCTCTATTCCTGGCTGAATGCCCTCTTGGTCATTTTACGCTCCAAACATGATTCCAAGAGGTTGGAATCGGGTTCAACTTGGAGAGAAGTGAACCGTCTTTCACCAACCTTTGGATCCTCTTTGGATTAATATGTCTCAATCTTAGATGCCATAAGTGTTTTCGTTCGCGTCGATGAACGTTTTCTTTTACCGAAAACAATTGATGTGTTATAGGAATTTCGCTTTTAAATAAGTGGTGTGCAATTAATTGTATAGAGATTACTTGACAACGTTCCATGAGATAAATTTATCATAAAAGAAATGGTAACAACTTTTATCAAAAGTAACGAATATCCATCAAGGTAAAGTTTAGAAACTGAAATCAAGTTCTTTCTAAAATTCGAACGTAAAGTACATCTCTTGAAATTAAAACTTTGTCTTCAAAAAACTTTCCCCATCGCTTTCACCGCCAGAGAAGATCGCCCGGTGTGATGAGGATCTCACTCCCACTAATCGGGTCCATTGAACCCCAGAAAAGTGAAACATACATGATGTGGATCCCAGATCCACCACCCATAAATGGGAGGCATACCTAAGCAAGTTTCAACAACTAGTGAGTGAGAATTACCTTTCTTTTCCAATTTTTTTTTGGGATTGGAACAGTGACCTCAATGTCCTCTCTCACCGCGACTTGAAACACCTCCTTTTACCGGGCTTGCTCACTCCTCCACCTCCCCTTCACCTTTTCTTTGCCTTTGGCAACACTTGAGTTCACTTGCTTGTGGCTCTTGTCCTTTTTTCTTGTTCTTACCACCCCTGGTGATAAGAAGGTCCACCACCAAGACTTGGCTCTTTTTCGCCCAATACTGAGACCAAATCTTGCAATAGATCGCATCGATAACCGATTATTCATCCGAAGAACTGCTCAAAACTTTTCGACAGAGAATGGAGCATTTAAATCGATTTGGGTCTCGATGTCGATTCGGCGCCAAGTACCTCAAGTTTGTTGTGAGCCATCATCCGGAGAACGTGCTCGTTTCATCGGGCGTTCCCTCCACCATTTTCATAGAGAGCAAGTCCCTCATGGTGATCCTCGACGAGCCACACGGTTCGATGTTGAAACACTTTTAAGACTAGTCATGATGTCCGCAGCGGTCTCAAACGGTGTTGGTGTTGCAAACACATCCGACATTGAAGCCAAGATGGTACACTTTACCATTTATATTTGAACGCCTCCCAACAAGATACTCTTTCTTAAACGTTTTACTTGACTCGTCATTTGGCTTTTCTGGTTTAGGTGTAGTGAGAACCCAGTTATGGCTTTGTGTGGTGAGGACAATAGTAAGTTTACGACTCCAATCAACAAAGTTTTTACCAAGAAGCAAATTGTCTTTAAGATATATTGAATGGATTAAAAGGTTGCGACATCTTTGAATGAAATAAATAATAATATGCATAAGCACAAATATATCACAAAATTCGATCACATGTTTCATATTAAAATCTCCAATGCATCAGCCAACATCTCGAAACAGTTTAAATAAGTCACGTGGGGTGGGTCATTATTTAAACACATTCAAGCAGGTTACAAACAAGAACAGTTACAAACCTTTAATATCCAGATTAATAGTTGGCTCCCCTTGACCAATATAAAATCGACAGGACTTGAGGGAAGTATATGCATATCAATTTTATACCTAAGTAATAACCATGATTAAATACAAAATTATTATTTCGCTTTGAACGAGCCTCGTGGGGAGGGTCATCGTTGCCACTAGTAATAATCCACAATCATCCGTTTGGAATTTATTCATGTGAAAGCTATCTTTTGACCGTCCCGTGGGGGAATTTCTCCAAAAGAATTCATAAATAAATAAATCATGTAGGTCAATAATTAATTCAATTTTATTATCCGGAATAAAATTGTCAATTAATTGTTTAAAAATACTTAGTAATTTTCGAAATTGAGATTTTTCAAAACATTTTCTCATGCATCGCAAATTTAAACACAATTTAAATAAAATAATGCATAAACATCAAGACAAAAAATTAAACATATTGGGCACATTTATCCAATTGTCATGGTTAATTTTTGTCATGACTTGATCTCGAGAAATCGTCTTCATAGCCTTCATCGTTCGTCTCGAAAAACTCCCACTTGACTGTTTAAAAAAACTCCTTGTCAAGCCACGCCCATCGATCGGGTCGGATCACTTCAAGCACCTCCCCGGAGTGTGTCGACATTATTCTGTCGCCGAAAAGTGTTCGGCCAAATTAAACTTATAAAGGTCGCGAAATTAATTAATTAATTTATTTATTTATTCTCAACATTCCTCATCTCTTCCTCAATCTCCTGGGCGAATAATTGCCCTTTCCTCGGGGAGAGGGCGGATGAAGTGTTTTACGGAATTCTAACCGAATTTGGCTCACCGATATTATATAAAAAAATTTTGATTATCTAAAAGTTCAAACTTATAGAGAGTGACAAAATTAATTCATATATCAATTTCCTACAAATAAAATCATTTTCTTCTCTACAGTGGAAGAAAGAATAAGATAATGAATGTAGTAGATGCCAAATTTGAGATCCTAAACAAACAAATAAAATTAAACAGACATGATTTTTATTTTTAAAATTGGATAAGCCACATGGCATGATTCTGTTCTTTTCTAGATTTTTGTTATTTGTTTCCTGAACTTAAATCAATTCAAATTCATTCATCAACCATCCATTCAACTGGCGCTACGTTCTACGAGGACCACATCTTTTCTACTTGTTCTTAATTTTCTCAAACAATTCATCTCTTTCTACATCTACAATTTGTCTCTTTCACATCTACAATTTGTCTTTTCACATCTACGTCTTTAAGAAATCCGCCTTGAGAATATCAAAATGGTATGCCCACCATATGGGACCAAGGAAGCGTCCGCGTCAAGTGGCCTCTTTTTGGCATTTTAAACGACGACGTATTGCCGCCCACGCCTCGCCCGTTCCGGATCTCATCTTTTTAATTCTTGGTCTCTCCGTTTCGATCCGGTTATAATTTATTTACAAAAATAAATAAAACCTAGATCTAGACTAGTCTATTACATTGATCAAATCAAGCAAATACTAATCTACTCGTGGATTTTCTCACGAGGCAAAAACGAATCCGAACTAATCAATTAAAAACCACAATTTATATGCATGCATAAATTAAACACATTAAATTCCATGACAATTGGATACCTGCAAAAAAGATCTAGCAATTCTACTATCCAATTTCAAATTAAATGACAGCGAATTAAATTACAATTTAAAATTCAGAGCCCGAAACCTAGGCTCTGATACCAGTTGTTGGGGAATTAATTGTCCGGATCTATTCGGGATGAATATTTAAATACAAATTTAATTCTTGACAATTATTACTAGCATGAATTAACCTATATTAATTCAAATAATAATTAACAACAAATCATGCATATAAACAAATCACGTAAATCCTACGCATGCGGAAATACTACGAGTTTACGTGAACTTACCTCTTGGAATGACAATGATCTTGTATATGAGAACACACCAAAAGTCCTTCCCAAGTATTCCCTAGTCCTTGCTCGACAATCCGGTGGAAGGATACTCAAGAACAATTAACAAAAGGAAAAATAAACTTTGTTGCACCACTTTTGTGGATTTACTAATTTTTCCAGCACATGGAATTTCACTTGGGATAGGGTGGTGGACGATTTTTAGGGAAGAAAAACAATGTGGGAATATCTTTTTTTGATCTCCAAGAAATCTTGAATATATCTCCTATATTCTATTCCCCATAATTAAAATATTCCACAAAAATCCCACCTCATCTTGCTATGGTGTATTTTTCGAAAAAAGAGGGAACAAGAATCCAAGATTTGGATCTTCTTGAATTTATGAGATATTCTTGTATTTCAAGAAATACATATCTTCCATAATATCTTTTCAAGAAAATCTTTCTTTCCCCTTTTTCTCCAAAATTTCGAAATTATCTATATGTATAACCAAGTGGGAGATTTCTTGAATTTAATGAGATAATCTTGTATTCCAAGAATACATATCTTCATTCCATAACAAAATTCAAAGAAAATCTTTCTCCCCTTTTATCCATAATTTTTGAAAAAGACAAGGAAAAATAGGCAACAAATTTATTTTATTTTTAAACACTTTTTTCAGTTATTGGGCTTTATCTTGGGCTACTTGGGGGGTCTTTAGGAGAATTAAGATTGGACCTTCCAATGGACCTTGAATTATCAATATTGAGCCACAACCATAAATATTAATTAATCACACTACATAATTAATATTGCACTATCCATCTTAACCCATATTACAATTAATATGGCTCCCGGTTATTATTTCGTGTTTAAGATTATCTAGCCCATTAATTAATTCAAGTCACTGAAATAGTTTTCCATTAATTAATATCGTTTATCCTTGGTAAAGGAACAATTCAACATTATTATCCATACCGGAAACTAGTTCCACTTGCAAGATTTGGTATGATAAAACTTATGAACCTCCTGGGGAAGGGCAAATCAAAAGCGTCTTTGCATTACACGATTCTCGATGATTAAATCTTAACAATCGCGACGTGACCAATAATATTGCTTTCAAGATATAGGGTATTGAATCTCATTGATTTTATTCCCGTAATAAGTCAAAGCAATAGTTACTAACCACACGCAATCCTATTTAAGGATTTAAGATTAAGAAATAACTAACCACCGGAGGTCTAATTCTTCCTAGTTCTGGTTTTTGATGAATTTATCCTCCAGTAGGTCCTCTTCAATGCATCACCATGACTAAGTGTAATCTCTTAGTCAAGACAAACCAATCTGAGCCTTACACTACAACCTTTCACGATGGATTGTTCATTTCCATCTAGGTCGTGAATGGTGTACTTTTAGTTACAAGGAACTGTTAATTTAATCTTCTGTGATCTTGGTATCACTAAATTAACTACAATGTAACACGTACTATTTATTGAAGCAGCTTATGCAAAGAAATATATGTAACATTCGATGATATTTAAAGCATCAGTGATAAACAATTTATTTCAGTAAATAAGTCCGAAATTCAGTTAGTCTGATTATACAAAGTAAAAACATATTTTCCAGTATAATCCCAACAACTTTAGTTTATAAATTTTGTTGAATTTAAATATTATTTTAGTATAAATGATGAAATTACTACATAATAAAAAATTACATTAAATTAAATAATTTTATATCGCTTACTTATTTATAAATCAATATGTTCTTCATATGAAGAAAAGTATTAACAATTATTAAAAATCAATTGGCCGGTTATTGAACAAAATAAATTTAATTATAATTATAATTATAATTCATGTCTCACTATATAATTTTATATTAAAATTTATAATATTTAATTTGTCCATCGCACGGGAGAATTATTAGTCGAAGTTAATAACTACGAGGTGGTAATAACACCTTTCTATATGTGCTATTATAAAAAAAATTGTACACCCCAAAATTATCATACCATTTGTCTCTAGGATTTCAATATGAAAGAAGTTCATCTCATATAAAAGTCCAAACTTATAGAGAGGTGCATAATTAATTAATTAATTTATTTATTCTCAACACTCCCCCTCACTTATGGAGACGTGCCCCTCAATACTCCTCCTCCTCTTTGGTAATAATTAATTCTTTCCTCCTGGGAGTAGGCGGATGAAGTGTTTTTTCACTTTAATCGAAACCTTAATTTGAGCTCACCGACACTATAAAAAATTTTAGATCATCTAAAAGTCCAAACTTATAGAGATGTACAAAATTAATTCATATATTGAATTTCCCACAAATAAAATCATCTTCCTCTACAGTGGAAGAAAGAATAAGATAATGAATGTAGTAGATGCCAAATTTGAGATCCTAAACAACAACAAAAATTAAACAGACATGATTTTTATTTCAAAATTGGATGAAAGCCACATGGCATGACTTGTTCTTTTCTAGATTTTTGTTATTTGTTTCGAACTTAAATCAATTCAAATTCATTCATCAACCATCCATTCAACTGGCGCTACGTTCTACGAGGACCACATCTTGCTACTTGCTCCTCTTAATTTCTCAAACAATTCATCTCTTTCTACATCTACAATTGGTCTCTTTCTACATCTACGTCTTAAGAAATTAATCTTGAGAATCTCAAAATGCTTCTATGAATTCACCATATGGGACCAAGGAATATGTCTAATTGGTCTAAAAAAACAGACATTGGAAATGCTTTTTCCCTTTTTTTCTTTTAAATTGCGAATAAGTATTTCCTTGGAATAAAAATCATCACGATCTTTCAACTTGTTATAATATGATATGCACCACCTTTTAAGGTATAAGATGGTCTCACAGTAAGACGAAACATAATTAGAGTATAATATTTTTGTTAGGATTTAAACTGCAATTATGAAAAAATTGAAAGAATACGAAATTAAATAACACAAATTTTATTACCCAATTGAACAAGAATGACTACATTTGTGAGCACTATCAATCCAAAGATTTACAAATTTTCGGTGATAACAATTACAACGAATCATATATAAATTAATAGGCGCAACTGCGTCAAAACCCTAAAAATCCATCCCAGTCGAATCTGCTAAAACAAGCCCAAAAAAGTTTTAACACTTTAAAAAAATTAAATATTAATTTATACTAATTTATACGATTTTTAATATAGTTTTCATTCCATACACGTGGTTATTCTTACATCAAACGCGGTAGAACGGTAGAAGTTCAAATGGTCACGTTAGGATTTCCAGCTATCACATCATCAATGTCGCGTGCGTCAATGGCAAATTGTAATTAAATTATTGTGCATCAAACGGCAAAAATACAAAAAATATTTATATAGCTAATAAATAAAAAAAAACCGTAATTAAATGACAAGAACATCAATTTAACCATTTGAAAAAAATCAGACCGACTTTGATATCTCAGAAAATGTTTCTTTGCTGCCTTTGTCTCTCTCTAGTTACCAATTCAATCTTTTTGGTAGTGACATACCACATTAATACAAGGCGGGCATGCTGCATTTGTCTTTTCTCATCATAAAAACAATCTACAAAACCTATGTGCTGCTGCTGCTGCACCACTTAAGGTAATGTTTGTTTCGAGTTTTTAAAAGTCAGGATTTGAAATTTGGTATTTTAAAATCGATTCTAAAGAGGGATTTTTAAACCGTTTTTTAAAAAATCATCGCTACCACATTATTAACATATTATCACACTACTTAAAAATAAAGATAAAATAAAAAATCACCCACCTTACTAATTTTTAGAATTTCAAAGCCCTTAAATTTTGAAAATTGATTTTTTAAAGGTACTTATATATATATATATATTCAAAAAAATTGAATTTTCAAGCTTTGAAAATGTGATTCTCATTGTTCAGTTAAATTTGAAAACACCCCAAATGTCAAAATTTTCCAAGCATGATCATTCTCAATGAATCAATTTACAATCAAACAAGAACACAAGATGATGATGATGATGATGATGATGGTGTTAAACTAACAACACTTACATCCCAAAAGTCTGTCAGTTAATCTCTAGTGAGACGGTAGTCACACAATATTCTACCGTTTCTGAAGCAACAATTTCTCAACTCTTGCAAATAACCACAAAACAAGGAAGAAGTGCTTTAGGGTTGAGCAAGTAAAGCTCCTCAATATTCGAATAAACGCCTACTTTACCCGCCAATGAATCGAACCCACTTTGGCTAACTATTTCCTCGATATTCTCCAGAGGCCGATGCACCCTCCCCGCAATAACTCTACAAACAATCAACGCTTTCCTCATTACCTTACCTTCATCATCATCATCACCGCCGTTCATCTCAATACACTCGAAAGCCCTTCCACTCGTACAAGTTGTGAAAACTCCAATTCCACCTTTAGCTTCACTTTTGGCTGAGAAACCCTGCCTAATAATCCTGCATACACAACATTTTTCGGACACGCAAAAGCTGGTGCACCCGTTCAACACAAGGGAGCACGCTAAGGTTGTCCCGTAAAACCTCAACAGCTCGTTCCCATCAGCTAAGCAACGAGGATGCTTCTTCGGGAGTTTACTTGCATTTGTTTTTACCGTCTCTCTGTAGTCCTCGAATCGTGCAAGTGTTTTCTGCATGTTATGAACTTTGAGAACCTTGTCTATTCTAACACAATGGCTCTCGCTTTTTAACCAACTTGATCGACATATAATCTCGACGATCTTTCTAGACGAATCGCCCTCCACTAGTTCGGTTACTGTCCGGAAGCAGAGTGAAAAAACTCAGGATTTGATCAAAGTATGAGATTTGGACCACAAATTTGCATTTAAGATAGAAACCATATCTACCACAACAATTTAATTACAACTAAAACAGAGAAGTTTCATCAACAATAACTTTAATTTTATTTTTCCAATCAACAAAGGATCCAAATCCTGAGAAATAATCAAGATTTACCCAATCTCACTTATGATCATTCCTCGTGAATCTAAATTGCATCTCAGAAGATTCAAAGAAAGGTCTCTGCTTCCTAGGATTCAACATTTTTCCAGGACAAGCTTTTTTTTGATTGGACAACCTAATTGCATTTTTAAACATTATTAGTTATTTTCACTGAACGGTATTAGTTCTTTTGACTGAAAAGTATTAGTTTTTTTCAATGAAAAATATTAATTGTGTACAGAGTTGCTCTTTTTGTTGAAGAACTAAACTAAAGTCTGTTCTTTTAAATCTCAATTCAATTAAAGAAACACCAATTGATGAATCAAAGAAAAAGGCAAAACACAAAAAGAGAAATCTTTATAAATTACCAGCATGGTTGGAAAGGTGATGTGATTCAAGAGCATCCCAGTGAAGAAACTGCTCCCCACACTTATGACACACAGCCCCATTGCCATGACTCTTTTCTTTCTCAAAAGATGCCCTTTTCTGCCAAGAAACAACCCCATCCGCCTTTCTACAAAACGAAGGATTCGAGTACTGCATTGATCCTGAGGCGGCGGCGCCGGTGATTTTGAGCTCACACCTCGAATTGCTCAGAATAACCTCATGAGCTATCGGGTTCAAAAATTCAGTGCTCCCAATTGACCTTGGGCTGCAATTATTGGGCCTTTCGAGGTGCCTCTTGCTTCCATGGATCACGTCTCTCAGATTCGCGATGGATCGAGAACAACTGGATCTGCCGCCGGGTCTCCGGGTCAAGATTGCGCCCAATTGCTTTCTTGTTTTTGGGTTGTGTACATCTGACGCCTCGGATTTGCACTGCAGCGATTTCTTTAAAGAGAACCACACTGTTTGTGGCGTATCCTTTTTCTTGTCCCCCATCTTTTACTAAAATTACTACGCCATTGCCTTAAAAGTTAATGAATTAGAATGAGGGATTGGCTAAATTAAAGTTTTATTGGATGAAGAAGGGTGAGCATCAAGCTGTTGATAGGTAAAAGCTTGGTTCCAGTTGCAGATATAGTAGTAAATGACACATTAACCGATTGAGCCAAAAAAAAAAACACAAGGTGATAATGAGGTCACTCGGATTGTGGCAGGATGCTATTTAAATTTAATGAGACTTAGCGGCGCCTCAATTTGAATAAATTTGTTCACATGATAGAATTATCTTCTTTCCGGTTCTAGTTATAGGGAATTTACATACAACCCAGTTTCCTAAGAGTATCTTTATCAACAAACACCAACAAATAATTTGTTTATCTCTTCTCCACATATACAACCTACAACTCAATTAATTCTCATATTTTTCATATTTTATCAACAAACACCCACAATTCAATCTCTTAATAAAATAATCTTTTTTTTTTACTAGTTAATAATTATATTTATCTATAATCAATTTTTATTATATTAATAAAATGATATATTAAATTATTTAATATTCAAATTGCATGACTCTAATTAAAAAAAATTACCATACACTTAAATTATAATTTCAATAATAAAATTTAAATTACATAAATTTAAATACAAAACTATAAATAAATATATCAAGATACAAATAGATGCGCAAAATAAAACAATACGAAAGATAAACTTACATATTTAATTATCAATACCGAATTTTGTCATATATGCTCAATCAAGTCATTTTTAAGAGCAGTATGAGCTTTTATATTGCGAAGTTGTTCCCTACCAATAATGAATTTTTTTTGCCTGAAATATTATATTTAATAATAATTCAATAGATATTATGATAGCTAATGGTAAAACGTGACACGTGGCAAATCTTATCAGCTTAAAAATTTGAGAACCGTGCCACATCTAGTTCACTGAGCGAACGATTCATCTGATATTCATCAAATTTCAATTTTTTTTAATTCTTTTTTTGTCTTGTTGCGGCAAATGGTTCAGCGTGACCTTGGCGATAAAGATGGTCTAAGGTGGATTTAGGGGCGAATTGGATGTGTGAAAGTAATTATTACAATAATTATTAATTTAGTATTGATTATTATTTAATAATAATATTAATCCACCCATGAAGTGGATAGAGTTGGAGGATGTTATAAAATATATTTTGAAGTTTGAAAACATGCAGAATATTGAATGTAAATATTCATTTCTGAAAAAGATGGTTCAGAAAAACAGATTCTCCTCCTCATTCTGAGGGGACAAGAAAGAAAATAGAGAAACTTGTTTCTTTAATTCTAAATTCACATCACGTGTATACTAAACCAAAGGGCTCTTAAATTGTGAAAAATAAAAATAATCCGTGAATCAATTCTCGTGGTTATGTTTCAGACTCAGAGAATCCAGTAGTACGTAGAATTCAACCGGGTTCGATTTTTCTGTTGCAATTCTGGAATAAAGGTTAGTGATTTTCTAACACTCATGTTCCAACATTGATATCAGAACCATTAGGTTGGATTCTCGTATATGATTATGATTCTCGCTCGTATATATGCTTATATGAAGATTTGGCATGTATTTACGTTTTTTCTGTATTTTTTGAAAATTTTGATTTTTTAAAACAGTGATATTTGGACTTGGAATTCTTACTGAAGATGTGTGATATGTTGAAGATCATATCTGGAAATTTTCATAATTTTTGAACGCACCCTTTTTGAGAATTAAATAGGTCTTTTCAATTATACAGAAATTTTGACTGTGAATTATGAATTGTACCGTATAAAATGTGATAATTTTTTTATTACTGAGATGATCTACGTTGAAAGAAGATTCCATCAGTATATAATTCATTATTTTTTATCAAAAAAACGAGTCAGATATGAATTTTGGAAGTTTTTCACGTTTATGGGATTAAATCGAAAAGTTTCAGAGAGATTTGGGGCAATTCTTTGAAAATTCGACAAACATTGAGATCCAAATTGCAATTTCTAAAATGGTTGCTTTAAACAACGATTGACGAACCATCAAAATCAGTTTAGACCAGCTGGTCCAGACCGTGAACTACGGCCACGACTCGATAGTGCGTCAGAATAAAGATCAACAGGGTGGCGCGTGAGCCCCACGTGTCGAATACTGAGGTGGCGCATGAGAGCGCGTCTTCCAAGCGTGGTAGTGCGTCCGATTTTCGGTGGCATGTGGTTGTGCGTGTCGCGCTTTCAGATGGTTTTCGGTAAGATTTGGTGGTTTCCCGGTGTATTTCGGTGGTTTACAACGCATTGGAGTTGTTTTCCGGCGTTTGCGCGGAATGTAATCTTGTTTTGGCTCGTTTGGGCTCTTTTTAACTCTGATTTTGGTTCCGAATATTGCTACGCTCTTATTTTTCAGTGTAGATTCTTAATTTGTATATTTTAGAGGCATTTGAGATAGAGATGTTGAAGTTCTTATTTATCTATAGAAGTGAGAACCACAATTAAAATAATTTCACTTATGGATTAGCTTATAATGCTTGAAGATAAATTTTCTTGCGTAATTATGAGCTTAATAATTCATATGTTAAATTATTTAAACATTGAATGTTTAAATGGTTGCTCATTTTATAGATATGACTCGATTATGAACGAAAACTTGTTGTTCAAGAAATTCGAGTTGATGAAGTTATGCTCCATATTTTTTTTAAGAATTACATATGAAAAGATAGCGCATAATTTTGGAACATTACGTTACTTGATGGATATGTATAATTTATCGCTCATTCTTATTATCACATTCGATAATTCATATTTAATAGCTCAGAACTTAATTAAAATTCAAAATTGAGCTATGATTTTTTCAATAATACTTATAGAGTTTTCTTAGATTAAATTATGTCAAGATTGGAATTTAATTGTAATGGTGATATTTTTTATGAGAAAATGACTTGTCTATGTACTATAATGATTCATTGATCCGATGTTATTAACTTGAGAGCTAAAAGATCTAGGCCCATACGCCATAATTTTTTCATAGTTACAGTACAAAATGTAGTACTTCAAGAGACATAAATGTCAAAAAAGGATTCAAACTATTCATAAGAAATTGTCTAACATTGTTGCTGAAATAGGATTTGATTAATAATAACCTTAGTGGTTGATTTTTTGGGCTTATAGTAGCCATTGGATTTTCTTGAATATTTTGAGTTATTTTATTGGCTCACATGATTATGCTTTATTACGTTTATAAAGATAATGTTTTTAAGCATATAGTTTATGTTGTTAAGTGAGAGTTTTAGCTATATATTTGATTAAACGCTAGAACTAATTGTGTTCATATTTTGGAACTGAATCTGTTTAATGAGGATACTTAATGAGATTGATGATTAATGACTTTAAGTTATTTTTCGATATCAAATTCTGTATTAAATTTTTCAGATGTCCGTTAGCTTAACATTGAATATATCGATACATAAATGAACATTAACTCGTTGAATCTCTTCAATCAAACTAAACAATAGCTTCAAAAGCTATCAACACCGAGTTAGATAAAATAATATAAACTATATGACGGTAATTATGACATGTGGCATCATAATTAATTACAACATGTTCTTAGAGAACAAGATACATTGAATATTATCTACAATGTTATTAAAGATCTTGGGAATGAGATGTAGATTCAGATCAAAGTGGATCAAAAGACTTACATTTGCTTGGAATATGAAAAATTCCTAGCTCATAACAAACTAGTGAGCTCGATTTTAGATAACATGATACTAGAGAATGTGCAATACCTTACAACTTATAATGTTTGGTAATATCTGATAGAGAAGTATGGTAGTACACCACTTTTTGAACAACATCAAATCCTGATCTAACATAGTCATTTCCTTATAAGTGGGAATACTTGAGAGTTAACACGACTCGTGATGAAAGTATTAAGACTTTCACTTATTCAATTCTTTAGTTTGAGTTAAACAATGTAGTACTTGAAGTGAACAAGTCTTCATCAGGTGTTCTCGTTTCTGAATTCAGTTCTTAATACCTTTTAATTCTAAACATAAGACATGCAGGAAGAAGTGAGGAAATGATAAGCAGTATAAAATTAGAAATATTGTTGTTAAACTTCAAATAAGTCATAATGCTAAGAAGAATTAGAGGAAGAGACATGTTAAACTGAAAGTTAGATGACATGCAAGCTTGGTCATTTTAGTCATGAATATCTTGAGTCCAAAAGGGACAAAGAAAGTCATTGTAATTTTTGGTTTAAGCATAATTGTTTATGGTGTTGTATCTATGACTGAATTTTACCCTCGCGGATTATAGATTCAGGAAACATAGACCATTGACTAACCAAGGGTGAACATTTTATTTATATCTTCATCATGTTCAAAGTGGGACGAGATAAAATTATGTGAAAACTAAGCTCGAGTTGAAGTCTAAGGACTTGTATATTTGAGATTGACAATTGTAAATGTTTCATACTACATGATGTCTTGTTTTCTTTGGAGATCATTAATGATCTCACCTCTATATCTGTTCTTCTATGATTGAGATGTGATTTGCAATCTACATTAGACATGGTTATGATAGTATATACAATGTGAATTATGATACTTGGCAATTATTCTATGTTTTATATGGTTTTGGACTGTAAGAGAACAATTATTTTAGTACTATGATGATAATTCATGGATTACTAAATATTTGTTCATCTAGTTATGCATGTGCAAATGATGACATTTAGTATACTAGCTTTAGTCACATTGTGCAGGACATGAATAACTGACTTGTGAAAAAAGAACCATGCAGTTAGTCTTTAAAAGTCGAGTTATCAAAATGTGAATATTGTCTTGTTCATACGTGATTAGAAAACCATTAGGTAAAACTGTGAATATTTATTCTTCATTGCAGTTATTTTATTTTGATAATTGTGATTTTATGAATGTCAAATAGCAAATTATGGAACTTAATATTTTTTTCATTACTTAAATTGATAATTTTTCACGCTTTACATGTCTAAAATTTTTCGCAAGTTTGAGGCATTGGATTGCTTCAAACATTACCTAAATGGGGCTGAGAATAAAAGGACACAATCTTAAAGGTTTTAAGAACCACTAGAGGATGTGAATGTGTTTATCCATGCAGTTCAAGGAACTGCGTAATGAAAATGATATAATCCGACAATCATCAAAGTCTTATACACTATTGCTAAATGGTGTGACCAAAGAAGGAATAAACGTTGTTGAATATGATGGTACAACTATTTTAATTATCTTTTTTTTATAGATGAGTTATTTATAGTTGTCTGCATATTGAATAATGTTATTCATAGTTGATTAAGTCAACTTTACCTGAACTCTAAACAGTTGAAGAATTGATCTTTAGTTAATCTTGGTATCTGTAGACCACATACACGACTGCACGAGTCAGTATGAAACGTAGATGACAAAAAAAGAAAAATGTGTCTGAATAGTCAACAACCGGGCGTTAAGTGGTCCATATTCACCGACTAGCGATTTTCGATTTCACACCGTTGTCTTCTAGAATGCTCATTACGATATATATATGTAGTCTCTATGTTGCCCTCTTCTTTTTTAGATTAATAGTAAGTGAGTATATAAATATAGAGAGACAGGAAGAGAGAGAGAGAAAGATGGTTAAAATTTGAATCCATATTCATATTAATGCTGATGTGATTATATATCACTCTAAATTAAAAAAAAAAAACAAAGAAAAAATAAGGAAAAAAAAAGAATGATAAATTAAACTACGTGCGGTTAGCAAACGACGACGACCAAACGACCGGGGAATGTGGGCGAACAATAGAGAATGATGCCCTTCTCTTCTCTTCTCTCTCAAGTTGGGGAAGTTCGGTTGTGCCTCTGCCCATCTTCAATTGAATATGATGCATGTTTTGAATTTTAATTTAGACTTTTTAACTAATCCACAAGTGGAATGATAACTGCTTCAACAGTAAAAGTAAAAATCAATTAAGTATCCAAAACTGCATAACCCAACTCGACCGCCTAGGTGGCAGCTAATGCCAAGAACACCTAATGTGAACTATTACCATGAACTCGGCCGGTGGACTGAATGCCTAATAATACGACTGAACTTTTCTAGGTGAAATTGAATACAAATTCGCCTTGGTGTTTTGGATATTAATTTATCACTTGAAGTTAAAAATTTGTTGAAAGTTCTGCCCATGATGTTTTGGTAAAATCAAACAAGCTAAACCTTGTGCTTATGTGAATAAGTGTAGCTAACAACATTAAGCCCATTATTCTCCACACTGAAAGAGCTAATAAATTTTTGGCATTTGTGAAAGAACGTTATCAGACTGCTAAGAAGTTTGTTGCTTGGACACTAATGATTACTTTAAGCACCATGAAATTTGATGGTTCTTGTAGCATGCATGAACATGTCATTGAAAATGACAAACATTGCTCTAAGACTTAAGTCACCGGCCGGGAGAGTGAATGAGAATTTTGTTGTGCACTTTACCATAAGTACGCTATCCTATGAGTTCAATTTTTCCAAATGAGCTATAACACATCATGGATGACAAATGAAATGTGAATGAGCTTCACATAAAGTTGGTTCATGAGGAAACTCATTTTGTTCATCTGACAATGAAACAAGGAGTTAAAAAGACCCTAGCTAGAAAGAAGAAAGAAAGAGCAAAAAAAGAACTATAAAATGTGAATGAGTCATCTGCTCAAATCAAGAAAAAGTAACAAGACAATTTCAAGTGTCGGTTTTGGCATAAACCTAGACACTTCTAAAGGAGTTATGCTAAATCCAAAAAAGTGACAGGTAGTGTTGATTTAATGGGGATCGGCCGCCGCCGCCCGCCTACGCGACATTTAAGTTTAATACTTTCGTCGCATGGTGTATTAATCTGGCTTTATTATTATTATTATTTTCAAGATCGATTCGCGTGGACCATGCGACGTAATATAATTCTGTCGCATGGTCTATGCCACGCCGCCTTTTTTTTCGATTTTTTTTAATTTTTATTTATTTATAATTTATAATTATTTATTTATGAGTTATAATTAAAAATTAATTTATGCGTTGATCGGGGTATACAAATAAAATGTAGTTGGTTTATACTGTAATTAATATTAAGCATCAATTTTATACAAATAATATTAACCAGTCTAAAAATAAGTTTTCAAAATAATATTAAGCATCAATTTAATACAGTCTTAATAAATAAAGCTACATGAATTTAAATTTCATTTCCCCAATCAAACCACAGTTTCTTTTTTATCTGTGACCCTTCAGGTTCGTCAACATGTATTTTGGCAGTTGTCCATCCTTGAAACATGAATGTTGCACAAACTTTGAAGAACGCTATTCTAAAATCAGCTGGATCTCCATTCATCTTGAATTTACCCTGTAATTAAAATAAATATGATGCACATATGTTCACAAAAATAATAATAAGTGTAACATGATAAAACCTACTTGGAATATAGTCCACATGTGTTCCCGACACTCGGAAGGAACCATGGGCCAGTTTGTCCATTTTGGGTCAAGGTACTTGCAGCATATGCTCCGTACCACGTTATTCACATAATATCTAAATCGTGCGATGAAACTGTTGTGTCCAATTAGTTCGTTCATATTAAGAATTTCATTAATTATAAAAAGTTAAAACGTAATATTATTTATAAAAATTATATTACCTTCCATCATCGTCCAACCACAGCAACATTGGGGGTCTTTTCTAGTTATCGACAGTGTTGACATTTCCGGATATTATTTTTTTTGCACACATCTTTTAATAAGATATACAAACATATTAGTTTTTATAGTTTTTATAGATTTAAATAAGCAAGCAATTTCTATATTATTATTGATTTTTATAAAAAGATGTTAAAACATTTAAACTAGAGATAAAAAATTGGAATACTAATTTATTATATAAAACAATAAAATACTAATAAATAATTCTTCAATAAAAAAAAAGTACTATTGATTGTCATAAGGGTTGTTAGGTTGGTTTTGGTATTGTTGTTGTCATTCGTATCCGTTCCACCACCAACCAGGAGCTATTTCTTGTGTGAATTGTTCAGGGGGATACCCGTGTTGCTGTCCCCAATATGCAGGATCGTGGACCGTCGCGGTACCGGCATGATGGGCAATCGGGCCAAGTTAAGGCACTATATAGGGTGGACACTGTGGATCAACACTAGGTTGATTGATCAAATCGTGAGTTTCTTGCCTCACGTGTCCCAACCTTTGTTGAGCTGACCTCGACATGCCACTGGCCTAAACATTATTCTCACTGTGTGCAGTGTTGTGCACTCTGGGATGAGTAATGTTTACATACCATGTAGGATAATCCTCCGTGGTACTGTCCTGCACTACAGCGAAGGTACCAAGGTCCCCGAGACGGTAACAATTATTTTGCATTTCGTTCCAAAATGCCACCGTGGGCCCATACACTTTTTTGTAGCTCTATGCATTGGCACCGAATTTTGAATGTTGAAGATCTAAGTCGATCGGTGCTGGCGGTATGGGTTGAACTCTCCCATATTGCCTTGCAACCCTCCTTGGCATATACCCTTCGATGAAGTCAAGAAACCGAATCCATCCATGAAATAATGAAGGGGCAGGGATAGACGCTGGACGGTCCAATTGACCTATAAAGTAAGTAAAATATTTTTATATGTCATTTTGTTAAGGTACTTAAATTATTACTGACGTTATTACTATTAAGGGTGTATTGAGAATGATAAACATACATGAGTCGATGGGTAATTATTCAACAGTTTACAATAATGTACAAGATCCCGAGTCGAGTTTTGAAATTTTTGGGTCTTGTTTCAATGTGATGTTGTTGGATGGGTACGGTCATACGACGTAGTTTCGCTGCATTTGCGCAAATCAGGAAAGTACTCGTATATCCAGCACTTCAAATTTAAAATGTGTTTTTTAGTTATTAGTTACATATATTGATAACAGTGTATTAATTAAATATAATTGGAAATATTATTGAAATTGAATTTTTACCTCAATTAATGTTAAGCAGCCCGACATCTGTGACGTCTCAATTCTGGATGCCTTCCCAAGCTGCTTATATAAATAAGCTAATGTCGCGGCTCCCCATGCATATTTAGGGACAGACTCGAGATTACCCAACACATTTACATAATTTTTGGGGACAACATCACGTGTATTATCAACAAAGAGTGTACTCCCCATTAAGTACCACAAGTAACCTCGAGCAATAGAGGTATCGCTCAGGTGCCCACTAAAACACGCCGTGTGTATATCCTTAAGGAGTGTGCTTTTTAAATTGCTTCCCCTAGATCCACATTTATTAATCAATGCATTGTCAGGACATGGTCCGCTGGCAACGACGGGGAGGCCATTTATTCTCAAGCCTACATTGGAAAAAAGTTATTTTTGTTATAAGTGAAATTAATTAATGAGCATGTACAAAATTTGATTTTTTAAAAATTAAGTTTATTTTCAGTTTATCAAGAATAACGTGAACGTCGTGAAGTGTGATCGTCATCTCCCCGAAAGGCATATGAAACGTGTTTGTTTCAGGGTGCCACCGATTCGATTTAATCTTCAGAATGAGGGCATGTTGTTTGATTCAAACATCAATCTCCCGATACCCTCCAATCCAGATTGTAGAATTATTTCAAAATATTGATGGCCTTGACTGAATGGATTCGACGACCATAGGGCAATAGATTTCTTTCGAGTCTGGGAACCAAGGATCTTTTGAAAATTCTACATATTTTAAAAAAATAAAATGAACTCGTTAATTTACATATTGTAACCGTTTGAAATAATAATTAAAAAAATTATGTATTTTACTTACTGGATCTTCCCATATTTTTTTAGCTTTGTGACATTTGAAAGCAAACAACACACTTGGATCATTGGGTCCTCCAAGCATGGGCGTCGTCGTCATCCATTCAGCATTTTGCGACGATGAGGCTTGTGTTGCCTGCAGAAAGCGATTTAGTATTCATTCTCATACTCATGCTGCGCTGAGTGATGAGACATTGAGGGACCATGGGGAGTAGAGTGATGAGAAGTGGACGCGCCCAGAATATTGAAGGTAGACGCACCCGGTTGATTCAAGTTGGGCGTTAACAGATATAACGTAGATGAGTATAAATCAGGGAATTGTACTGGGGTAATATAGGTGTTGGTCATGAAATCATTATCTTCATGTGCAGGATTTGAAGCATACTGCACCGGAACAGACTGCTCGACATATTGTTATACTGGAGGGGTGTTTAGATCGAATCCTAAATTGAAACCTAACATTGTACTCCAATCGAATTGTGCATCTTGTTGCGTTTGTTGTTGCGTTTCTTGTTGCATTCGTTGTGAAGCTGTAACACATCGATTACATAGTCTACACAGATAGGTGCATTCGGCACATTGGTAGTTGAAGCTTTACATAGTGAACTAAGGAAGAAATTATGAAGTTATTCAACTAATACCTTAGAACAAAGCAAGTGACACTTTACAGCAATAAAACTAATACTTTACAGTAATAGAACTAATACTTTACAGCAATACAACTAATACTTTACAGCGATACAACTAATACTTTATATCAATACAACTAATACTTTACAACAATGCAACTTATGCTGATTTTTCTTTAAATATTTTTTTAATTCTTAATTTTTGCAAAATTTGGTTACTTAAAATGTAAGTGTTTTTATTAGTCATTCTCCTACAAACCTTTTAGTACTAAGTATTTATTACTAGTAATTAATCTGACCAAATTTAAATGTTAGGCCGAGTCTAATTCTACTAATACCTTAAATCATTACAACTAATACTTTACATCAATACAACTAATACTTTAAAGCAATACAACTAAGACTTTACAACAATGCAACTTATGGTGATTTTTCTTTAAATATTTTTTAATTCTTAATTTTTGCAAAATTTGGTTACTTAAAATGTAAGTGTTTTTATTAGTCATTCTCCTACAAACCTTTTAGTACTAAATATTTATTACTAGTAATTAATCTGACCAAATTTAAATATTAGACCGAGTCTAATTTTACTAATACCTTATAGCATTGCAACTAATACTTTACATCAATACAACTAATACTTTATATCAATACAACTAATACTTTACAACAATGCAACTTATGGTGATTTTTTCTTTAAATATTTTTTTTAATTCTTAATTTTTGCAAAATTTGGTTACTTAAAATATAAGTGTGTTTATTAGTCATTCTCCTACAAACCGTTTAGTACTAAATATTTATTACTAGTAATTAATCTGACCAAATTTAAATGTTAGGCCGAGTCTAATTCTACTAATACCTTAAAGCATTACAACTAATACTTTACAACCAACTAATATTTTAAAGCAATACAACCAACACTTTAAAAGGATATTCAACTAACACTTTAAAGCATATAATACATATACATTAATAAACAAGAAAAACACACCTTCAATGGTTGATTCACGGATGACTAAAAGTGGATTGCGTTATTGAATAAATTTTTCATTAGTATTTGTCGGAAAAATTGAACAAGAAAAAGCATACATCAAGATATATTAAAACTAAAAAATGAAAAGAAAAACAAAACTAATTCCGGCGGCGGAGGCAACAATGTGAAAATGACTTGTGAAAATGAGAGGATTGAGTAGTGAAAATGAGAGAATTGAGTTGTGAAAATGAGTTGTGAAAGTGTTGTTTATATGTATACATATAGTGTGTTAAAAAAAAGACCGAAATTTAATTTTAAAAAAAAATGAGAGCGCGACACGATACTTGACAATTTGTCTTGGTCGGGCGCATGTCGGGATCGACTACAGTGTCTGAGGCACGAGAAGAAGCGATAACCGAGCAATAGTCCTACTTGAGGTAGGCAAGACGCGTCACGGCCAATGATGATGTCGACGCAACCGCCAAAGCGTCCGTCAAGACTTTTGACTTTTGACCGAAATTAATTTGAATTCTTTGACCGAGAATTAATAAATATTTTGGATTTTAATTATGTTTTATTAATTTATTTTGCTAATTAATTAAATTAATTAATATTATTTGAATAATTTAAAAGTAATAATGATTTGTTATCCACAATATTAATTCATTAATTGATTAATATTTGTAAGTTGGTTATAAAGTAATTATTTATTAGTTCTTCAATTGATAAGTATTGGTTAATTTATTGAAAAATATTAGTTAGTTGATTATAAAGTATTAGTTCATTCATTGTAAAATATTAGTTCAATTATCAATTTAAACATGAAAAATAAATTACATCCAAAAATAAATCACAAAGAGAGCTTACATTATATTAGATAGCATTAGAAGATTACATATTTGACATTACATTACAAAACTTTAAGACATTACATTAGATAAACTATTAGTACTAGAACATTACAAAAGAGTACCAAAATAGGACTGACATTACAATGCAATAAAACTAACCAAACCACTGTAAGGTCCTATATGCAAGAATCAGAAGTAGTACAATAAAAATTAGTTTTATCAATTTCACTAGTTCCTTGATTGCTTCAGTGAGAACCTTGATTACTTGAACCAGATTCTTCATCTCCTCAATCACCTTAGTGTCAGTGTCTTCACCTTAGCCATCATTCTTGTCAACAACCCCCTTATTGTTATCATCAGCTCACATAAAAATATCACATCCACCACCTTCACTTAGCAATGATGGTTATGAAATAACATTTCCTCTTCTAAAGCTTCGAGAAACGTATGTACGACAAGCTTTTCCACAATAGCAAATAAGGTTGTGTCGGATCCGACTAGTAGATGTAGAAGACATGGTGTGTTCTATTTTTTTTGTGTAAGAACTCCTAATTTAGTAGTTGAATGTGTGGAGTATAATTTGGTTGTATGTATATATATATATATATATATATATATATATAACAAATGGATGGATGATTTGGAACAAAAATAATGGAGGGAACAATGAAGAATTGGCGCCAAAATGAAGTGTAATAAAAAAATGGAGGGAACAGGTCGCTCAGCTCAAGCGACGCCTTTGGTGTCAATCGCACGGGCAGATTTAAATCAGTAGAGTCGTCCCGTCGCATGGCTTATCGACATCGACTCTAATGGACCTAAATTGAAAATTTGACCCCAGTTTTACTTCTTATAAATTCGTGTTCATTAAGCCATGCTATCTCACAAATTTTACTTCTTATATATTTCCCATCTTCTACATACATAAGTCCATCCTATATTTTCATTATCTTCTATAATAAATTTGTCTCCTACCTTTCTTTATTTCGTATTCCTTTTCAATATGAGTTCTTATTACGATCCTGATTACGTTTCCGAGGATGTCACTGTTGATTTTATTGCTCCTGATGATGGTTTTGTTAGTGTTAGTGTCCTAGAGATAATCCTTTGTATGAACATAATACTAAGATAATATTCAGTGTTGGTTTAATATTATTGTTTATTTAATATTAAATGTATGGCATTACACTTATTAGAATATTATGTTTGATTGTTTGCATTTGTTCTTATTTGTGTTCCCTTGAATCACTGCTGTCATTAACTACGTGAGAACTCAGATGACTTAAGCGGGATTCTCAAACAGCCTCGATCAAGGATCATCGAGAATGGAATATCGATGACGCAATGGAGATTGGTGTGCGATCCGCATCATACTCTTAGAGAGTGTAGTAAGATCTCACTTACTACGAGATACTAGGGTGGTGTTTTAGATCTCTAGTGGACCATCAAAAGCACTTCTTTTTTGAAAAAGTTGTCTCACACAAACTTTAAAAAAAATGATTCTCACTATTCCAAAATGGTTTCAAAACAGGCACTAGGTATCTCATGATGGATGCACAAATACCATAGAGGGTATTGGTATACCCATCCGAGCAACCGTTTGATGTAGTTCCACTATATGTGTCTACGGGTGTCTCGGTTAGTGGGAGCGATGCGATACTTCTTTGACTTGAGGTCAAAGTGTTACGACATGTTGGAGTGATGAACTTTGACCATGAAGATGCTTGACCCTTCCATGGGTAGATATGACTTGGATTGGGTTCATCATGAAATACATGTGCGTGGTAGTTGGGCCAAGATAAGGATTCATTCCCCAAAGTGGATTTAGAGAATATTCATCTTCTCGCCATAATTGGATCAAAGTCGTTTGGCAATAACGACGTCACCTTGGACTTTGTGACCAAAGGTGACACGAATGATCAATTAGTGATTCGAGATAAATCGATTAAGCTATTTGAATGGACACTTCATCATGTTCAAGGCTAATCGAAAGTATTCGTGAATGAAAGGATAAATCGCATGATAGCCCATGTTACAGATTTCAGGTAGTTGCGTTTCTCCGCAACGCCTCATATATTGAGATTAATCCGATTTATTGTGCAGGGTTCATTTAAGACCGTTAGTTTGACTAATCGCTCGATATATGAGGGCCTATGGGTCACACAACAAGTAACTTCCGTGTACGGATTAGAGTTAGTTGATTAAATATTAAATTAAATATAATATTTAATTAATGGAGAATTAATAATATATTAATTTAGAATTACTTATTATTATTATTTAATTAAAATAGATTTAATTAAATAAGAATCCCAAAATAATATTATGGATTATTATTGTAGGAAAATATCTGTAGGAAAAAACGTATCTTTGAGATATGGTTTTCAAGATTATGAATTATCTTCCTAATAGAGATTTGTTTAAGATATGAGCTAATATCTCCCTATATATATGAGGTCCCGGGATTCATTATTTACTACTACTATAATAAGAAAACCTAGTTTCTCCATAAAATCTAGGATAGAAATTTTCCTAGCAAATTCCGTCTCAGATTCAACGCTGACAAATTCTTGTAGATCTGTTCACGGGGATTACGTGGATACCATAGTTGAGAAATCTGCATTTGACCTGTTGTAAGATTTCTCTTTATGTTTATATGTACTCAATTATGCAATTGTATGTTCGTTGTTGGTGAACTATTTATTTCACCGCATACGTATTACGTGTTAACGTCTTTTCTATATTCCAACAGTGGTATTCTTTTCGCGCCTTAACTAATTGCTTAATTGAATTAACTGGTGTTTTATTTAATTTTTTTTATTTATAAAACACACGGTGCGATCAAAATTGAGTTTTGATCACACCCTGTTTATTTGTTTAAAAGGTGCACGGTAATTAGCAGATTGGGGCAAGTGGCTTTATTAGATAAATTCCACCCACCCCATCTTTAAATCTCCTCCGTTCTCCCTATTTCAAAAATTAGGGTTTTTCCTTTTGGGGATTTGGCTGCCCGATCGCCAATACCCATCTCCGATGATGCCCTGCGATGATGCGGATGGCCGGTGCTTGGCACCGTGCCTCGCACCGTGCGCGGAGGCTCACGGCGTGGTTTCGGTCGGTTCCCTCGGCGTCGTTGATTTGTTTCGCCGTCATCCCTGTAGCGTCGCCTCTGGTCTGTATCTTTTCTCGGTGGTGCAACCTCCTATCGTTTTGGTAAGGGCGGCGCACCGTCGGAATCGATATGAGCGATAGGCGGCGCGCCGCCGATCAAAACCGCCTTATCGGCCTGGTTTGGAACTGGTTCGATCAAAAAAGGGGGCCGCGGACCCGCGCGCGCCCCACCCGGTGCTACCGTGAACGGCGACGAGTTGCCCGCTTGAAATAAGCGGCGAAGGTGACTCGAGCCGGTTCCAATTCGCATACCGCTCTTCTGCGAGTTGATGGTTGGCCGTCTGGCAGCCTGGCTTCGTCCTTGTTCTTCCCGTTCTTAATTCACGGATTCTTCGAATTGTGATTAAACTGATGAATTGGGATTTGGTTTAATTAATTTCGTTAATGATGAGACTAATTAATCTGAAAATTGAAGTTTTGGGAGTTTGGTTTATGGATTGGATCCGTTAGGAATGGGTGATGATGTTCGGGGGCTGTTTTGCAAATTGAATTTGAGACAGGTCCTCCCGTGCAATTTTGGAATTTGCACCTGAGCCCTCTAAACAATAAATAGTTTATTTTGAATAAAATAAAATAAAAAAATTGGATTTTATTTGGTAACTAATTAAATTAATTATCAGTTTAATAATTTAAATATCATTTTTTTAACTGAATTTTTGAAATTCGGTCAAATGTAATTATTAAATCCCACTATTTAACTGTATTATACTTTAACTTGTTAAACACTTTACAGTCCGCATTATACTTGTTTGGGTAGGTGGCGCTCAATAATTGTCGGACCGTATTATTATTATATAAGTGTTAGTCCGTGTAAATCATGTTTGGGTAGGCGGCGCCCAATAATTGCTCAAACGTGATTAGATTAACATGTTGGATCTCGATTAAGCAATTAATACCCCACCTTTAAAACGTTCCTCATTAAAATATAGTTTTCTCATTAATTTGATAAGATGTCTTCCATCAAAATTTAAAGTAGAAGGAGATTTCGTTCAACGAAGTCTTAAAGACCCTCGTCTTTTGCTTCGGATCTACATCTAAGGGACTTTATAGGGACATGTAATGTCGATAGTTTGATGGTTGTAAACCAACTTAACTTTTGTTTCATTAACCCCGAGGGGAACAAAGGGTAAGTGACATTAATCGAACTAAGTTCGACAAACTAGGAATGCGATGTTGCGATTGGTTTGAAAACCTCTGGGTTATCTTTGTTATAATGATCAACCCATTTGGATTATGATAGTAGTAATGTGGATCTCAGTCCATTATGATTTGTATTTAATATAAATTCGTCTTTTTGATGAGATAAATCAAGTATGTGTTTAATTAAGTTTTATTTTATTTGGGGAGGATTGTTGAAATGAATAACATGTCATTGGAAAGCGTTTTGAAAGCGAACAAATTAATTTGGGCCAAACTTTTCTCGACCGGCATCGAAGCGTTCATTTGGTGCTCGAAAAGAGAAGATTGAGTATGTGTTGGACACACCAATCCCTGCTACCCCGAAATTTCGTCTTGAAGATAAAGAAGCCGCGAGTTTAACGCCGGAAAATTTCGGAAGAAGCATCAAGATGATGCTTCCTGGCTCAATGTGTTATGCTCCCCGGGATGACTCGAGTTGAAAAAAAAGCGACATGAGAGGATGCTTCCAGCCGAGATGATCAAGCATCGAAGGATCTCTTTGATCTGAATCTCGATTCAAATTTATGAAGTGAAGAGAGATCTATTTAGATGTCGGATGTCCGAAAAAGGAAGGTTTCTCCTCATGTATTGAAGATGATTGGGCTAATCGAGAAACTTGGTCGTTTGGGCATTGAGCTTAACACAATGTTGCTTTGTTTTATGCCATTCTTTAAAATCGTTTTCGATTCATATTCAAGTTTCATGGTAAACTTTAATATGAATACGGAATCGACAATGCCCGAATAAATAACATCTTTAAAGACTTTTGAATCTTCCTTTGCTAAGGAAAAGCCCGTGCTCATGGTGAGTGCTCCTACTTATCCGCTCAAAAAGGAAAAAGAAGTCGGGCGGCAAGGCAAAGAAAGGCTCAAGGTTCAAACTTCCTCAAGCCCAAAGGTGGAATTCAAAAGAAGGAGAGGGTGGACAAGGGTGTATGCCTCCACTGCAAGCAGAAAGGGCATTGGAAGAAGGAATGTAAAAGGTTTAAAGGTGAAAAAAGAAGACAAAAGGGTGTCTCGGCCCCATGGAATAGGTATGTTTGTTATTGAGATAAACATGTCCACAAATGATACTAACTGCTGGGTATTGGATACCGGTTTTGGCTCACACATTTATACAAATGTGCAGGGTCTCAAGCATAGCAGGGCAGTTAGGCCGGGTGAAGTCACCCTACACGTTGGGAATGGAGCAAGAGTTGCTGCTGAATGTGTTGTCGTTTATGTTTTAGATTTACCCTCTGATTTTAGACTTGAACTGAATAATTGTTATTTTGTTCCCTCTATTACTCGCAAATTATTTCTATTCCTATGTTAGACATTGAAGGGTTTTCCTTCAATTTTGCAAATAATAATTGTTATTTTTTGCTTAATGGTGATATGTATGGGAATGCTCCTTTATCGGATGGTTTATACTTGTTGCATTGTGGACATAATATTCTTAATATACAAAACAAACGACTCAAACTTAGTATTCATGAAAACCCAACTTACTTGTGGCATTGTAGACTTGGTCATGCAAATGAAAATAGGATTGCAAGGTTAAGAAAGTTAGACTACTTAACCCCATTCGATTTTGAGTGTTATGGTAATTGTGAATCCTGTCTCAAGGGCAAGATGACCAATAAACCCTTTTTCGGAAAAAGGAGTTCGTGCCAAAGAAGTTCTAGAGTTGATCGTTTATTGATGTTCGTGACTATTGCCCAATCTACATTTAGGGTCAATTCGGATACTTCCTCACCTTTACTGACGATTTTTGAAGGTACGGGTATGTGTATCTTATGAGACAAATCTGAATCTTTTGAGAAATTCAAGGAGTTTAAGGCTGAAGTAGAGAAGCATTTTGGTAAGAGTATTAAGACTTGTTGGGAAATTTATAGTTTTGATGAAAGTTCCAAAAACACATGTAATAGGACGGTCGGACTGTTAAGGATCGATGTTTACATTATTGCGATAGGAGACCCGATTGATAATGATTGTATAGAAAACCGATGTAATAGATAGGTCACATATTGAGGGGAACTCAATATGTAAAGGTCGATCCAAGAATCGGAAGAAAGTTCGATATCCCGATTGCCGTAACGCTAAATGAGAATCGGAAGATCGATCGAATCGATCTAGTCGATAACTCAAATGAAGTCATGAAACTCAAACTCTAATACTAGAAGATCGATGACTTCCGTAAGATAAGACTAAGACCTACATCACCGAGTCGGTAGCTTGAAGCTAAGTCAAAAAGCGCCGAAGACTCCATCGAAGATCGATGGCCAGATCGACAAAGTCACCATAAGATGAAAACCGATATTTCATCTTATCATACGCCCGCGATCTAAACAAGAAGAATGCCAACCTTAGTTGGAGGAACAACACCGCAAAGCAAGGCTTCCATCCAATAAGGAAGAGACACGTATGAACAGAGCCGACATCATGGATTTGATGTTGCTCTCTCAAACGGCTATAAAATACACATTCACGCTTTCAGCCATGCCGTTCCTGAAGCACGTCACATCAAGCCTGCAAGTCTACCTAAAATAGCCTGAGATTCAAATTGCTCTCCAACGGCTCCTTGATCTCAAGGTCTATAAATATGGGATCACACTTCAGAGTGAAACACGGAAATGCTTGGACAAACAACATAATCACGAAGCTCAAACTATAGTCAGATTTCCGCACGAAGAACACAACAACAAGCTTATTATATATTGTGTTCATCCCATAAGTTCTTAGCAAGAAATCTTTTCATCTAGCTATCAGGCTGCTTGTAAGCAAGGAAAGATTTCATAGTTGGAACCTCAACAATCTTACCCAAACCCCCAAGTTAGGATAAGTTGTTTAGCAAGATTTCAGTCTAGGGTTTCTAGTACTGATTTCTGGGATCGGTTGAGTGAGAACTCTTAAAACATCTGTTGGTGTACTGTGTTGGACTAACACACTAAACTAAGTCGGTCGGTTAAGTCGGTTAAGTTGGTGCCCCTTGTGAAAGGGAAGAGTGGACGTAGGGATCGGTTTGTCCGAACCACTATAAATCTTGTGGTGCCTTTATTGCTTTGATTAACCTTTCACATCGCACAATCTTAAAGCGCATACATTCTAAGTTAAGATCGAGAACACCAACTTCGATCCGATCGACTTGATATTTCGGCTATCCGATTAAAAGATAAAACTTGGAATCGGATTTATACAAAACCGGTTTTTCACACGGGTAAAACTTAAGCTTCCGCGACACATCGCTTAATCGATAGTTACCGAATCGACCGTCTTCGGGCGTTTCAAGAAGTTGGTTATCGATTATAAACCGATTCACTAAAGACTCGATCGTGTTATCCGCTCACACACCGATCCGCACGAAAAGTTTTTTTTAAGTCTATTCACCCTCCCCATCTGACGCCTTCACATAACCCGCGGGACCTACAAGTGGTATCGTAGCGGTTGGTTCTTCCGACCATCGATTATGTCATTGTGGTCAATCGAATCGATCTTGAAAAACCGTTTTTAAAAACTCATTCATTTTCCAAAATCACTCAAGATGGATAACACGTCCGTATGTATCATGATCTGAGAAAAGTTCTCAATTGATGAGTATGCGATTGGGCCATATATATGTCCAACCATCTAGGCTCGTCAATGGCGTAATGATGGAAGTCATCGAGAGAGGACCCATCATCATTTACTCGACAATCCCGCGATCGGAGGAGATCCGGACTTTCCCTACGGGAAGTCTTGTGCGAAAAAAGTATATACGATGGACACGTAAGAAAGAAAAAAACGCATACTCTGGACACCATTGCAAGACATATCATCATGAAGACAATGGATAAGGTCACTAAAGAAAAGATTAAGTATCTCAAATCTGCGAAAAGCAATGGGATACTCGGGCCGAGATCTGCGAGGAAATGAGCAGAAAAAAAGCGGTAGTCTTCAAGCCGAATCCGGTGAAGTTCGAGAAATCAAGAAGAATCTTTAAATTAAAACCATCAACGAACTCGATGGAAGAATTACAATGTCTATAAACAAGCTTCGAGAACTTGGTAGAGATGTCCGATAAAGATATCAACTATAAGATCCTAAGGTCTCTACCAAGAAGTGGGACATGAAGGTCACGGTAATCAAAGATTCTCTTAAGGACATTTCAAGAATGAAACCAAAGTAGCTTGTTCTTGAGTCTTAAAGCTCACGAGTTAAGAACGATTGAAAGAGGTCAAATTTGATGAAGACGAGGTCCCTGAAAATGAAACCTCGACTTCAAAAATCGCTTGCTTTCAAGGCTAAATGAGTGTAACAAAGGCCAATGAACCCATTGGAAATATATTAAGTCAGCGAGCAGATCGCTTTACTTACCGGGAAGCTTGAGAAGTCGGATATACAACTTGGTAAGTATCGAAGATTTTATAAGGACTATCAACATAGCCGAGGATCGAGATAGGAGATCGCATAATAGATCTCCGTAAAAGAAAAGATCCGATGATCGGAGGGATCACAGAGATGAAAGGGAAAGAGATAGTCGGGCGAAGGAAGGAAGAGATAACCAATCGATAGAAGAAAACTCGGACTACTATCAAAAAAGGAAATCATGGTCGATAGGTCATACAGACGAGTGATTCACCCGAAGGAAAGGAACGGTGGATCGGGGAGAATGCTTAATCGCGGAGAAGCCAAAGTCACTAAAGTTGCCCCGCCTGCACTGGACGCCGAGAGAGGGAAGAAAAGAGGAACAAAAAGAGAGCAACAAGTATAGAGACGGAAGAGCCATGGTTGCAAAAACGTCAGAATCGACGATTTTTTAATGCCTCCGAGGACTCCGGATACTCCTAAATCAAAAGAAAACAAAGAAAAAGAAGTGAAAAAAAAAATTCTATGAAAATGAAGATCCGATATTCTCGTCGCCGACGATGATGAACTCTGCCGATGGCCGTGGAGGACCAAGTCCGAGGTAACCTCCAAACCCCCCTTCGTATCTTCTACACCTTTATCATTAGCAACCTCGCCGGGAGATTGACCAAAAACTCTACTCGGAGCAATTGCTTGACGATCTCTCCAATGCAAAGAGAAACTTATGCTATTGTGGAACTTTTTGAGAATGATAAGCCGAGGACGTAAATAATCAACTTGTCAAGAAAAATGATCTCGAAAAGCCTCCGAACTTAGATCATTTAAACTTTCGAGGAAGAAGGTAATCGAGAATTTAAAATTCTCGAAGTTAAAGCTTACGATCAGAAAAGCAGATCAAAGATCGATGGAAATTAACGTAAAGCAAGTCGATGACTTCAAAATCTTGCAAGCAAAATTCGATGAGCTATTCCGAATGCATGAAAGTCCGAAATCCTCCGAGGATAATCACAGAAGAAAATAGATGTTTTTTCAAAATCATCTCAAACCGATTAAAGACATAAACGCCTATTTTCGAGTAAAGATTGATAAGGAGGGACTTGGCTATGAGAAACCCTCCACATCCTCAAAAAGCCCGGATCGATTCATCTCGTAGAAAGGTGTAATCGACGAATTCTGAAAAAGATACACCAAAAGCTAAACTTGTATCTAATAGGGGTAAGAGACCGGGCTGAGGCTTTAAAGTGCCTAACCGAAAAGGGAATGTAAATGGACCCCAACCGGTAAAGCATCACCGAGGAATCAACGGAAGAACAAGGGTTCTTAAGAAGAGACCTCAACTCGATCAATGGTCGGGGAATCGAAAAGACAACCTACAAAAAAAGGAAGTCTAATTTGAGACCCAACCAAGGTCGGTGCCTAATAAGCATGCTTCGTAAATCGCGAAAAACCATCTATCGAAAAGGATATGAATCTTTTGATGGTAAAGATCATGTTACCTACCCCTATAGTCGAATTTTAGGAATGTCAAGACCAACCATTAATTGGAAAAAAAAGAAGACAAACCTAAAAGTTAAATCATAAGTCTTCTAAGTCATCCAAGGTTCACACAAGTAATCATACAAATCGAAAAGCATGTGAGGATAAGTATGATTATGTTGACAGTATGGGAGACAAATCAGGGCCTTCCGATCCGACCGATCACAATAGAGTGCTCTGTTTGTATGGATCCCCAAATCCAAACCTAACCCCCTCAGACCTAATCCGAAAAGGGTACCTAAAACCGATCATTGACAGGTGTTTGCGTGGGTCCGCCAACAAAAGGAGGTGTGCAAGCAACTATCCGGGTACATCGATAGTGGATGCTCAAGGCACATGATCGAAGCAAACATCTCCTCGGCTCCTACATAGAATGTAAAGGCCCGCGTGTACTCTTTTCGGTGATGATAACTTTGGTTATACCAAAGGGTTTGAACCTTAGAGAATGATGATGTACAAATATTTTGGAGTCTCGTATGTCGAAGGTCCGAAGCATAACCTATTATCGGTTTCATGGTCTGCGATAAACGGATTCAAATGTTGAGTTCTCGATCGATCAATGCACTATCAAGAATCGAGTCACCAATGATATTGCTAATGGGTTCAAGAAAAGGGACGATCTACCCACCGATTGGATTGGAACAGTTGTCCAAGAAATCGTGCTCGATTGTTAAGAGTTCCAAAAGTAGCGGTTGGCTCAAGGCACAAAAGAATGAGCCATCCGAACTTTAAAACTCTTAATAAGATAAGCTAGGATGTCTCTAGTGGAAGGACTTCGAATGAAGTGTTCTTAAAAGGATCGGACATGTCTTTGCATGTCGGGGAAGGAAAACAATCAAAGCTTCATTCAAAGGAATTTCCGGACCAAAGATCCGGCAGATCATCGCTTTTTTGCTTCATATGGATCTGTTTGGACCGATTATCCGGTCGATCTCAACGACGAAATACACTCTCGTAATCGTGGATGACTATTCCAAGTTTACAGGTTATATTCTTACATAAGAAGAATGAGGCGACAACCAAGATACCCGAAAGTCTGCTAAGAAGATTACAAAATGAGAAGGGTGTCAACAGTAGTAAAAATCGAGATCGGATAAAGGTATGCAAATTTTTTGAACTCCTTTATTACCGATTTTTTTGCTCTAAGTTTGGTATACATCATGAAACATGTCCACGAGGACGCCATACACGTAATGGAGTAGTTGAGCGAGGAATGAACTCTCAAATTATTTCGCCGAACAATGTTAATTTTAACATGCGATACCAAACCGTTTCGCGCAAATAATCTTTTTGCATGCCATACGCAGTAACGATGTCTCTCGACTAAAGGCTCACTACAAAACACCTTATGAACGTGGAAGGGCGTAAAACCTCGCTTTCTTACTTCCAATGTTTTGGGTGCAAAGTGTTTCATACACAACAATGGGAAAAGTCGGTTGAAGACTTTTGAGGCCAAGTCGATGAGGGTATATTTCTAGGGTATTCTCATCTAAGCAAAGCCTTCGGGGTCTACAAACAAACGTAACCCTAATTGTGGAAGAAACACCCCATGTAACCTTTGATGGAAGCATCTTCGATCAAGAGAAAAATCTTTCGTAACGTTAAGTACCGATCTACGTAACTCGATATTTTAAAAAAATGGATATTTTAACGATCAAGGAAAAAGGATCTTAAATCAGATTAATTTACATTCCGGATCTAGGGTGATTCACCGGATCAATCAGATCCTAAGGTAACAAACAACCGTCGATGAAAAAGCCGATTCACCGAGACAAGAAGAATCGAACCATCCTGTTGGATGGGGAACTCGAAGTTCTCACGACGAGCAGACATCGACACATGATGATTCCAACATCACCGAGACTTGTTCTTATCAAGTGGACCATAACCCGCAGACCACTCCCAATCACTAGTAATAAGATTTTATCGTAAACGGACGATGTTCTCAAAACCGACGCAAATCGTAAGCGAAGGACTCGGATAACCGGTCATCCAACCGACCGATAATCGGAGACCCGTCGATAAAATTAAAACTAGACATCGATTGGTGAAAGTGCCATGTATTGTTGTTATCATTTATGAAGGAACCAACTACAATCGAGGAAGCATTACAAGCATAAACTGGATTCAAAAGCCATGCAAGGAGGAGCCGGAACAGTTCGAGAGAAATGAAGTATGGGAACTAAAGAGACGCACCAAAGTCATCAAGACGTAATTATTACGAAATGGATCTTCAAGAACAAGAGATGAGAAAAATGTTATCACCGAAATAAGGCAAGACTTGTTGCTAAGGGGTATTCACAATCGTAAGGAATTGATTTTGATGAGACCTTTGCATTTAATCGCCGCTTTGAAGCCATTGGTTGATTTCGCTTATGCTTCCCTCCAGAGGGTTCAACGTGGTATCGATGGACGTAAAGAAGTGCTTTTCTTAAATGGGGTACTAGCGGAGGAAGTTTATGTTAACAACCTCCGTGCTTTGAAAAGGGCAACCAAGTGTATCGGTTAAGAAAAGCTCTTTATGGTTGAAACAGTTCATGAAAGCTTTGGTATGATATTACTTCTCAGTTCTTGATCGAAAGTGGGTTCACTAAAGGAACAAAGGACGTAACCTTATTCGAGAATAGAAGATGGAGAAGATATTCGATGGTTCAGATTTACGTGGGCGACATCATCTTTGGATCTCCTAACAAGAACCTATGTGAAAGATTCAAAGAACCGATGATGAGGAAATTCGAGATGTCCATGATGGGTCGATGAATTACTTTCTAGGTCTCCAAGTTAAACAAAGTTCGGAAGGGATATTCATCTCGCCAAAGCAAAAGTACACTAGGAATCTTTTTGGCTAAGTTTGGAATTCAAAATAGTAAGGAAGCGAAATTCCTATGATGATTTGGATTCAAGATGGATTTTAATTGAAATTTCGGGAAAAAACAAATCGGAAGGAATATAGGGCTCTCATTGGATCTATTATAATTGACCGCCCAGACGAGATATCACTTTTTTAATTAGGTGTATGTGCAAGATTTCAAGCAAATCCAATGATCACCACTAGAAATGCCTAAGTTTGATTCTTAAGTATCTGAAAGGAACAATAAACCTTGGTTTATTCTACCCATCGATGATAATCTAGAGCTTAGTGGGTATTCTCGATTCTCGATTATGGAGGTTGCAAGATCTTTTTAAAATCAACCTCAGAACATGTCGGTTCTTAGGAATAAACCGATCTCGTGGTTCAAAAAAGCGTTACGACAATTCTTTACATCATCAACAATACTTAATATATGGGCTGCAACTAAGAAGTCGTTGTTCCCAATCGCCTGCCTGGTGATTTTTTCTTTAAATAATTTGAGGATTACAACATTGTAGCTAAGAACGTACCTATATTAAAATGTAAATAATAGTTTTATGCAATCACTCGTAATCAAACCTTCTACATACAAGATGCAAGCATGTGGATGTCGACACCACTTTATAAGAGATCACGTTGAAAAAGAAGAATATCGGAATGGAAAAGATTCATCTTGATATAATACTTTAGCAATACAACGATATTCTAACCAAGCCACTAAATGAGATCGATGGTCAGAGATTTATCAATTTAGGACTTCTTAGATCTTGGAGAAATGTCACCTTAAAAAAATGTTTGATGGAATGTTCTCTTAACTAATTGGTTAAGAGACTAACCGGATCGAGAGAAATCAGTTGAGTTTGGTATCTTAACCGATCTCAAGAGACCGATAAGCAAAAATCGATCGGACTTACACTTTACGGATCCAAAGGAAATCGATCGATTTTAGTTTATCGATTTAAAGTCTATTTTTAAAATTTTTTCGATTCAAGGTTTATCGATTTAAGAAAAATGCCGGTTTAAAGGATTATCCGATTAAATCAATTTGGTTATAGTATTTCTTTGTGATTCGCTTTTAGGCGATATTCAACAAGCAAGATTCGAGAGATTAAAAGCTAAACAATCGCATAAGAAACAACCAAGGAATGTACACAACGATGAAATAATGTAACTTTTCATTGATAAAACCCGAAGGTGAGGTTACATTACGAAGTTACAAGTACAAGAAAGACCGGAGAGGTCAAGACATAAATGTTAACCAAAATCCTAAACCTATAACCCTAACCCTCATCCTAACCTTGAAAAAGTGAAGGAAAGAGAGATTTTAAACTCTCATTTTCCCCCACTTAACAAGGGGTGAGAGAGGCTTTAAAGAACGTAATCCCAAAGGCGTCGCAAAAAGTCAAGATCAAGAAAACCGGAGCGCAGAGGCCTTGATAGGATTCTTAAGAGTTGTGAGCCCTAAAAAGGAAGTGTAATAGGCTCTCCAATTGTTAAATGGAGCGAATTGTGCCAAAGAGTTGGTCATCGATTTCATGGGCACATGTGTCGTGATATTTTATACCAGACTAAGTCCGATGGTTACTTGGTTACATCATCCAGATAGACACACAAAGGTGCATACGGTTAGGAGAAGTGTCTTCTCGGTTGCAGCAGCCAGATCCGCCGCCGGGTGGTGGTAGAGAAGCTTTGCAAAAGAATCGACCGAGAATGAAATCGAAGATGATGAAGAAAACAACAATAAGGGATGCAAAGGGTTGATTTGAGAAGGTGAAACCATATAAAAGGGTGTAAAAGTGTTTGCGGAAGTCTCACCGAAACAAGGGTTCACCAAGATACATGATTCTTACAAAGAAGATAAGTATGGTGAATGGGTGAAGTTGTGTAAAACATTGGTCCAATTTATAGAGGCCAAGCAAGGATGCAAATGCAATTTTCATTTCAAGAAGCCTATCCGAGAAATTTGCATCAAAAGGGAAATGATGTAGAAATCACGCGATCGATAATTGGATAAATTTACGGTTGATTGACATATCGAGAGATTGGCGATATTTACGCATGTCAATCACGCCTACTTAGGGAATAGAAGCTACTTCTCTAGACTAAGTTTTGGCGGTAACACTTATCCCAAGAATTGGCTTAGGTCCTATAAAAAAGAATCGGATGAGGTCAACCAAAAATCGACATTTTACGAGCATGATCGGATAGAGAGATCTCACGAGCTTGAAACTCCAATAAATCGGATATATCATTATATGTCAGAAATATCGGTTGAAGGGGAACTTCAACCGATCAAGGAGGATCAAAAGGGAAATCGGACGATTTTAAGGAAAGATCACTAAGCTTGAAGTTTCAACAAATCGATGCAACTTGGAGAAGATCGGTTGAAAAGATCGGTTGGGAAATTTCTTAAGGCTTAAAAAATAATGATTAAGATCAACAAGTGGAATCAACATTGACAAGTAATATTTTTCGATTACAACATCACCAACCGAACACGGAGTATCTCTTTTCTCTTGTTCTTTACTTATAACAAAATGGATGGATCGATATTATTTGCCTTTATTGTACCCACTATCCTTGTGGCGTGTACTCGCAAATCATTTAATGCGGACGTGGGGTACATGTATTAACCGCTACTTGATCGTGCTTTTTAAATCCAAAGTTTTTGTGTACGTGCGTTTTCGACCCTACGATCAAAAACCGCTTCAACTGAGCGCATAATCTTTTCAAAAACGATTGATCTTCAAAATCTTGTCTTTTTGTACCCTCCGTTTATATAAGATTCATCAAACCTTACGAGTTTTTTCCGCTTCACAAACTTGCATTACTTTCACAAAAAAACTTCAAATTTTTTCACGTTTCAAAACGATTTCTTAGAGTTCAAAATCTTCTCTGAAAATTTGTATCTGGTAATATTTTCTTTTCAACTTAATGATGAATCTTTCTTTCCGTTAAAAACATTGATTTCAAAAGTTGTTTTTCGGAATTTATGCTTCATTGCCTTTTGTTTTCCGCGGTATGATATTGATATTGATTATGCACAAATTTAATGAGTCTATCTCACCCGTAGATGGCCACTCATGGACTAGGAAAGATCATGTGCAACTATGCGAACGGGCAACGAAGATCTTTGAGGATAAATTGTTCGATTTGGAACCACCGAGGATTCTTGAATCCATGGAGGTGGAACAAATTCTGAAGAAGGCTGGACTGGAAACATATTGCTCTGCTCACTGCAATCCAGTGATGCAGTATGAAGCACTACAATTCTTGCAGAATTTGAGTGTGGATCTGAAAAAAACCGAGAGATTTAACCGATGTCGTCTATCAACGGGAAGAAATCGGGACCGACAAATGCAGACATCACTCGTCTGCGTTCTTTTACTTTAAAAGGGCGAATCTCACTGCGCATTCCAGGGAGAATGAGGACGAAGAAATCAGAGAGGAGCTCTTAAGAGGCGGACAAACATCGAAAAGCCGGATTCATCGTGCCAATGCTCAAAAGAAAGTACAGATCGTTGTTTGACATTGTCATTAAGAACGATCATGGGAATCTCATTTTAGCCTTGATGCTCTCACATCACCAAAATGTACAAAGATGGCAAAGAATAATTGATGGGGCTCGGAACATCAATTGGCACGGCTTCCTGAAAAGCCATCTTGCTCCAAGAACACGAAAAATTTGGAGTCAATGAATCCAAGTGTGTCTTTCGAGAAAAGAGAGTCAAGAATCTCAACAAGGTTGCGGTTATATTGAAAAAGACAAACCGCCAAGCCGAATGGAATGATCAAGAATGGATCGAAGTCCTACAATGCCTTCCTTCATCAACCTATTATATATGGGCCACAGACGATGACAAGGAGCCCACTCCAACAAAATCAAGAAAGGAAAGAGCAAAGAAACGCCATCCACACCAGATTGCTCCACGTAAAAAAGAAACGGTTCGGTGAAGGCCTGCGAGAAGAGGCTAAAAGAAAGAAAAGAAGCTACCATGACTCTAACACTAGAAGATAAGTCGGAAAGAAGAAAGAGCGTTGATTAATATTAAATTAAACAAAGAATTTAATTTATCGATGTGCGAAGCTTCAACCCGAGGGCTCGGAAACGATCCGAGGTAGAAGCACAAACCGATAAATCTCCTTTTCCTCAACCTCAAAAATGGTTCACCGATTCGGACTAAAGGAGAAAATGAAAGCATGTCACTCCCGCTAGTTCACCGCCATGGTTTTCAAAGATTAATAATTATCTTCCAATAAATAATCCACCGCAGTCGAACCAAGATAACTGAGCCGAATATCGCACAACCAGAAGCTTCCACATCTCATCCAACGGAATCCGATTGATAATTCCTCAGATCCAGATCAACAAAGACCTAGTTTTGGAAAAATGGTCGACTAAGAATTGAACGAGATTGATGAGACGTATCCTGGCCCGGGTCGCCCATCCCGCTATAAGAGAAGAAGTCATGGAGATCCTCACCGAGAGATCTCGATTAATTTCTTTTCTCGATCTTATCTTACTTGTTGAACGGATGGGTGGTGCGGATGAGTTCGCAGATTTTGACTTCGATATGAGGAAGTTCGCCAAAGTGGGATCACCGGTGAGCTCATATCGAGCAACTGCGGAAAGCTCGATCCCGGGAAGTTGGAATTGCGGAAGAAGAAAAGCCGGAGATTTATTTTCAAGAAGCTCCAAACAGATCGAAATGGAGAATGCAGAGGTGGCCGATGAAAGTGGAACTGTCTTTGCAGTTCACGACCAACCACCGGAGGCACAAACAATCGAAACTCGATCAAGTGATGGATCCAATTCCTACATCTCAAATCACCATCGATCAACTTCGGGGAGATCGATCTTGTCTCAAAGATCTCCCGAAAGAAGAGATTGAGGGAGTCTTAATCGATCGAGACAAATCGCCTCAAACAAATCGAAGCAATCGAGATCGGTTCTCCCAATCCATGACCACCATATGTTCACGAAGCTTACAAAATCGATTGATGACAAAGTCAAACATTGGATCAAAATCAATCTTCTTTTTCGACGCCACCGAGAAAAGGCTCGAGTTATCGAAGAGAAATTTGACAAAATGATTTGGACACTCTCGCTACAATGGAAATCGCCAAGAAAGAGCCGATTATAACGTTTCGAGAATCTAACAGCTCAAACTTCGTGTTTATCTCGCTAATGATCTAAATCGGGCATTGTCAATAACTTTGGGTCTCGACTTCCCACCTCAATGCGCTTTTTTGATCAAACCAAAAAGGGGGGAAGGATCGAGAAACCAACTGACACATCGAAGATAAGGCCCATGGACAAAGCTCAATTGCAAGAAAGATGATGCTGCGGGTCTTTGGGACATCAAAAATCTGGACCGATTCTCGCATCAGAAAGTCACCGGAGCACCCTCCTAGTCGACACAGCCGATAAGGAGCTAAAGCTATAAAATTGTCCAAAAAGAGCAGATGGTCAAGAAGAAAGAAGGAATGTAAAAACGGGCACAAGGTAAGGGTTGAAATCAAGTTCAAATCAAGGGCTAAGAAAGGATTATTTGGAAAATCCCGCATTTAACCTCGGTTAAAGCAAAGAGTTAAACACGAGATCATACCAAAAACTTGCCCGACACGCTAAGAGGTTTGAGGAATGGAATAAGATCGAAGTGAATGGCTTCTAGATGCCTTTGTCCTTGATCTTGTTCCAAAAGAAGAATCACCGGATGATGAGTTCCTCAACCGGTTCTGTAATAAATTTCGGACTTTTCAAGTATCCGGAAAATGAGGCCAAGCTTATAAATGTAAAGATATCTCGCCAAGAGTATGATCTCGTTAAGTATACTCGAAGAAGGTAAGATGGCTCATTTGATGATGGCATTTGAGAGATTCTACTTTGACATCTTGAGCAAATCGCATATAACCGATCAAGTGCGGATAACCGATGTCAAATGGAAACTTTATCGATTTTCAACGTTCCACAAGACCAAAGAGAAATGCCGAAGGATACAAGCCCAAGGAGTGAAGAATCGAAGAAGACGTCTAGGGATCACCTTTTAAATTCAAAACTTTTACGATGTAACATGTATTCAACATATCTAATGAAAAGTTTATTTTTTCGATCCCAAGACAAAATCTCTTTTGTTTTCCGATTATTTGCTCTTTAATCTTTTTCTATACTTATCAACTGTTTTGTTTCTCAGTGTTTTGGTTTCATCAAAAGGGGGAAATTGTTGGGAAATTTATAGTTTTGATGAAAGTTCAAAAAACATGTAATAGGACAGATCGGACACTTTTTTGGTCGATCGATGTTTACATTATTGCGATAGAGACCGATTGATAATGATTGTATAGAAAAACCGATGTAATAGATAGGTCACATATTGAGGGGAACTCAATATGTAAAGGTCGATTCAAGAATCAAGAAGAAAGTTCGACATCCAAGACAGGCGTAATGCTAAACCGTAAGCGGAAGATCGGTCGAATCGATCTAGTCGATAACTCACGGAAGTCATGAAACTCAAACCTCGAATACTAGAAGATCGATGACTTCGTAAGATAAGACCGAAGACCTACATGTCCGGAGTCAAAAATCGGTTGAAGGTTAAGTCAACATGTATTGAAGATTATCGTAGATCGATCAGATCGACAAAGTCACGGCATAAGATTAAAACCGATATTTCATCTTATCACACGTCTGCGATCTAAACAAGAAGAATGCCAACCTTAGTTGGAGGAACAACACCATAAAGCAAGGCTTCCATCCAATAAGGAAGAGACACGTATGAACAGAGGCGACATCATGCGGGATTCGATGTTGCTTCTCTCAAACGGCTTATAAAATACACATTCACGCAAAGACCATGCTGTTCAAAGACGTCACATCAAGCCCGCAAGTTACCTAAAATAATTCGAGATTCAAATTGCTCTCCAACGGCTCCTTGATCTCAAGGTCTATAAATATGGGATCACACTTCAGAGTGAAACACGGAAATGCTTGGACAAACAACATAATCACGGCTCAAACTATAGTCGATTTTGTTACGAAGAACACAACAACAAGCTTATTATATATTGTGTTCATCCCATAAGTTCTTAGCAAGAAATCTTTTCATCTAGCTATCGTATCAGCTTTAAAGCAAGGAAAGATTTCATAGTTGGAACCTCAACAATCTTACCCAAACCCCCAAGTTAGGATAAGTTGTTTTAAGAAGATTTCGATCCTAGGGTTTCTAAGATCGATTTAAGGATCGGTTGAGTGAGAACTCTTAAAACATCTGTTGGTGTCTTCAGGTTGGACTAACACACTAAACTAAGTCCAAATCGGTTAAGTCGGTTAAGTTGGTGCCCCTTGTGAAAGGGAATAAGAGTGGACGTACAAAACCGGGTTTGTCCTCAAACCACTATAAATCTTGTGTGCCTTTATTGCTTTGATTAATCGCTCTCACATCGCACAATCTTAAAGCGATACATTCTAAGTTAAGATCGAAAACACCAAGCTTAATCCGATTCGATTTGATATTATGGTCATCCGATTAAAAGATAAAACTTGGAATCTGATTTATACAAACTGGTTTTTCACACGGGTAAAACTTAAGCTTCCGCACACATCAGTTAATCTGATAGTTACCGAACTGATCTGCTTTCTGGCGTTCAGTAAGTTGGTTATCAGACCAAACTGATTCACTTCGCACTCGATCAAAGCTATCCGCTCTCACACCGACCGCACGTAAAAAAGTTTTTGAGTCTATTCAAGCCCCTCTAAGGTTACGCCTCACATAACCTGGGTTAAGGGACCTACAAGACTCTTCGATCAGATCGAGAAGGAGAATATCTTAGCCATGAATTCACTGATTACTTGAAGTTGCATGTAATCCAATCACAGTGGACTCCTCCCGGAACACCACAAATGAACGGTGTGTCCAAAAGGAGAAACAGAACCTTGTTAGACATGGTAAGGTCCATGATGAGTTTTTCCTCTCTTCCAACATTCTTGTGGGGATACGCGCTTCAAACCTCAATCTACATTCTGAATATGATTCCATCCAAATCAGTTGAGCATACGCCATACGAGCTATGGCATGGCAAGAAGCCAAACTTCAGTCAAATGAAAACGTGGGGCTGCCCCGCGTTTTTGAAGAAGATGCTCACTGATAAGAATGAGAATAAAATGACAAAAAATGTGTTCAATGTAGGGGTATGATTCTCCGCACTATCAAACGTCATGTTCATCATATCATTATATACACAAAGTAATCAGACATCATAATAAGGTAACTAACCGAATATTTTCATAAATTCTACCAAAAGATAGCTCTCTTGTAATATTATATTTTTTTAAGATAACAAAATGAAGGATTGAAGCACAATATATATTAAAAGATCTAAGTTGACTGCTATTTTAACATAAGTAAAGTAGCGTGCACATGGTATAGATCAACCTAATTATTCTAAAAGAAAAATATTTTTTTAGGTTTCCAACTCTTTTTTTTTTCTTCATCGGAGAAGATTGGGCAAATGTTACTAAAAGTCCTACAGTAAAAAACAGAATAACAAATAAAACACTAGAAAAATAAAGAATTTTCGGATAGAGAAAACTATCTACTTGCACAAACTAAAGGGTTGAGGCAGATCATTGTAAACACAACGATATATGTGTTCCATATTGTGCAATAAAATGTTACAGTTGTCACTGAATATACAAATAATAAAAACATACATGAACCTCAAATCATCATCTCGTTCATTCTATAAACGACACCCACAAAAAAAAAACATCATATTATTTTAAATAAAAAATAATTATATTTAAACATGAAATATAATTCTATTTAATTCTATATAATTTTTAGATTATATAGAAGTTAAATAAAGCACATAATCCTATAATATAAAACTATATTATTTTAGAGTCAAATATATTAATAATCTCAATTTTCATAACATGCGGGAATAAAACTTTATTTAGTTTAATTAATTTCATTTTATTATATATTCATATTTATTATTTATTAATATTATGAAGTGAAATATATCTTCTTTCAAAGTAAATTTTATATTAATATATTAGATTAAATACCTCAAAATTATAGTTTTTATTAATTAAATTATACTCATGATTTGTATTTTTAAACATTGTATATGTGATATATATATATATATATATTTATTTATTTCTTATTCTAAATTATAGCATACTAATTATTATAATTAAGGTATATCATATATTCATAGGATAATATAAATAAATTATTATTTCATTAAATAGTTTAAGAAACAACAATTAGTTGGTGTAATAAATTTACATGTTGTGGCATAATGTATTGGTAAGATCCATTTGTTTTAATAATTATAAATGTTTTAAATGGTAAAATTGACAACAATAAAATAATTTAAAACGAAAAACTTTTTTCAATTTTAATATGTTTGACTCTATCTTAAAGTATTCAAAAAACTATTTTTTTTTTTTTAAATAATTCAAAAGTTAAAATGACAGTTTATTTAAATAAAAAGATACTATGTTTTCCCGTTAAAAAAATTATTGTAATGTGACCAAAATTTTTGATAGTCTTTATTTAAATATTAATTTATATTATGTTTTAGATCAATTCAATTAGACATCTACTTAATTAATCTAAAAATTAGAAGCTTTAGATTAAACATAAATCATCATGTACATAAATTATTTTCTTATATCCAATATCAAACTTTTGAGGTACACATATATAAACTAAGTAATTTTTTTTAATGTTATCTTTTTATATAAGATTTTTCTATTGAATCTTTTTGATAATTTATAAAATACATATAGTATTAATTTGGTGATTGCAAAGTATCAGCAATTGATATGACATATACAATTATTTATATATTTAGGTCAAATTTGACCTGGTATGTTTTGTAAATAAATTTAATATAACATCTGTTTTAACTTAAAAAAAAATTATAACATAAAATTTCCTAACAAAATGATATTTTATAATTTAATAAGACCAAGAAAAAGTTTAATAAATATAAAAATTTATGATTTAATAACGACATATTGTATAAATTAATTTTTTCACTTCATTTTCATTATCTCGACTTTTTTATATTATATTATACATATATATATATATAAAAGAAATATTTAATACTAAATTAATCCTAATATTATTCAAAATTTGAAGCAACTCTTTTATTTATGGTTACGGTAATTTTTCTTTTTTTAATTTGACCTATCGATCTATATATATGTATATATGATGACTATAATTTATTTTTTAATTGATTCGATTAATCGCGACCAGTTTAATATATATATATATATATATATCTATATGGCATTTTACATTACATCATCTTTAAGAATACCAACACAAAATTCAATATATCATAGTAAATTTAAATTATTTAAAATTTAAATAATCGATACATTTCCATTAAAAAAGTGATACTATCTATTAAAAACTAATAGTGTAGGAACTAATCATAATAAGATAATATATTCATTTTAGTTCTTTAATTAAATTGAATTTGTAATTAAGAATAACTAAATCATACTATTATACTTATAAGCAATAAATTTAATAAAAACTTCAACCAAAAAGTATATAGAATTTTTTGTATTGTTCATATGTCTGACACTTTTCAAGAATATACTGCTAAAAAATAAATTAATTTATATATTCAAATACCTTGTCCAAAGAATATTCATTTGTTTGTCTAATGATTAGATGATTTACATTTACAAATATTTTGAAATGCGTACATTGTTTAACATATATAAATAAATTAGACCAAGAAAATTATGTTCAATTAGTCGGTACATATCTTCCATCAAGAAAATGTTGTATCTAATATTCACCTGCAAAAATCTTTTTGCTTCCATGATATATTTTGATCTATAAATTCTAAAAAAAATTCATAAACTTCGATATCTTAAAGATATATTTAAAATTAAATTTTGAATGTATTACTTTTTTTTTAATTTAAGTATTAATTGTACCTTAGCAATCACTTTTGGAAATTTAGTCAATTAATCAATTTCCAAATATGTCATTATATATTGAGTATATTTTTACTACATCAAATTAACCATTTTAAGTACGCGATTTATATCTCTCAATTAAGCATACATTTATGAATTTTTTGAATCAGACACATTTACATTTATTAATTGTACATTGCCAATACATTTTCCAATTTATAAAGATTAATTATACCAATTTATATAATCAATTAATTTTTTTTCGTAATTATGCAAAATAGGAAGTATTAGTTCATCATGAATGAGATAAATGAACAATAATGTTGGAGCAATATTCGTGTAACAATAAAATTTTCAAATATGAAAAATTATAATATTAAATAATCGATACTTTTTCATTAAAAAATTAATATTATCCATGAAAAAACCAATACTATAAGAATTAATCATGATAAGATAATATATTCATTTTAGTTCTTTAACTAAATTAAATTTGTAATTTAAGATCAATAAATTATAATGCTTATGTACCAATAAATCTAATAAAAATTTCAACAAAAAAGTACATAGATATTTCATATTGTTCATATGTCTGATACTTTTCAAGAATATACTGCTACTAAATAATTTAATTGTTCCTCTTAATCTGTACATTTATATACTTATCCAAAAAAAAATTATCATAATTTTGACTAATAATCAGATGATTTACATTTACAAATATTTTACTACACATATATTATTTAAAATATTTAAATAAATTAGACCAAAAATATGTGTTTAATTAGTCAGTACATGTCTTTCATTAAAAAAATATTGCATCTAATTAAATATATTTTGATTTTGTATATTTGGTATTGACACGTATTTTTCAATACTCACCTCTCAAGTGTAAGAGGATCCTCGCAGTAGAAAGTAAGTGCCCGGTTAAATTATCGAACCACGGGAAATAGTGAGAATGGTGTGGCCCTAATGCTATGTGTCGACATGTTATTGTAGTTGCGGAATGAAGATACGAAAAAAGAAAGTAAAGCAAGTAAAGAATGCAACGAAAAGAATAAAAGGGAACCAACTAGGTTGAGTCAAGGGGAGAGAATCGCGAACTTAGACGATGATCAACTTATAAAAATCAAACAAATGAATTAATAAAACTATCCTAGTTCATTTCTTAATCGAGAGATAAGGGCAATCACTTAAAATTACATCAACTCATACTGGATAAGCCTAGAATCAATGCATCAAATTAAGCACCTAGAATTGAAGATGAATTGACCCGTTCCCACCCGGGTAATCACACAACCAGGGGGTTCTGTTGGGATTATTTCGTTCCCTAACAGGTTCTACCTAGCTACACTATCTATCTATCTATATATTCTAACCCCTAGTCATGATTTTCCACCTGTATATAAGGGTCCAAGCTCCTATGGTCCCTTCACTAATTACCCTAATTCTCATTCAAATAACCAATGTAAATTGATGGGGTTCTAATGAAATTTCCCCAACTCTCGTTGCGATAAATCAATATCCACTCAAATTACACAACCTCAACTCACACTCATACAAATTAGTTCAACTATCCAACACTCGTTGCAACAATCAAACATCAATATATGAGCTAATAGAAGAAATCATGCAATCGAACAATGAAAATCCACCATCCTAATCAAACAATTAAGAAATTGAACCAAGACAATTAAATTAACACATAAGCTCAAAATTCATAAACATCACATCATCTAAGAGCACTAAAAGTTTAGCTCATGATTTTACAATCCAAAATCAAATGATAGAAATTAGAGAGTAAACACCATAAAAACTAAATAATGGAAAATTAAAGAAATAAAGAAAAGATTGAACCTAGAAGAGATCTTGTGGGAGGATCTTCACTCTATTATTGCACTCAAACTCATTATCTCTTCCCCAAATAAACACCCCACCTAGTGGGTGGAGTGTGTGTGAAAGATTCTCAAAACTTTGCCCTAATTTCTCCCCACTGAAAATATGAAAAGTGGCAAAATGTTTATGTTCCCCTCTTCTATTAGCCGCTGCCCCTTTTTATATCCAATAAAGCCGCTGAAATTAATGCAAAATGGAAGTCGCCACTTTTTTTCTTCTTCAATGCCACGGGAAAAGTCGCATTTCCTTGCTGGTGGAATGAATTAAGTGGGCCTGCGTGCTGATTTCAACAACTTGCTTTGTTAATTAAATTGGAGGCACAATGTTGGAAAACAAATGGGCCACGTGGCTTCTTCAATTGGCTCAGGTGCCTTCAATATGGGCCGCTCAACATGGGCCTTTAATATATAATGTTGGACAATTTAATGGGTGGGTTCCTAAATTAATTAGTGAGCCCATTTAATTTCCTTCTCGACTTTGCTTCTTCAATTGACCTCATAAATAAAAAAGACACGCGTTTGCTCCAATTATCCTCAATTTTCTACAAAATAACAAAACACTACCTTTCTCGACAATTAAGCACAAATAGTTAATTTTAGTATAAAAAATACATGAATACCTATTAAATTAAGCAAATAAAACCCAAGAATTTCGAGCAATTTTCACACTAATCAACCCCCCAAACTTAAAGTGTTGCTCGTCCCCGAGCAACAAAAGAAAAATAGAACAAGTGGGAAGATTGCGAAGAAATCCACTCAAGGAAAAATAAGTGGTTGTCAAGTTCCTTCCATCTAGCTAAGTCATTTAATAGAAATCTCAACATGCAAATTCACAAGCTATGCTCAAATCAATGCAAGTTCAAGTGCTCAATTCACAATTCCTCTCTAGTAAGTGTATCACTCATCACTCAAAGTGTATGCAAAGGAAGTGTATGCTCTCAAAAATCAACTCACACAAATGCACTACCATAAGCTTGCCAATCATCTAAGTTCTCCACCACAAGTAAAGTATTTCAGTTAATGAATCAATAAGGAATTTTCATTTGGTTGTAATGTAGGCTCTTTGGTTAAGGTATGGAGGGTATGGATGAGTGAATCACAAACTAGTGGAGCGAGAGGTAAATACGTCTCTAAACTTCTCAAGAGAAAGTTGCAATTGGCCGATCACAACTCAAAAACCAACTCCAACAATTTATTTATCATCTTTTAAGCATGTTCTTCACCACAAAACCATTAAAAACTTTTGAACTTGAAGCACTACCAAATATCTCTATAAAAGTGAGCTTCTTTCTCAATTTTTATTTCTTAACAAACCAACTCACTTTTTTTTTTTCAATTCAACAATTCATCTTTTTCCCTTTTTTATTTTCTTCATTTTTTCATTTTCTTTCTTTCTTTTTCTCAATTTCTTCACGTAGGCACAACTACCCTCCCAAATTTTCAATTAAGTTCAATTCAACCCTATTTACCAATATTGGAGCTCCATTAATTCATAGGGACAAAATAGGCTCAACAAAAAGGTAATTAGGCTAAATTTGTAGGTTGCCAAAAAAATATAAGTCAATAGGCTCAAAGTGGCTAACTACGGAAATATTTCATTTGGTATCACTACTACACATTTGAGCTTGGATAGCTCAACTTGGACAGCCCCTTTTTCGAATAGCTCTCCAAGTGGTCCCTTGGAGAGTGGTTCTAAAAAAAAAAAAAAAAAAGGCGGTTAAAAATGGATCAAATCTTAGGCGGTTCATGGTTCATGTTCATTTGTGCAAAAAGGTATTTGGAGGCGGTTTTGAACCGTGTGTCAAAAAAAACTTGGAGGCGGTTCATAACCGCTCTCAAATTTTTTTTTTTTTTTATAAAGCTTGTATTTTTTGTTTTATTTTTTTGTTTAATTTAATATTTTTTAAAAACTCCCTTACATCTATTTTTCCAATCTTCTCTCTCTACTTAGCATTATCCAAATTCTTACAAATTAAATTCTTAATTTTTCTCATTATTTTACAATTTTTTTATTTCTAATTACACTAATCTTATTTTAAGTTTTAACTTCCAAAATTTCTAACTTTCCCATTATTAAATTTCCAGATCCAATGTTATTTAACCACTCTAAAAATTCACTATCTCTTTTTTCGTAGTTCTTTTATTATTCTACATTTTATTTTTATTTTTAATTAAATTTTAATTAAACTTTTCAAATCTAATCTTAATGAAATTAATAATTTCTTTAAGAACTTTAAATTGGGAACATGCATGTACTAGTTAACTTCTAAAATCCTTCATTGTATTTTCTAGTGTAACATTCTTTTCCATTCACATTCGTCACGGGAAAATTTGAACAAGCCTCTTAAACAATTGTCTCTCTTCCATCCAACTTTAATAAATATTACTCACAATATTAAATCATTGGCAGACAAATCAAATTCAAAGTTAGTTGAAAAAAATGGATTGAACCAAACCCATTTTGACTAAAAAATCGAAAAATAAATTTATGGACAATAAAAAAAAAACCAAAACTAGTTGAAATATAGGAAATGCCAAGTCAGTATTTGAAATTTAGAAGTCAATTCAAAAGTTAATTTTAATTAAATTTTGTAAAGTACAAGTAAAAAATATAATTTTAATTTAAATTTATATAAAAAAATTATTATATAAAAATGTGATTGAATTAATAAATAAGATAATTGAAATAAAGAATTTTAAAAAAAATTGTAAGAAAAAATGATTTTTAGAACATATAAAATTAATTTCATTAAATAAACGTAAGAAAGCAAGTGCGGCGGAATTGATCATTTCGGCCTAAGGTCCGTGTTGGGTCCCCATGGGAGGCGAATAATTACCTCAATTAATTGGGAGGCTTGGTGGCTTATATATGAGATCTTGGTGGGTCCGCGTGCCTAAATATCGATTTAAAAAAAAATAAAATATTAGGCATAGCGGTTTAAAAACCTTGTCCAAGTGAAAACTTCTTGGGCGGTTGAAAATCGCCGTTTGTCTAAATCAATCAAATGGTTAATTTGTCAGTCTTTTCTTGGACAACATCCAACTTGATTATTTGATGCTTGGAGAGCGGTTATAACAGCTCTCCAAGGTCAAAAATAGTGTATGGAAAATTGGCCAAGTGACTTTTTTCAAAACAAAGATGGCCTCATATCACTTTCAAAAATTTCACACTAAAAGTAGTCTCAAACAAAACAATTGGCAAGTTTTAGAGCACATAAGCATGAATGATACTCACAAGAAGAAAATTAAATTAATAAATATGAAAGTCTAAAGGCTCAAAAGCTCCCAGGCTTGTCTAATCATGAATTATGAGCACAAAACCAAGCAAAATTTTCACATAAGCAAGTAAACAAGCAAGTATCAATCAATACCATCAAGCTCAACCAAACTTCAAAAACCAACAATCACCAACAATAAAGCCTCAAATCTCATCCAACCACAAGACATCTCACTACGAAAATAAAGAAAAGAGGAACAACGGTGCACTATGATTGAAGGTAAACACACAAAAATCTCCTGAGTGTTAAGTGAACTCACAAAAGTGCAAGCCACAGCAACCGATTCGTCCTCAAAAGAAGTGGGACATGAGCCATGGAAAGTTTCATGAGGCAACGTGATCTCCAAATCCGAAGGTTCAAGGGGATCCTTCCTTAACCTCTTGTGCATATGTACCTACAAAAAGCCTCCAAAAAGCATCAAAATACCCAAAAAAAAAGAACTATACAAAAACAAAAAGAAAAACAAAGCAACTAACAATAACAAACATTAAGTCACACCTAATATACTCAACTAAATCCCCGGCAACGGTGCCAAAAACTTGACACGTATTTTTCAATACTCACCTCTCAAGTGTAAGAGGATCCTCGTAGTAGAAAGTAAGTGCCCGATTAAATTATCGAATCACGGGAAATAGTGAGCACGGTGTGGCCCTAATGCTATGCATCGACATGTTATTGTAGTTGCGGAACGAAGATACGAAAAACGAAAGAAAAGCAAGTAAAGAAAACAACGAAAAAGAATAAAAGGGAACCAACTAGGTGGAGTCAAGGGGAGAGAATCACGAACTTAGACGATGATCAACTTACAAAAATCAAACAACTGAATTAATAAAAAAAACTATCCTAGTTCATTTCTTAATCGAGAGACAAGGGCAATAATGATTCTATACCCAACATAAATCAAAGCAATAAATATTAATTACACAAAATCCTAATTAAGGGACAAAGATTAAGAAATCAACAACCACTGAGGTTTAATTGTTCATCTCGTAAGTCAGTACAGAAGAATTTATCCTCTCCGTAGGTCCGCTTCAACGCATCATAATGCACTAGTGTAATCTCTTGGTCAAGACAAGCCAATCTGAGCCTTACACATCAACCTCTACCAATGGAGTATTCAATTCCATCTAGGTTGTGAATATGCACTTATTTACAAGGAACTATTAATGTGATCTTCTTTGATCGGGTATCACCACATTAACTACCATGCAATATGTACTAATATTGGACGGTTTGTAATAAATATATATAACATTCAAATATATTTAAAGCAATAATGATAAAAGATTTATTTCCAGTAAATAAGTGTGAAATACAGTTTATGTTCTACAAAGTAAAAACATACTTTCACTTATAACCCCAACACAAGGGCACCCTGAAGATGAGCACCCTCAAGAAGAGCTCCCTGAAGATGAGCACCCTGAAGATGAACTACACTGGTTCAATTTTGCTGAAGATATCCAAGCTGAGCAAGATGTAGATATCATGGAGTCTGATCTTTCTAATGAAGACTTCAGTGGTTCAGAGTCATTCTTGATGGTATCATCTTTAATGAAAATATTGATGGAGATGACCAAGATGTACAAGATGACCAAGATGACCAAGATCAGTTGAGAAAGGGGAAAGGAAGAGCAGTTGAGCATGATGAAGATGTACAAATCATGGAGTCTGATCCTGATGATGATGACTTCAGTGGTGATATCATTCTTGATGATATCATCTTTGATGAAAATGTTGATGGAGAGGCAGAGTAGGCAGGTCCTGGTGGTGTCCAAAGAGAAGAAGATGCAAGTAGTGATTCAGACAGTAGTCGTGAATATCTTGGTGATTCTGACAGTGTTGCTACATCAGAGGATGGTGGAGAGGAAGTGTAGAAGTGTAGATAGACAGCTAGTATTTAGGATGTTGGTCCCGAAAAAAAAATTTAATTTTGTGAAAAAGGGGAGGGGGGGAATGGTGCTTAAAAATTTTTCTTTCTTCTTATAACATTGTTTTGCTTGTTATTAAACATTTGTACATGACAAGAACATAAAGTAATAAAGAACACAATAAATTATAGTGGTTCGGAGACTCAAGCTCCTACGTCCACTCTCCCTGATCCTTAGGGAAATTCCTTCAACTCACTCGACTAGTTTATTATGTTAGTCAACACAGTTCAATTAGATATTTATAGAGCACTCACTCAACGAGACTTATCTCCCTCCACGGGATTGCTTACCAACTGGACTTATCACCCTCGTGGGTTCGCCTCTCAACTGGACTTATCACCCTCACGGGTCCGCCCCTGGACTTATCACCCTCATGGGTTCGCCTCTCAACCTCACTTAACCACTATTTCTCTCTCAAGAATGGGGTTTGGGTTTGGTGTTGTCTCCAACTAGGTTGAGATTTTCCCTTACAATGGTTTAGCCTTTATGCTAAGGTTGGGAAAATCTCTCTAAGCTTAAGATATAACATGTATTGCTTAGATTGGATTTAGAACACTCATGGATGTATTTGGATATCTACAGATTTGTGTTCTATGGTGGAAATGCTTGAAGATATGGCTCTTAACTTGATAGCATTTCTCCACACTTAAAATGATGGAAGAGCTTGTATATATAGTGTGGATGTGAATGTTACCGTTGGAGAAAGTCACATTCAAATCCATACTATTCTGTAATTTCTGCAACTTTTTAACAGGCTTTTTGACCTCATCTGATTGGTCCACGCCAAAGATTCGTGCCTTCTAAAATCAGAATCAAAGATTCAGATTCAAAGATCCAAAGATTCGTGATTTAAAAAATCCAAAGACTAAGGATTTCAACATTCAAGATTCAGATTCCAACACTCAAAGATTCAGATTCCAACAAAGACTGTGATTTAGGATTCCACGACCTGGTTATACGAACGACCTTCCGTTATTTCTATCATTTGAGGTGACCTCACCTGGGCCTTTGAGGGCCAAAGTTTGCGAAGTGGCCTGGAAGAATGGAAAGGTCGCAAGGCGCAATGAAGAACGAAGGTCGCAAAGACAACTTTGAAAAAAGATGCGTGTCGAAGGCGATTTCACCAAGTCGATAAAAAGATAAATATGGGAAAGATATGGGTGATTAATGGTGCAGATATCGCGGAGCCTAAGCAAGGCAAGTGTATCCGGAGCGGGATTCGCGGATTAACTCGGGAAACCCTAAAATTTTGGCGGTCAGAACCCAAATGAGCCCATGGATGAAGCCTATGAAGAATTTTAACCTAGTTCTTTGTCTATATATACTTCATGTATCATTCATTGTAAAAAGAGAACAACTTAGAGTATTAGGCAGAAAAAGATAATAAAATATTCCTGGCTTGGGCGCCCCAGACTTAGTCTTATTCAAAAGATGAACTGGGTAACAAAATTCTGGTGTTGCTTGTTAGATTTATCGTCATTTATTTGTCTTGCTTGTAAATCGATACTTGTTGGCCGTGAGTTATAAACCGAGCACAACAATTGGCGCTGTCTGTGGGAAAATTCTATTGATTTGCTCCTAAATCCTTAGAAAACCCATCTCCTGTCAATGGCGATCAACCAAGGCAACATCACGGACATTTAAACCGATGCCCGTGGATGGTGAAGCCTCCCCGAGTTCACACCAAAGCGATCCCAAATAACACCCCTCGATCGGGGTGGAACCTAGTCCAAATGCCGGAGGACGCAAAGGCCGTAATGGCCGTCCTCAACAAGAAATGTCTCACCTATGACGACGGAGAAGAGCAACGCAATTAGGCTATCCTGCTTCAGGATCTTAAGTTCAGTCTCCGTGAACTCAACTCTCAGAGGAAGACGACTCTAGAAATAGGAACATCCGATACAGAGAGACGCGCACCTCCCTCCCCAAAAAACATTTTTTTTAATTAACTATTTTTTTTTGATTTAATTTATTTAATTTCAAAAAGTGAAACCAAAAAAGCCATTTTATTGATGAACAAAAAAAAAAAGAACCTATTTTAGATCATTCAAAATGGACACATATTTTTCCAAAATCTTTTCGTTTTTGTGTGGATTGATAGCGAGATGTATGGGGGCTATATAAGAATTTCTATAAAATCAAAAAGTAAGGGAACCATCACAAGTACGGCCAGCCTATATTTGAACAAAAATGCCGTGTCGTCCAGTGGAGCCTATAAGAAGGTGACTACAGACGGTGACTCCTTTTCAATAGAAAAGAATAATAAACCAACCCAAATTGGCCGGGTCAATCTCGTAGATCTTATCGGCCAAAGAAACGAGAGCTTGGGACGACCACGGTCCCGACCTTACCAGCACCGGAGGTGTTACCAGGAGCGTCGAAGCAACAAACAGGAGGTTGATTCAAAGAAATTCGTTAGAAAAGCCCTCTTTTCCACATAGGGAGAAGGATTTGCCTTGTTTTCCATTGCTTCCTATGAAGGGAAATCGGATTCCTCGCATTTGTTCTTTTTTTCTCTTTCCTCCTCGTCCATTAAGGAAGGCAATTGCTTCTTCCAAAAGTGCTTATTCCGCAACAACAGGGGTAAGCCCGATGGATAAAGCTTAAACAGTGTCTTCATGAACAGTTGATTCATCTTTTAGTATACCTAAATTATTCCTACCCTTATTTCTTGTTTATTGGATTTATTTTATTCATGGAGCCACATGATCGCAGAAAGGCGCTTACGGTGATTTGGGGCACACATAGAAGAAGTGGATTTGGGAGAAGTATTTGCAAGCGAAGTACTACTGGTTTCAGAAACTATGGGTTGCTGGATACGGGATCCTCGTAGTAGGTTGGACCAACATCCATCCGAGAGAGGGCAGTCTCAAACTCAGAAGACCGCACACGATGCCGGAACCTCGAAAGGCAAGGCCGCCCTTGTCGAAAAAGGGCGGTCGATGGGCCAACTAGCATACGACCTGGCGAAGCATGCCATCGTTTAGAATCCCCGACTTTAGGAAAGGCCGGTTGGCTCGGGCAATGTATTCAACCGTCTTGGAAACCACGAGGCCCAAAGAGCTCCGATGGTTATTGAGGATAAGGCTCAATCCCATCCCCGACATGCTGACCAAGTGGAACGAGACCTCGCAATGGCTCTAAAAGTGTATCATGACGAATTGCCAAGGGGCTCGACAATCCATCATGGCGACCCACGAGCTACCTTTCCATCCAAGGACCATCGTGATGTACATATTACGGCACTAGCCCGAACAGTCCACCAACTTCTCGAATGAGCTGAGAATCAGAATGGGTCAATAGAGATAGACAATAGTCTCATCATCCCAGACTCCCCACTCGGAACTATGGTCACTTTGGCACCTACCCAGAGGAAAATCAGCATAGCGGCCCTAGATCTCTACAGTGGAAGCTCCGACCCGAGGGTCCATGCAGCGAAATGCAATTCGTACATAGCCTCTATGGGCGCATCCGATGCTACTAAGTGTCGACTTTTTTCTTTGACTCTGAGCGACCAAGCTCATCAGTGGTTTACCTCGCTACCACATTTCTCGGTGGACACGTTTGAGCAGCTCGCCAGATTATTCTTGACTCATTTCACGGCCTTAGCACCCCGACCTGCGACCATGCTACGATTGATGAATACACGACAAGGGGAAACAGAATCAGATCGGTCTTACATTGAAAGGATCGACAAACTCATACTCGAAGGAGACCCCATAGGAGATGAGATAAATTTTCTTGGGGCTATTTTTGGCCTCAGAAAGGAAACCAAGCTATGGCGGCGCATGACCGCCGAATACCCGGTTAGCTACATCGACTTCCGAAGGTGATCCAGCGACTTAATCCACACATTGGAACTTCTGGAGTCCCGACTATCCGACAAAAAATAGGTCGTAGACTCAAAGAGAAGCTCCAAGAAAACAGGGGGCCACTACAAGGCACCTGACAGCTTCAAGCCGTTCGAAGAAAACATCCCGGTCAAGCTGATGGAGGCATTTGACATGACACCTGGACACATTTACACTCAGATAAGAGAGCGGGAATTACTCCTCCTACCTCGCCCCATCAAGAACAAAGGCAAATTAAACCCCAATAAGTTCTGCCATTTCCACGAACAGGTGGGCCGCTACACAAGCGAGTGCAAAGACCTGCTCCCCCAACTCTGGAGGCTGTACGAAGATGGTTTGTTGGATGAGTTTGTCAAGCGACCTCAGAGGGACCATGATCGCACTCAGAGAGGTTGCCAATAGGTAGATCATCTCCGACAGGTGGAGCCCGCCCCAAGAAACATCGACCAAAGAGCAGGGCAGGGGGAGCGACCTATTCCGCCCATGCCCGACGATGCGGGAGGTCGCGTCATACATACCCTCTCCCCACTTGGGACAGTTGGGGGACTCTCCTAGACCTCCTCATGCAAACGGAGAATGAAGTCCGAAATAAGGGAAATAGAGAATGCCAGGAAAATGGTGCTATCGGTTTTACAGTAGTGGAAGAGACCAGTACGATCAAGTTTGGCGAGAAGGACAAAGCTAGAATAGTCTATCCAAATGTCGATCCCCTGGTAATCAAGGCGAATATCATGGGGACTACTGTATGCCGGCTGCTGGTAGAATGGGGTGCTTTCTGCAACATCTTCTTCTAGAAGACTCTGGATCAGCTCGGGGACTATGATGCCTACATCACCCCATGCGACCACGTCGTGAAAAGCTTCGGGGATGCAATGGTGAAGCCATCTGGCATGATCTGTCTGGCTGTTGAATTGGTCTCCACTTTAAATAATGAGGTTAGGGCCACCAGACTGTTAGATTTTCTAGTTGTCGACCTCCCAAGTTCCTATAACGGTTTTCTTGGGAGGCCTTTTGAGCATGAATTCGAGGTTGCGTCCTCAACTTTTTATTTCTGTGTAAAATTCCCCACCAAGAGTGGGTTAGTCGGCACCGTAAAAGGTGACCAAGTGGATGCAAGAGGTTGTTTGATTAATTCTTCGTCTCTTTTCAATTCTGCATTGATATCTAGCAAACAAATATTTGTAATAGATAGTGAAAAACAATGTGAGGAATTAAGTAATAAAAAAGCAAGTAAGAAGAGAAGTCACAACGACCTCGACCCAAGAATGAGAACCAAACCGGAAGAGTTTCTACTCGAAGCAGAGATCAGTGACCCCCGACAAGATGTCTCAAGGGCCATCACAGGGGATGATCTTGAGAAAGTCAAGGTAGACCCAGCTCGACCGAACCTAGAAGTCATCATAGGCTCCAAGATACCAGACGACCTGAAGGGGAAAGTCGTCGACTTTCTCAAAAAGAATTTGGACATCTTTGCATGGTCACACAAAGATATGGTGGGAATCGACCCAAAAATCGCATGCCATAGACTACATACCGATCCAGCTCGGAAGCCGATAACCCAAAATAGGCAAAAATTTGGCCCCGAAAAGTATGCTGCACTAGTTGATGAAGTAAAAAAGTTGTTAGACAACGACCTGATCACACAAGCCGATCAACCACAATGGGTAGGTAACGCAGTATTGGTTAAAAAGTCAAACATAACCTGGTGACTATGTATCGACTTCACCGATCTCAACAATGTTTTTTCAAAAGACTTCTTCCCCATGCCTCACATCGACCACTTGATAGATAACACGACTGGTCACGAGATGATGTCGTTCATGGATGCCTTTGCAGGCTATCATCAAATAGCCATGCATGAGTCAGATTGACAACACACCTCATTCCTCACTGAGAAGAATATCTATTGTTGGAAAAGAATGCCCTTCGGTTTAAAGAACGTAGGGGTAACATATCAAAGGTTGGTAAACCATATGTTTGCCGACCTAATATGCAAGTCGGTGGAAGTTTACGTGGACTATATAGTTGTCAAGAGTTTGAAGTCGGAAGATCACCTTATGCACCGGGGCAAACATTTGACATTCTAAGGAAATTCAACATGCGGCTTAACCCCAAGAAATGTAATTTGGGGTCGAACCCAGAATATTCCTAGGGCATTTGGTCAGCAAATGGGAATAGAGGCGAATCTTGCAAAGGTCAAAGCCATCTTAGATATGGGAGCACCTCGAAATGTGAAAGAGGTACATAAACTCACAGGTTGTCTGGCCGCTTTGAATAGATTCATCTTCCGAATGGGGGATAAGTGCAAGCCACTGTTAGACACGATTCAAAAGAAATCAAAATTTGAATGGACACCCAAAAGCCAGGAGACCCTCGATAAAATTAAAGCTTATCTGGCTGACGTAAGCATCCTATCGAAACCAGTTTCAGGGGAGAAACTCTTTCCATACCTCGCGACTTCAGAAACCGCTTTGAGCGCAGTACTTGTCGAGTAGAAGATAGGAATGAATTCCTGATTTACTTTGTTAGTCAAACGCTGAATGAAACCGGCAAGATTACCCAAGATGGAGAAATCATGCGACGATTGGTTGGTCGTGAGGGAACCGAGGTCGCACTTTTTCGACCATTAAGTCGAAGTCCTTGCTTCAACACCCCTAAGGAATGTGCTTCAACGACCTGATACAACAGTCGATCTCAAATAGGTCGGACAATACTGGGGGTGAATATCTCAAATGGCCGTTCATTGTCTAACTTACCTTCTCCTCAGAGGCCGGGTGTTCAAGCAGCCCACCATGGGAGTTATTTGTGGATGGATCAATGACCTCCCACAAGTCGGGGGCCGGTTTGGTTCTGATAAGTCTGGAGGGCATCTCTTTCCAGAACGCCATTACTTTCGATTTCCCTGCAACAAATAACGAGGCCTAATATGAGGCACTAATTAGCGGCCTAGAGATGTCAATAGCCATGGGCATTAAGAGATTATAGGTACACACAGATTCCCAGCTAGTAGCCTGCCAGGTCTCGGGAGAATACGAGGAACGGGATGACAGGATGGTGGCCTACCAAGAGATCGTAAAGATGCTATGTCAAAAGTTCGAACAGGTCCATGTCAAGCTAATCCCGAGAGATCGGAATTCGCGAGCTGACACTTTAACATGACTAGTGACTTCCAAAGGACCATCAGAAATGAAAGATGTCACCATCACAACGCTCTCCCACCCATCCACTGCACACGCAGGAATCGCGACCTTAGAAACCCCGACGTTGAGCTGGATGACACCCATCATCGAATACTTGACGAATGATCTCTTGCCAAGTGATCAAGTTCAAGCCCGGTAATTACAATTGCGAGCCGTGTAGTACACAATGATCAATAACAAGTTGTATAAACAAAGTGTCAGCACACCCCTACTTCGATGTATCACACTAGAGCAAGGGCAAATTGTCCTACGAGAAATACACGAAGGGGTATGCGGAAACCACATGGGCGGAGAATCGCTGGCCCACAAGACCACGGGGCAAGGATACTTTTGGCCAACATTAAAGGTCAATGCCATCATTTTCGCCCGCAAGTGCCACTGGTGTCAAATTTATGCACCTTCCATCAAGGCCGCCACAGAGGAACTTACAAGCATCCTCAGTCCTTGGCCATTCGCAAAGTGGGGGATAGACATCATTGGTCCGCTCCCAACAGCTCCAAGCTTGGTCAAATACGCCCTGGTAGCGGTAAATTACTTCACAAAATGGGCCGAGGCGGAGGCATTGGCGACTATAGATCAAGATCACGTCATCAAGTTCATATGGCGGAACATCATCTGCAGATTCGGATTACCACATGCGATCATATCCGACAATGGAAAACAATTCGATGGCCTCAAAATAGATTCCTTTTTCAAGAAATGGAAGATCACGAAGCTCTTCTCATCATCCCCAATCAAATGATCAGGTAGAGGCGGTGAACAAGATCATTAAACACACGCTCAAAACCAAGATCGAGGGAGGTAAGGGGAAATGGGCTAGCGATCTTCCTGATGTATTATGGTCGTATAGGACGACCTGCCGAAATTTGACAGGAGAGACTCCTTACTCGTTGGCTTTCGGAACTGAGGCAGTCATACCCGTAGAAGTCGACTTTCCTAGTCTCCGCATAAGTTAGGTCGCCTTCGAACACAACGATGAGGCCTTAGCTAGAAATATTGACCTGCTCGAAGTGAAGCGTTTAGAAGCCAACATGAGAAATACGAGATATAAACAACTGTTGGAGAGATACTACAATTCTAAAGTGTAACTTCAACGGTTCAAGGAAGAAGACTTGGTGCTAAAGAAAGTATTTGGAGAACCAAAGGGTGCCATCGGTCTAAACTGGGAGGGGCTATTCAAAGTCTCGGAGGTCCTGCCAAATGGAACATATGGGCTCGAAAAACCAGACGGTACCAAGGCTCAAAACCCATGGAATGCGACCTACCTGAAGAAATATTATTAGTAAGTTCGCATCTTCGTAAACAAATTGTACCAATCAATAACAATGTGTTTTCTTTCTTTTCAAAATTCCTGTGTTAAAACTGAGGGGATGTTGGGAGATGAATTTAATAAAAGATTATATTATTTTGATTAAGATCCCAAAACCCCTGAGTATGACATGTTCAGTAATGATCTTGATAGTTGAGTCAGGATTCAGTTTTAGAGTATTCAGGATGTTATCGCAAAATGTATAAGTCGCCAGATATAGTTTGAGAATAGTCTCTGAAGACTCAAGATGAAATCGAGAGATCAAGACTCAAAGATGAAGACTCGAAGATAAAAGTCAACAAGATAAATCAAGACTCGGAAGACTCAAGACTCGAAGACTTCAAGACACAAGATCAAGACCGAAAGTATTCAAGATCAAGAATACTAAAAGCCGCGATAATTATTGAAGACTCGTAATATCTTGAATCAAAGATGAACTCAGAATGTTCCGAGGCAATCAATATATCTATCAAGGAAGGATGCAATCTTGAGAGAAACGCGATGCCTTAGAAAGTTAGATATTGCCAAGACATTCAAATGCGCATAAAAGGAACTAAGTCAAGTATTGTTAAGGTTATATCAAACTCGGAGTTTGTAATCAAAAGAGCCGTTAAAGGTGTCTACCCTTAGCGAAGACAAAAGTCAAAAAAGAGGAAGATGACTTTGTACCATCCGACAATGGCGGATGATAAGCATTGAAAAAAGATGTCGGATGTACGAAAAGTTCGGCATCGCAAAAAGTGAAGACCGGCTACATGAAAGGCTATTGCCTAAAACGCGTGTTAGGGAGTTTCAAACTCTAAATATAGCCGGATTTCTCACACACCATAAAAGAGGGAACTCACGAATTTATCTCTCCAACGGATAGTTTTCAAGAGTGACCTTGGTGTATGCTATAAATCTTGGTGACCCTCTACATAGTAAGGTTATTTTGAAATTTATAGGCAACAAGAGCTCAAACTTATTCTTGCAAAAGTTAAAGCACTCGAAATACCTTGAATTTCCCAAGTGCTTTTATATTGAAGAGAGCTCACTTTACTAAGCCTAGCTTGATAAGATTTATCCAAAGCTTAGTCGAGATATCCTAAACCTTTGCATTGTGCTTTATTGTAAAGGATATCTCATCCTAGTTGAAACCAACCAAGAAACCCCAAACCCTTGAGAAGGTAGTTGGAGTGTGTTTGTTGGTGAGTAGAGTTGTAAAGAGTTAGTAAACCACGCGGAGTAGTCGAAAACTCTAGAGAAGAAGTTAGTAAGCTCTGAGGGCAAGTCTGAAAGCTTGTGTGTGATTGAGTAAAGTAAACTACTGAGGTAGTCGAAAAACTCAAAAGGTCGGGTTGAGTAAAGTAAACTATGTGGAGTAGTCGAAAAACTCAGACCGAAAGTTGAGTAAAGTAAACTACGAGGTAGTCGTAAAGCTCGGTTTGATAGTGAATTTCTCTCGAAGAAGTCGGGGAGAGTGGATGTAGGAGCTTGAGTCTACGAACCACTATAACTTCTTTGTGTTCTTTATTGCTTTCCTTATACAGGCTTAATTGTTGCATCAACTTGTTTTTGAAAGCATACTTTTTCAGCGATATTCGGTTGGAATCAATCCTTTGAAAGTTGCATAAGTGATTCAAAGCCCTAATCACTATTTCATAAGGGAAGGTTTTTAAAAGCTTAAAAGCGAGTATAATCTAAGGGCCAACCATTCAAGACGGTGAGTAGCTAGAAATAGAACAGATAGTTACCAAACTGAACTCTCATCGAGGATTGATGAAGTTAGATTATCCGATCCAAGCAACTTCGGGATCTCTCGACACTCGAGGACTCGGTTGGGATTATCGAGGGTATTCGAAAGCATTTCGGGATCAACATCTCGATAGACTTTGACTGGAGAGCGATCACGTCTTCTCGAGAACCTAATCTTGAGGATTTTTCGACCCAAAGCCGACCTAAAGAAGAAAAAGTTTTAAAATCAATTGAACACGTGTATTCCCCCATACACGTGTAAGACTCGTTCTCACCGGGACCAACAAGTGGTATCGAGCGGTGGGTTCAACTTGACCCCGCCGTGTTGACCAAAGTTTTATTTTCAAAAATAGTTGTGGTCTATCTGAATCGATCTTATTTCTTTAAATTCGTTTCTTTTCAAAAAAAGATCGGAAAAATGTCTTCTAAAAACTTCCCATGTTCTCGATGAGAGAACTATGATCTATGGAGACCGAGAACGCAGCACATCTCAGTATTCCAAACATGAGCGTATGTGGAGAGTGGTTTCTCAAGGACCATTCAAATTTCTTGTGGTGAATCCTGAATTACTGAAAGAGGAGAGAATTGACCCTAGAGAAGAATTTCCTAAGTCGATGACCAACTAACTCCGAGGAGAGGAAGTTAGTCAATCTAGACTACATGGCAAAAAGACACACTATATAGTACAATTGATGATGGTGTGATGGGAATGATCTCTCAACGTAATCTTGCTAAAAGAGATATGGGATACACTATTTGTTATGTGCCAAGGCACAGATCATATAAAAAGAAAACAAACTTTCGGTGGCAATTGGAAAGTTTGACAGGTTTTGAAATGGATGATGATGAATCAATAGACAAATTGGAAGTCGATTCACTAGCATCATGAATGATCTAAATGCACTTGGAAAGAAATATCCACAAAGAGAAGTGGCATTAAAAATTCTTAGAGGTCTTTTCTAAAAATGGGATATTCATGCGGTGGTGATTGAAAACACCAAGAACATTAGCTCAATGCCATACCAACAAGTCTTCTCGAACTGAAAAGCCTATGAATTTGTAATTGATAAGAAATCCAAAAAAAGGTCGACAAAGAAAGATGATTCTTCATCAAGTAAAAAATGTGGCTTTAAAAGCAAAAGATAAAACTGTAAAAAACTAAAAGTCGAGAACCCCATGCAAACATCGGGATGAGCTTGAGGAAAAGCTAAAGACCGATGGCAAGGAGGTTTGACGAAGGGACTTAATAGTAGATTTGGAAAATACAAAAGCTTTTTACGGGAACAACAGTACAAGAAGAAACCCGAGGACGGATCAACCGGAGAAGAAGAAGGACTACGAAAGCTAAAGGATCTTCATCCAGAAAGAAGGACTCCAAGTCCAAAGAAGAAAATGATCAGGATGATGATGCCAACAGATGCTATAATTGTCAGAAGAAAGGTCACTTCCAGTATGATTGTCCAGAGTTGAGTGCTAAGGAGAGAAGAGAAAGACAAGCTAAAAGAGACCAGAAGTTCTCAAAGGCCATGGTTGCAGAAAAAGAACATTCTGAGGAGGAATCTAGCTCTTCAGATGAGATATTCTCAGACAGTGATAGTGATGACATCTGTCTGATGGCCATTGAGGAGGAGGAAAACAAGGGCACTAAACTGACTAAAGATCACATGGCACTGATGAGCAGAGATGAAAAAACTCCTGATATATGGTATCTTGACAGTGGATGTTCAAGACATATGACAGGATACAAGAAGTTACTCAGTGACTATGTTGAACATAGAGGCCCACAGATCACTTTTGGAGATAACTCCAAGGGACAGACTGAAGGATATGGAACTTTGGAAATCGACTCAGTTCATATCCATGGTGTTTCATATGTATCTGGATTGAAGCATAACCTGCTTTCAATTAGCCAATTCTGTGATAAAGGTTTTAATGTTGAGTTCTCTAAGAACTTATGTTTTGTGAAATATGATACATCACATAAAGTATTACCGCGGTACAAAAAAAGGAATGTGTATCTTCTTTGATTGGAGTTCAACTCCTAAAGATACATGTTTAGTTGCTAAAAGTTCCACGAGATACCAGTTGGTTATGGCATAAAAAGAATGAATCACCTAAATTTCAAAACCACGAACAAGCTTGCAAGATTAGCTCTTGTGAGAGGGTTACCTAATGAAGTGTTCAAGAAGGAACATATTTGTGATGCGTTAAAGGCAAACAGATAAAAGCATCATTTAAAAGTAAAGTTGAGGTTTCTCTTGAAAGAATACTTGATTACTTCATATGGATCTTTTGGTCCTATAACACCTGTGAGCACAAATGGCGTGAAATACACATTGGTAGTAGTTGATGACTACTCGAGATATCTTAGGTCATATTCTTACTTAGTAAGAAAGAGACTCGAGATAAAGCGCGAGAGCTCTCGAAAAGGCTCAAGATTGAGAAGAATCGAGTGTGGTCAAAATCGATCGACAAAAGGAACCGAATTTATAAATCATATTATATCCGATTATTAGGCAAGAAATGGAATTTCTCATGAAACATCGGTACCAAGGACCCCTCAACAAAATGGTGTTCTTTGAAAGAAGGAACAGGACTACGAAAGAAGGCTGCAAGGACAATGATAGTGAAGTCGATATTCCTAAAAGATTTTGGGTCAAGTCATCAACAACGCATGCTACTCACATAATAGATCCATCTTGACTAAGAGTCAAGGCAAAAACACCTTATGAGCTTTGGAATGAAAGGAAGCCTTGTTGGGAAATGAATTTAATAAAGAGGATTTTGATTAGATCCCAAAACCCCCGGAAGATATGACATGTTCGGGATAATCTTGATAGATGAATCAGATTTGGTTTTTAGAGTCATGTTAAGGATATTATACCGCTTTTTGTATAGTCCTGCAGATATAGACGAGTTAGTTACGAAGACTTCAAGAAGAAACCGAGATCTCAAGAGGCTGAGGGATATCTTGAGAACACCGGCACGGAGAAGGCGAAGGCTCGAGAGAAAATGAAGGTTCGAGAGAACTCAAGACTCAGAGAAAAATCTTGGGCGGTAATTATCGAAGACTTCAAGAACATCTTGAATGCTCGGTATATCCTGAATGTTCGAGGCAATCGAAGTTGAGGAATATAGCGTTGGAATCCAAATCCGGCGTGGACCCGGCGAGAGAAGACAACCAGACTGAAAAAGGCTGTAGAACCTGCAAAAGAAGAGTATGGATTTGAATGTAACTCTCTAACTGGTAACATTCAAATCCACACTATAAATACAAGTTCTTCCTTCATTATCATTAGTGGAAGTGCGAAAAAGATAGCAACAATGCTCTGAGCCAAAAAGCGTTATAGCTAAAGCATTCCCACCCTAGAACACAAGTCTATAGATATACAAATATATTCAAAGAGTGTTCTAGAACCCAATCTAAGCAACCCACGATGTATCATAAGCTTAGAGAGATTTTCCCAACTTTAGCATTGAGGCTAAACCATTGTAAGGAAAATCTCACCATAGTTGGAACAACACCAAAACCCAAACCCAGTGGTGAAGTGAGGTAGTTGTTAGGTAAACCCGAGTGAGGGTGATAAGTCCCGATTGGAGTGTGAACTCGTTAAACATCTGTAAGCAATCCCGTGGAGGGTGATAAGTCAGGCGAACCCGAGAGAGGGTTATAAGTCGATTCGAGTGTGAGCTCGGTAAATATCTATTAGCAATCCCGTGGAGGGTGATAGAAGTCCGTTTAAAGGAATTTCCCTAGAGAGGAGAGTGGATGTAGGATGGTTGTCCGAACCACTATATATTCTTTGTGTTGTTTCTTGCTTTATGTTTATACTTGTCATACGCATTCGTTTATAAGCAAAAGCACACACACGAGCTCAAAAAGTTTAAAAATTGGACACTCTGCCCTCATCCCTATTTTATATGCACGAAATTAAAACGTCTTGCTTCATGGCGCAATAAAATAGGTTTTCCCAAGGGACCAACAAGTGGTATCGAAGCAGTGCTCAAAAGATTACTTTTTTCAATATTTTCGCTTTGGCGAGATCTTTCTTTTTAAAACCTATTCGTGATCTGATATCAACAAAAGCGGTACGAGGAAAGCGAAAGTTTTACACAACAATGGAATAATAGAACTTTTCATTGATAAAGACCGAAGGTCGTGTTACATTACAAGTTACAAATGCAAGAAAACACGGAGGTCAATACATAACTCTAAACCCTAAACCCTTAAGCCATATCCCTAAACCTTCATCCAAACCCAAACCCCGATCTCTAGAGGGGTGATTAAGAGGAGGAATGAGAGAGATTTTAAATCGATGCTCTCATTTTTCCCTATTAATGAGGATGAGGAGGCTTGAAAGGTAATCCTATGCCAAAATGATGGACTCTCCAAGGGAGTGAGAGCGGCATTAATAGGATTTTTAAGCCAGGAGCCCCAAGGAGGAGTAAAAGGGCGCTCCAGCTGTTAAAGGGTGAGTTTGATATAGGAAGATCAGCCGTTGTCTGATCAAGATCGTATATCAAACTCACGTTCATTTTCAAACTAATGCATTGATGGTAGTCACGTCATAACGATAGACACACAAGGTGCATCGGTTAGGAGAAGTGTCTTCTCGATTCTGCAATGGGAGCCGCCCGCCGTGGTGGTAGAGAAGCTTTGCAACAATCGTATGTGAAATCGTGGACGATGATGAAAACAAAAAAAGGATGAAACGAGTTGATTTGAGAAGATGAAATCATGGAAAAAGGGTAAAAGTGTTTGCGGAAGTCTCACGGAAACAAGGGTTCACCGGGATACATGATTCTCTGAAGAAGATATGTATGGTGAATGAGTTATGTTGTGTAAAACATTGGTCCAATTTATAGAGGCCAAGCAAAAGGTGCAGATGCAAATTTGAGTTCTCAAAGCCTATTTTAGAAAAATTTGCATCACAAGGGCGATGTAGAAATCACGCGACGATAATTGGATAAAATTCTGACGGATTGACATATCGAAGTGTATCGGGGCGATATCTCGCATGTCAAATCGCACCAACTTAGGGAAGAGAGTCTACTACTCTAGACTAAGCTCACGGCGATAACATTTTCCAAGAATTGTCTTTATCTCGAGAAGAATCAGTTAGGTCAACAAAAATCGATTACATACATCTGGTGATCAAATGAAGAAAATCGGTGAGCTTGAAAACTTCACCAAATCGGATATATCGGTCTATATCGGTGAAAAGGGGGAACTTCAACGAGGGGGAACTCACGGAATCAAAGTAAATGATTGAGATCGACAAGGTTGCAGAACAAGATCGATCAAGATCGGATGAAGTTAGATGAGTTTTGAATGAATGATGAGTCAGGCGAATCGAAATGAAGAAAAGCTAAAGCCGAAGTCAGGTGGGGTTAAAAGGTTGCAAATCGTAAGATGAAGCGAAAGAGATCGATCAAGATCGGGACGTGATCGAGATCGAGATATGATAAACCTGATATGCTAACCTCGATATGATGACTGATCTTTATTCGATATGTTGATCTAAAGATGTGTTGATCTAATCACCAAACCGATCGATCAAGCAAAAAATCGGAAATCGCATGAGTGAAAAGGAATCTTTGAAGGCTCAATAAATAAAAGTGGATCGAGACTCAAGATAGGTCAAGAGACCGAGGGGTCGGGATATCGAAATCGAAGAAACCGAACTCGGTCGCCAAAGATGAGTATCAGTATGCCTGATCAGACAAGGTCCGTAGAAGAAGAGGAATGAGGAGTCGAGCAGAAGACAGAAGACTGAAGACCAAGACTGAAGACTTGTAATTCTTTATGTTTGTGTCTTTATTTCTTTGATAAGTTCATTGTAATCTGTAACTGATAAACATAAAATCAATGAAACTTTTATCTTTATGCTCAAAGATAATACCTCATTATCTTTTTTACATGTCTTTTATTTTGATATGCCTGATTGAATGTCTCTGATCTGATTATATGCTCATATATAAGGGAAACTATATGATGCTATAAGAAATTACTTAAGTATTTAGTAATGATCTATTTAGAAAAGATTCATTACTAAAGAAATTTGTTGAATGTTTTTAAATTGATTGGAGATTTACCTTTCTTGTAATAGAAAAAAAAAAAAAAAAAAACACAGTATAGGTTATATGTTTGTAACAAGATAGGTTTTGGCATCATCAAAAAGGGGGAAATTGTTGGGAAATGAATTTAATAAAGAGGATTTTGATTAGATCCCAAAACCCCTGAGTATGACATGTTCAGGATAATCTTGATAGATGAATCAGGATTCAGTTTTAGAGTGTTCAGGATATTATTCGCACTGTGGTAGGGCCTAGATAGAAGCAGAATGTGTTTCAAGACTCAAGAAGAAATCGAGATCTTCAAGACTCAAAGTAGATACCGAGAACTCAAGACCTCAGAGAAACTGAAGGCTCAGAGAAAACTGAAGGTTCAGAGAACCTGAAGACTCAGAGAAATATCAAGGCACAAGATTATCAAGACTCAAAGAATATGAATGCCAAAGATATCCCTAATGTTCCGAGGCATCAAGCCGAGGAATATAGCCATGGAATCGGTGGCGACGGACCAACGAGAGGAAGACAACCTACCGAAAAAGCCGCAGCAGTAACCTGGCGAAGAAGAGTATGGATTTGAATGTAACTCTCTCCAACGGTAACATTCAAATCTACACTATAAATCTGAAGTTCTTCCTTCATTATCAAGGTGGAAGTGCTAAAAAGATAAAGAACAATGCTCTGTGAGCCAAAGAGCGTTATAGCGAAAGCATTCCACCCTAGAACACAAGTCTATAGATATACAAATATATTCAAAGAGTGTTCTAGAACCCAATTTAAAAAACCCACGATGTATCATAGCTTTAGAGAGAGATTTTCCCAACTTTAAGATTGAGGCTAAACCATTTAAGGGAAAATCTCACCATAGTTGGAGACAACACCAAAACCCAAACCCAGTGGTGAAGTGAGGTAGTTGTTAGGCAAACCCGAGAGTGAGGGTGATAAGTCCCGTTGGAGTGTGAACTCGTTAAACATCTCGTAAGCGATCCCGTGGAGGGTGATAAGTCCCGAGGCTAAACCCGAGAGGGTTATAAGTCCGGTTGAGTGTGAGCTCGGTAGAATATCTATTGGCAATCCGTGGAGGGTGATAAGTCCCATTTGAAGGAATTTCCCTAGAGAGGGGAGAGTGGATGTGGGGACTGGTTGTCCGAACCACTATATATTCTTTGTGTTGTTTCGCTTTTATGTTTATACTTGTCATACGCGATTCGTTTATAAGCAAAAGCACACACACGAGCTCAAAAGTTTAAAAATTGGAGCACTCTTCTGCCCTCATCCTGTTTTATGTGCACGAAATTAAAACGTCTTGCTTCCGCAGACAGCATAAAATAGGTTTTCCAACCGGGACCAACAAGCCTCTTGTTTCTTTTCTTTTTCGTGTGTTTGGTTGCAAGTGTTTCATACACAATAATGGTAAAGATCGGTTGAAAACTTTTTGATAGTAAAAGGCGATGAAGGAATATTCTTAGGATATTCTCGATCAAAAACTTTCGAGTTTACAAGCTGTGAGACTCTTATTGTGGAGGAAACACCTCATGTTGTTTTTTGATGAAACTATTTGTGTTCGTGAAGAAACAGAACATGATCTTGAGATGAACCCACTAAGAGGATCACCAGATTAAGCTGAACAAAAAGAAAAATCATCTCATGAACTGGAAGCGTAAGTCGGTCACAATCTATGATCGGAGTGACTCGGACTCGAGATAAAAGAAGTTCGAATGGAAATCGAGGATGGTGAGACTCGGGAAAACCAAAGACTCCAAAGGTAACCAATCCGAAGGCAGACACGGTTCGGACTCGGGTATGTGATGCCAATGAAGATGTGGTCACAATCGAGGCAAATTCGAATCTATCAACCAAAGGGGAACAAATGTCTCGACATTGTCTGAATAAAATTTCCCCGAGGAAGATGATTCACTTTCTCCTTTCTCGTTGTTTCGAGTTTCATCGATATAATGAACCTAACATTTCAAATGTTGAGGATACTATTGGGGGAACATCAAGAAGGAAATGGTTAGATAGTCATCCTACAAGTCAGATTGTGGGTGATCTAACTGAAGGTGTTAAGACAAGAAGGTTCCATGGTGAAAGTGCACTATTCGCCGCTTCCTATCGGAGAAAAGAACCCGCAGAGATTGGTGAAGCTCTACAAGATTCGTATTGGATTCTTTTTATGCAAGATGAAATTTGAATCAATTCTCAAGGAATGAAGTATGGGAGTTGGTAGATAGACTGAAAAGCACAATGTCATTGGAACCAAGTGGGTTTTCAAGAATAAAAGAGATGAAAACAACAACATTGTAAGAAACAAAGGCAAGGCTAGTTGCACAAGGTTATTCCCAAGAAGAAGGCTTGGATTATGATGAAACCTTTGCACGGTTGCAAGACTAGAAGCCATCGATTGTTTCTTGCATATCTTGCCCACATGAAGTTCACGATCTATCAAATGGATGTGAAAAGTGCATTTACGAGCGGTGTGCTTAAAGAAGAGGTTTATGTGGAACAACCTCCGGGTTCAAACAGAATGACCAAGTTTCTGTGCTCGGAAAAAGCCTTGTATGGTCTCAAGCAAGCACCGAGCATGGTATGATACTCTTTCTCGGTTTCTTCTTGACCATGGTTTTGTCAAAGGCTGTTGATAGAACTCTGTTCGGGATAGAGGATGGGAAAGATATCTTAGTGGTTCAGATATATGTTGATGACATCATTTTGGATCTCCAAACCATCACCGTGTGAAAAGTTTTTCAACATCGATGAAAGACAAGTTTGAGATGTCAATGATGGGAGAGATGAATTTCTTTCTAGGTCTTCAAGTGAAACAATCAAAGGAAGGAATATTCATCAACCGTGCAAAGTACACCAGAGAATCGATTGCCAAATATGGTGTACAAAATTGCAATGCGATTAGGATTCCTATGAATACTAACTACAAGATGGATCCCGATTGAGAAGGCAAATCAAGAAATCATACCGATTATAGAGGAATCATTGTATCATTGCTCTATCTCACGACAAAGTAGGCCGGATATAACATTTCTTTGTTGGGATATGTGCAAGATACCGTTTTAATCCTAAGACTAGTCACATGGAGGCCGCTAAAAAGATCTTGAGATATCTTTAAGGGCAATGTGAATGAGGATTATGGTATCGGTGATGATAACCTTGAATTAACTGGTTACTCGATCTTGACTATGGAGGTTGCGAGTGTGTGAAGTCCACAACAGAACTTGTCAATTTCTAGGAAGCAAAGGCTGATATCTTGGTTTTCAAAAGAAGGACCTCATTAGTAACCAAGATTATCGGGTTTGAATACATAGGCTGCGGGAAGTCAGCGTGCTTTCGGATTCTTTGGCTCGGACAACAATTAAGGGATTATAAAGTTGTGGCCAATGAAGTACCAATATTTTGTGACAATAATAGTGCCATTGCTATTTCACAAAAATCATTATTACACACACGGATGCAAGCATGTGGATATCGACATCACTTCGTTCGAGATCATGTCGAGAAAAAAGGACATAAGGATGGAGAAAATTCATACCGATAGGCAAAAGAGGCGATATCTTGACTAAACCTTTGGGTTGAATCAAGATTTGAGGAACTTTCGATTGAATTAGGGATGTTAGAACGGTGTATATAAGTAAATCGAAAAATTGAAGATTTTCGGATACATGAAACTTTCTCGAATTCTCTTGAGAAACTCGGGATAAAATGAAATCTTGAATCGAGTCTCAAGAAACTCGTTCTTGATAGGCGATTACTCAAGAACATCTTTGAACCCTTCAAGATTTCTCGATATTATCTTGACATTTTATCAAGGTCGATTACTCAAGAAAGACCGATAGAAGGAAATTAGTCCGAAGAAGTAATGACTCATGTGAGCCATTTATTGCTTAAGTAAAACTTCGTAATCATTTGCAATAAATACAAACACACGAGAATGTTTTTAGGCGGGATTGTTTTAAATTCGAAGAAGGACGATCATTTAATGCTCGCCACATTATTGACCACGAGAGGATATTTTGGCGGCTTACTTTTTGGAGATCATCGGTTCATATACCCGATTAATCGGAGATTAATCTCAACAATTGCTTTTCACCTAACCTACACGATTCCCCACGATCTATCGAAGCTATCTATACCTCTTCAAGCCATTCAAGCCAAAATTTTATCAAACCCTTCGTTCCCAAAATACTCAGAATTAAAATCCCTTTTGTCCGTAAATCGCAAAACCCTAAAAGCTTCAAATTCTTCAATCACATTCTAAAATGGCTCCAACTGTGGTATGAAGAGATTGGTCATAACCAATAAGCCATAATACGAGTTCATTGTCCCCTTGAGAGCTCAACCAACTCAAAACCGTAAGAAGAGGCTCTGAATATGATCCGATTATTAACAAACTCACCCATCTAGTCGCAAGTCGACCAGACCAGGAGTTCGCAAAGGAGGCAATCGAATTCATCTGCAATTTGAAAACAGATGAAGAAGATTGTATGCACTCTTCGATTACAGTATCTCATCTAGATCACTTTCATCAAAATCACGTCGATTTTGAGAGGGAGTTGTGCATTATTAGAAAAAATCCGAATGATGTGTTTGAGCTATGTGATAGAGGAGAGGATCTGCGATGCATATGTCGGGAAGAGAGCAGGAGTACCTAGATAGGATTGCTGAGAATCCTGTGAAGTTTGAGGCAACTTTGAACAAGAACCACCTAAAGCCACAATATCGTGTGCTGATGGATATTGTGAGCAAGAGCGTCATGAGTCTTCTTGGGGAGTTTTGAGCAGATTAGTACCCGAAGCTCGATCGATGGCGGCGATCGAGGCATCTCCCACCACCGACTTCAACCGCTGAAATTCTTAGTCCGGATGGTGTCGGAACAAGCCAAGATCATAAAAAGAGTCAATGGGGAAATCACAATGAAAGGCAAGATCCACCATGCCACCAAAATTGCCTATGTTTTGGAGATGTCGAGAGGAAGAGGATATCTTCGCCAACTCAACCCCATTCCCTAAATCCAAAATTCTCTTCAAACCCATCTTTGTGAAGAAGGTTGGGCTATTCGAGGAAAAAGAGAAAAGAAGGTAGAATCACCTTCTCAAGGCTGCTGAGAAAGAGACTCCAACAAAACCGGGGAAGGATTGTTGGAGGTAAAAATAGAGCAAGGAGCAAAACTGTTGAGGCAGAAGAACCTCGCTCCAAAGCGCATTAATTGGTTCTCACCGATTTACGGTAAAGAAGGATTCGGCGAACACACCCCGAGGGCCAAAGCTGCTCAAAGTTCACCATTACAAGTCTTGGCTCAAAGTTATCTCAAGGACACAGGATCGGTAGGAGCAGGTCTTCTCTGGCTTGGAGACATCATCAGTTCGGATAAAATTTCTCAGAAATTTTAAAGGAGCTCGGACCTCGTAAATGCTACTCGGATGAACAATTTTTCGGTAGAAGAGCCCATAGTCGATCGATCAAGAGATGCGTTTTAATCGCTGGGTTAACCTCGCCGGACTATATCGAGGAAATGCCACCAGTCTCAAAACCCTTTCGGATGCAACCGAGGACCTCGAACGCAGAGCCAGATCTTACCGAGGCTCAGAGCAAAATGTACTCGATGATTCTGAGTGACCCATCGCTTGATCCCTTGCCACCTCTCATCGAACTAGAGAGCCCGAGATGGAAGAAAGGCAGGATTAGAAGGCGCGAATGGAGAAGCGAGGAACGGTTCATCCTCGACCGATACCGAGCTCAGCTTCATACCCCCGATCTGCAAGATATATTTTTCGGGATTAAGGGCGGAAGGTGTATATCCTCAATCAGGCTCTTCCCGAGATGCTTGATATTCTTTGCATTCGAGAGGGAAGACCGGTGGAATGAGGAGACTGACCTTCCTCGACCGACTTCTCGGGGTTCGTAGGACAAAGCTCGATTGAAAAATTCCGATTTTGATGAGCTGGTTGAAGAAGCTAGATGAGAAGAAACAAATGAGGTTGGTGCCCGAGCAAATGAGACAAATCCAAAGATGGAGATGGGGACCAACGAGGAGAAGCCGAGGATCGTCTCAAACGAAATAGAGACTTATTCTTCGATCAACCTCAGATGAAGCTAGCACTCTTCAGTACCTTTTCGCACTATTGATAATGATGCGAGTTCTTGAAAGTACTATCTTTAATTTCAAATGTCGTCAAAACGCATCGAGGCTCAATTGGAGGTTGGAGCTCGGGATGAAGGAAGCTCGGGATGATCAAGCGGCCTGACAGAAGGTGCAGAAGGTCTTGAGATTGATCTCGCTCCCGTAATGGAGAAACTTGAGAAGATTGAGCCAATGGCAATCAAAATTGCTCGGATGGAAGAAACATTGGCCAATCAAGCTCGTGATAATGGAAGGACTCTAGCTATTCTTGGTAGAATGCGCAGATACAAAACACTCGACCACTCGGATGACCTCCATGGAAGAAAAAGCTAAAAGAAAAGTGGAGGAGTCAATGCAGAGATAAGTGATGAAATGGAAACAAAAGCACCGGAGTCGATTGAATGCTAGAGGAAAACGGGACAGAGAAATATGAGGTGCGAATCAAATTGGTTGGTTGAGGAAATGAAGCTCAAGTGTTTTTCATGACCAAGATGACAGAGATGCTTAAAGATGCACTCTTCGCCGGTTTGCCCACATTTAAGAAGAACTGCTGGTGGGCTAAGAACCACATTAGAAGAATGGAAGATGAGCAAGATCAGCTAAGAGGAGAGATCCATTTGTGTGAGCAAAGAACAAGATCATATGGACACAGCTCTCTCCGGACTTCTTCCAAACTACGGTGCTAAGAAGGGGGAAAGGGAAGGTGCGGACCTCGGGAAGTTCATGGCACGCGTGCTTTGGAAAAGAAGGCTCGAAAAAGAGGTGAAATGTACAATTTAGCCCAAGCCTTTAAAGAAGTCGATGCTCTTGAGAAGTTAAAATTTGCTCAAGTAGAAGCTTCATGTCTACATTCGAAGTTTCGAAAGCAAACCAAGCTTGAGGTTGCAAGAGAGAAACTGAAAGTGTTAGAACTAAAGGTTGGGAACAAGCGGTGTGTCCGAATCGCCTATGAAGAGGAAAGCTTGGCGTTGTTCAAAAGCTAAGCAAGCGTCAAAGCTTCTAAGCCAACCCAGAGAAAGGCGATTCGGAAAATGCGAGAAGAATCTGAGTCTCAACCTCGAGGAAGAAAGTCTTCAACTCGAGAGGCTCTCATGACACTCCAAAAAGAACAAGCTAAGAAAGCTACCGCTTGGATCTCGGGAACTTCAGGATCGGAAAGGAGATGTAGCGAAGAGCGTAAAACGAAGGAGTGACTTCGTAAAGTTTGCGAGCAAGAGGAAGGAACATCGAAAAATTTGAAGTGGCCCCATGTTGATAAATGGATGCCCATTAAACTCAGCGACATGTGGGAAGAAGTGAAGAGAACTTTTCGGTTCAATTTTGATGTTCTCGGGGAATGGAGAAGGGAAGGCTCGGATCAAAACGAAGCTTTCATTGAACATCTTCTCACCTTTTATCCAAAGTATCTACAAAATTTGGATTAACCTTGCGGATGAAGGTGGAGTACGAGATAGTAGCCCCGGTCCATATTCCTATCCTCCTCCTAAACTTGGTAATGGCTTGGTAAATGAAAAGGCCATTACGCGAAGAAATTGCTCATCTATTTGGTCGGTTGGGACTAACGGAAACAAATCCGGACATCATCGAGGGAAAGAAATGAATTTGAAGAAGAGATTCTTCGGAATGTTTGATCGGAAGTGCCCAATTGATGAAATCGAAAAATAAAGCAAACAGCGAGAGAAGACGAAAGAGCCAAATCGAAGACTAAAAACGAAGACTCGAGGAAGATTTTTGTGTTTCTTCAAATGTTTGTTTTTTTGATTTTGTTTGATAAATTCATTATGTCGTAAAGCTACACTTATCATCAATGAAGATTTATCATTATGCTCAAAAGATAATATCTCATTATCTTATTTTACATGTCTTTTGATATGCCCGATTCTTGATTGTTTGGTGATGAAATTCTTGGGAGACTCTCCAAAATTTTTTTGGGAGATTCTGGATTCAGAAACTGTTGGGACATAACCAATCTTGTAATAGATAAAACCGAAAACACGAGAATAGGTTATATACTTGTAACAAGATAGGTTTTGGCATCATCAAAAGGGGGAAATTGTTGGGAGATGAATTTAATAAAAGATTATATGATTTTGATTAAGATCCCAAAAACCCCTGAGTATGACATGTTCGAGAATGATCTTGATAGTTAGTCGAGATTAGGTTTTAGAGTATTCAGGATGTTATCTCAGTAAAATGTATAAGTCAACAGATATAATTTTAGAATAGTCTCAAGACTCGAGATGAAAACCGAGAGATCAAGACTTCAAGATGAAGACTCGATTATAAACGATCGATATAAATCAAGACTCGAGAAGACTACGAAGACTCGAAGAAGACGAAGACCAAGATCAAGACTCGATATCGAAGATCAAGAATACTAAAAGCCACAAAGAATTACGAAGACTCGCAGTAATATCTTGAATGCTCGATATGAACTGTGAATGTTCCGAGTATTTGAATATATCTATCTCGAAGGATGCAATCTTGAGAGAAACGCGATGCCTTAGAAAGTTAGATATTGCCAAGACATTCAAATCGCATAAAAGGAACTAAGTCAAGTATTGTTGGGTTATATCAAACTCGGAGTTTGTAATCAAAAGAGCCGTTAAAGGTGTCTACCCTTATGGCGAAGACAAAAGTCAAAAAAGGAAGATGACTTTGCCCACCTATGACGACAATGGTGATAAGTCATTGAAAAAGATGTCGGATGTAACGAAAGTTCGGACAAAAAAGTGAAGACCGGCTACATGAAAAAGGCTATTGCCTAAAAACGTGTTAGGGAGTTTCAAACTCTAAATATAGCCGTTTTCTCACACACCATAAGAGGGAACTCACGAAGCTATCTCTCCAACGGATAGTTTTCAAGAGTGACCTTGGTGTATGCCTATAAATACTGGTGACCCTCTACATAGTAAGGTTACGGGAAATTTATAGGCAACAAGAGCTCAAACTTATTCTTGCAAAAGTTAAAGCACTCGAAATACCTTGAATTTCCCAAGTGCTTTTATATTGAAGAGAGCTCACTTTACTAAGCCTAGCTTGATAAGATTTATCCAAAGCTTAGTCGAGATATCCTAAACCTTTGCATTGTGCTTTATTGTAAAGGATATCTCATCCTAGTTGAAACAACCAAGAAACCCCAAACCCCGAGAAGGTAGTTGGAGTGTGTTTGTTGGTGAGTAGAGTTATAAAGAGTTAGTAAACTACGCGGAGTAGTCAGAAAACCCAGAGAAGAAGTTAGTAAGCTCACAGGGGTAGTCTGAAAGCTTGTGTGTGATTGAGTAAGTAAACTACGGAGGTAGTCAGAAAACTCAAGGTCGGGTTGAGTAAGTAAACTATGTGGAGTAGTCAGAAAACTCAGGACCGAGTTGAGTAAGTAAACTACGAGGTAGTCAGAAAGCTCAGTTTGATAGTGAATTTCTCTGAAGAGTCGGGGAGAGTGGATGTAGGAGCTTGAGTCTCGAACCACTATAAGCCGCTTTGTGTTCTTTATTAACTTTCCTTATCGTGCTTAATTATTTGCATCAACTTGTTTTTGAAAGCATACTTTTCATCGATATTCGGTTGGAATCAATCCACTGAAAGTTATAAGTGATTCACAGCCTAATCACTATTATTTAAGGGGAAGTTTTAAAACAAAGCTTAAAACGAGTATAATCTAAGGGCCAACCATTCAAGACGTGAGTAGCTAGAAACGAGATAGTTACCTGGCCCGAACTCTCATCCGAGGATTGATAAGTTAGTTATCGATCAAGCAACTTCAGGATCTCGACACCGTCGGGACTCGGTTAGGATTATCGAGGTATTCGAAAGTTATTTCGGGATCAACATCTCGATGAACTTTGACTCGAAGCGATCTGTCTTCTCGAACCTAATCTTGAGGATTTTCTGACCCAAGTGACCTCGATGAAAAAGTTTTAAAATCACTAAACACGTGTATTCCCCCCGTACACGTGTAAGACTAGATTCACTTTGGGACCAACAGGGGATCACGTATAAAAAATATGAATCGCCCAAGGTGCGACTTTTGACATACTGGAGGCGAAGTCACAACCCAGTGAGGTGTGATTTCCCCCGACTTTGTAAGACGACTAAAAGCAATATCCGAACAACATGTCGCATAAACAGTAAGACGACGAGGATTAAGCAATTTAAAGGTCGCATAAGGAAATCAAGTCGACACAATGAAGGAAGAAAAAAGACACAACTTTCATTGATTGATAAAAGGCCCGAAGGCCGGTACATAAAGAGTTAAGAAAAATTACATCATAGTTCAATAAAAAAGAAAAAAACCACATCACCCTCCTTCAGAGTCCCACCTAACTGCTAGTCAGCCCCTCCCCAGCATTACCCTCCGCGACCTCCAACAAGGGAGTCTCGGGGACCGAATCAGCGGAACCCGGTTGAGTCTCATTAGGATCAGGCACAGGATGCATGATCCGACTTAGGTCAGGGAAGAAAGAGAGATCGATGCCCATGTCCTCCAAGTCTATAATCTCGAGCAGGAAGCTGGGGGAAGGAGGATAGGCACGAACGTAGTCAGAAAGTTCGGCGACGAATGGGCTGAGGTCGCCGGTTGGGTGTGAACAATGAAAAGTTCGGATGGCCCCAACATATGCCATCACATAGGCGAAATTAGCATTCAGCCCCTCAGCCGCCTTGAAGAGGTCATCTTTAGCAACCAACGCCTTCTGGGCTTCGGCCAACTCACCCTCCACCCGGGCCACCCGAGCCTTCTCAGCCGCAAGCTCGCCCTCGACCTCTACCAAGTGACCTTCGAGGTTGGAAAGTCGCTAACTCACCTCGGAGTTAGACTTCTCCAGTTTCTTTTGGGTCTCGGCCGCAGAAAGAATCAACTTGGCCTGGTCGGTGACTCTCACCTATACCTTCCTCAGTTTCCCAAGCTCCATCTCCAGCTGGGCACTGGTCTTCTCCAGATGGAGAGCCGCCTTCTGTTGATGGGCAAGGGCCGAATATAAAGTGCCCATCACTTTCTGATGAGGGGCATTAGCGTGGTCCGCGTTCGTCCAGCCCCAGGGCAGGTTTTGCTGGCCCCTCCTAAGGTATGCAGGCCAACCCTCGGGGACCCCGGCCGAAACAAGGTTGCGCGACCTCAAGAAGCTTAAGGCCTCGGGGGAGAATTTGTGTGGGGTGAGCTCTGAGCTACAAAAAAGGACGAGTCATTAGCTAAGCGACAAGTGCAAGTCAAGAGAGTATACACGACCAGACTTACTTGTCTACCCGGTCGGCGTCCAAGCCCAACCAGGAGTCATCCTTCGGGTGGCGTTCTCCTTGGGGAGCGTGGGCGGGCGGTGAAGTCAGGAGAGATGATGACCTCCCGGGCCCCTGACTCACCCCCTCCTTCATCTTCTTCCGAGCAGGCTCGGAATCTGATGGAATCAGCCCCTTCGACTTCCTCTTGCCTTTGTCGATGGCAGAGGGACTGGACGAGGTCGGATTTGGAGGAGGGGTAGCAGAGGCCCCTACGAGCTTCATTTGTTCAAGCACTAATTTCTTGCGAGTAGCCATCACAGATGCGGGCGGTTGACGTCGATAGACCGGGATGTTAGGAACTACACACAAAGAAGAAACCCGATCACGAAAATTTTAGATAAGAATTAAATTATCGACAAGGAGATTTACAAGGAATTTTAAGGTGACGTGGGTAAATGTACAAGTCGGCTTTGAGTCGGTCGAGCTTGGTGTTCAGGGCGTTAATGTCTCGGTAGCTCGGAGGAGTGTCGCGGACTATGTTGAAAGCCTCCAAGATATCCCAATATAGGTCGGCGGAAGCGGGCGTGAACACTGCAAGATAAAAAGGGAATTAGATCAGTACAATCTCAAAGTCAGAAAATGTAAAGCTTACCATGTTCAACTCAGTGGGCGTAATCTGTCTGGACGCTTATAGGAAATGTACTCGAAGGATCTACTGACTCCCATGCTCCCCTGATGAACCACCATTTTCAGTGCCAGTCGGCGACCTTATTGGGAATCCCACTCACGAGCTCCCGACCCTTACGAAGTTGCATGACATTGTAGCCGCCGGCTTGGCCAATCAGCATCATCACATAGGATATTTCACCAGGAGTCTGCATTCGATTAAGCCCGGCTTGCCCCAGAATAGTCATGGTGGAGAGAATGTTCTCCAACCATTCTGAGTGATTTAGGTGAGGCTTTGGTTCTAGGCCGCAAGGAGGTGGGAGATGGCCGAATGTAACGGGAAGCAAATTCCCACCTCCATGGTGTGCTCGTTGACGGCAATCATACTGGGCAGTGGCTGGTCGACACTCTCATCGGAGGTCGCTCCGTAGAAATGTACGTCCTGGGGCACTTTGTACAAACGGCGAAGGGAACACACATATCGGTCAGACAAAATCAACCTATATTTCTCATCTGATGCCGCAAAATCCGACCTGACCGACCTCCGATAGCCTCGCTCAGGTCGCTTGTATAGGGCTCGGGCCTCATAGGTATGGTATTCGTAGGCCCGCTCAAAGGCCCCATAATCATGGGCCGGGTTGGGAGGGCCTGTGGATGTCCTCCTCTCCGATGAGACGGGACAGAGAGGACTAATGACCAATGGAGAAAGGTGAGTGATCTCTCCCAATTCCGCCAGAAATTGTTCATCGTCGTCGCCGTCGTTACCCCCATCATCTCAATTAGCAGTCGGGGTACCAACAGTTGAAGGCCCCCCATATGAATAGTGGCGGAGCTGGAATCGTGTGGGCGCCAGAGGTGGGATATGGCCACATTATCGTCATTCGAGGAAGACGAGAGGTTGTGGGAGTGGATGGAGAACCGAAAACCATGTGAAGGATTGAGAAAGAGTGGAATTGTTACCTGAATCAGCCTCTGTCGAAAGTTCGGAATTTTGTCTGAGAATCGCCGGGCTGCACAAAGATTGAAGGTGAAGAAGACGAAGCCTAAGACCCTCGCCCCTTTTATAAGAAAGGAAGGGGGAGGGGGTCGAAATGCAATAATAGGAAAATTCCAGACCCCTTGAAGGAAATAAAGTCGTGGAGGTCGCGCGTGGTCAACACCGCAATTGCCGGTTGGATGGATTTGCGGCACATGATGTCATTTACCTGCCTTGCCATCATGATAATTCTGTCAACTCCCTCATGCCGATTTAGGGAATCGAGGTGACAATTTGCCTCCCCGAGAATGATGATTCGGCAATTGTTGCCAAGATTGACTTGCCACAGGTCGATAGAACAACGAGTCAAGTCAAGGCCCCGATGCGGGCACGTAACCTCGACTTGAGGGGCAATTGTTGTAACATGGATTAATCCGGTCCCCGACCTGGTTATACGAATGACCTTCTGCTATTTCTATCATTTGAGGTGACCTCACCTAGGCCTTTGAGGGTAAAGGTCGCGAAGCGGCCTGGAAGAATGGAAAGGTCGCAAGGCGACCTGGAAGAACAGAAAGGTCGCAAGACGACTTTGAAGAGCATGCAGGTCGAAGGCGACTTCAGCCCGAAGCTGATAAAGAGATAAATATGGGAAAGATATGGGTGGTTAAAGGGGCAGATATCGCTGAGCCTAAGCAAGACAAGTGTTTCCGGGAGCGGGAATCGCGGTTTAACTCGGAAAACCCTAGCCTTGGCGGCTGGAACCATAGCAAGCTCGCGGAAGAAGCCCATGAAGAATTTTAACCTAATTCTTTGTCTATATATACTTCATGTATCATTCATTGTAAAAAGAGAACAACTTAAAGTATTAGGAGAAAAAGATAATAAAATAATCCTGGCTTGGGAGCCCCAGACGTAGTCTTATTCAAAAGATGAACTGGGTAACCAAATACCGGTGTTGCTTGTTAGATTTATCGTCATTTATTTGTCTTGCTTGTAAATCAATTTTGTTGGCCATGAGTTATAAACCGCACAACA